>JAHWGI010000981.1:0-345000 GCA_029379305.1 Frankliniella fusca | reverse complement strand
CTGGGTGTGTGCGTGTGCGTGTGGACGGGGCCGCTCACTTGATTCAGGGACAGACCGGGAGGAGGACAGACCAAAAGAGACGAGGGACGGAAGGGACTGCGGGGGGCAAGGCGCTGCAGCGCGCTGGCCGAATGCATCTCTGTGACGAGTTCCGGCTCACAGAAATGATCGTCCATGATAGATTGATAAGGGTCAACGAAATGCCACGGCCCTGCTCGCGCGTGCCCGCGCGCGCGCGCGCGCACACACACACACACACACACACACACACACACACACACACACACACACACACACACACAGATACTCAAGAGCTTTTATTGGTCCGTGGGCACAACAATGGCGGGACGATCCCTATGAGCTCGACGCACGATGTAATAGGGTATTTCACTCCGTTCAAACCGGATCCAAAGAAGAAAAGGATTGCTTCCTGAATTGTTTCCCCCTTGACGCCGATTGGCTTACGCCAACGAAGTTCTTGGACACGCCACTAGGGCGGTCGCAGACCTGGCGGTCGGTCCGAGAAGTTCGACGGCAGCAGCTAATCAGCGTCAAGGAGGAAACAAATCAGGAAGCAATACTTTTCTTCTTTGGATCCGGTTTAAACGGAGTGAAATACCCCATTCATCCGAGAGGCGCACAGTCGAGCCTAGTCACACGCATAGTCACACGACGCATAGTCACACTGAGCCCAGAGGCTGACCCAGCGACCTGGATAACCCGCGGCGCAACCCGGCGCGTCACTGCCGTGTGTGCGTTTTGGAGAACGAGCCCCGCCCATCCCCGCCCTTCGCCGTCCACCGCAGCAGCTCTACGGCAGTATAGGGTGATTCCGCACTCTGGTTTCGTCGCTCTTACCTCATTGTTGCACTCGTTGGACACGGCCATAAGGAGCAAGAGAGAGAGAGGAAACTACAGAACGGTGTTTGGAATCGCCTCGCTGGGCTCCAAGCGGACCTCCGGCTGTCCGCGCCGGCCCGCCTGCCCGCCTGCCCCTCCCTCCCACTGCCCTTCCAGACTGCTTGACGCCCTCCGAGCGGCTCAGCTCCACTCGCGCAGCTACTTTGTTTTTCTCCGATCGGTGCCAGTGCGCACCACCCAGACGGGCAGGGCGGGGCGGGGCGGGGCGGGGCGTGCCATGGCACAACACGTCGTCGAGCAGCCGGGATGGGAAAGCTGGCGGTCGGGTGAGCCCGGACGGGATGGGCCGGGCCGGGCCGCGCCGGGCGTTGTAGGGACAGCCCAGCTGCCAGACACTCCATCTGAATTTTATGACAGGTGTTGGTGGCGCAGCCACGCCGCGCCACGCCAATACTCTCCCTGCTCCCCGAGGTTCGATCACATATTATTCCGAAAGGGGTTTGAGGATTCGCCAATTTGGCCCTCTCATAACGATAAAAATAAAAGAATATATGGGTAAAGACAGCGAGGTCATGAAAAATGTGGCAGTCGAATGTAAAGTGAGCGGCTGTGTCCGGCGAGGCAAGGGAGTTTCTCCGCCAGCCCTCCCCAGCCCCGCCCCGTACCCAACCCCGCCTCGCCTTGCACCAACCCTCCCCGCCCCGCCACGGTCCAACAGGCCGGGCCCCGCCCAGCCCCAACCCGCTCCGCCGCCGCCCCTCCCCGCCCCGCCCCAGAGGATGACACGAGTCCTGAGGATAGAATCCTGGTCTGCCCCTCTTTCACGGTCCACCAAAGACCAGCCCCGTCATCAAAAGCATGACACACATCATAGCCTATTGCTTGCAGCAATGACCATTATGAGGTCACGCTGTGGTGTTATAAGTCATACGGGATAAAAATGTACCGCACTGTGAAAAAAAAAAGGCTGAGATATTGTTGGATTGTGACACTTTCTCTGACGAATAAGCCACAATTGCGAACCGTGTTGTCCATCCCGCCCCTGATGTGTGTCGCTGGCCCAGCACTTCTAGGCCCCACCCGTGCGCAAGGCGAGAGGCCTCGACGTGACGGGCGGCTGCGAGCTGCGACATTCGGTCAGCAGATGCAGTTTGGACGCCGCGGTGGCAGCACGGCAGCCAGACAAGGCGTGACACCGAGGGTCAGAGAGAGCCAAAAATTGTACCGAACGAACCACCGTTTGTAATACAGTGCAATATCTTGATGAGCCTGAATCTTATTGAAAACTCGGTAGACTCCCCCTTTATCTAACAGTATTGTCTTCATACGAAACAGGGCGTGAAGATGAACTGCAATAAACGAAGGAGGAAGGTCTCCGGGCGCCGCGGAGGGTAGACAAATCAACGTGTTGCAGGCGTTGACGTGGGTGGGTTGCCTACTTCGACGCATCCGTGCAACAACGGCGGATCTGTGGAGAACACGTGAACAAAGGCGGATCTGTTTAGGACGCGTGAACAAGGGCGTATCTGCTTTTTGAGAATTTCTGCATGCCTATCTTTGGAGGCCTCTTACTCCTCGTGGTGACGTCAGACCGTTTTCAAAGCGTTATCGTTTTATTCCAGGCTCAATGCAGAGTGCAATGAGATATTGTCCGGAATGATCTGACTTTACCACGAGGAGTAAGAGGCCTCCAAAGACAGACATGCAGAAATCCTCAAAAAGCAGATACGCCTTTGTTCACACGTCCTAAACAGATCCGCCTTTGTTTACAGGTCCCCCCCCAGATCCGCCGTTGTTGTTGCACGGATGCGTCGACTTGTCGCCCGCAGTCGCCCTTCCGCTCCGCCCCTGCAGGGCGATTCCGCGCACCGACTTCGTCTCTCTGTCCTTGTTGCACTCACGGGGCTTGCCCATAAGGAGTGAGAGAGAAGATACTATGTAATGAACGAATACCCTGAATTCGCCTGCTGAGGGCGTATAGGCGCAAGAGCGGGCAAGAGACAAGAGAGTGGTCCGCGGAAACAGCGCGGGGGTGCACCAAAGGTGAGGGGGAGGAACGTGCCGGGGCGGGGCGGGGCGGGCGGGGAGGGGGCGGGGGCGGGGGCGGATTCAGGGGTGGGGCGCCTGGCCACCGCGCCGGCCAGACCGGCACACCGGCACCGACACCGGTCCCTATCTCCGGGCACTCCGGGCAGCCCGCGAGACCGCGTGGAGCTGGTGCCCGTCGTGGCGCCCCACCCCACCCCGCCCCAGCACCGCCCCGCCCCGCACCACCCCGCCCCGCCCCGCCCCGCCCCAGCCGCGCGCGCACAAACCCCACCGCCCCGGCCTGCCCCGGCCCCCGCGGCCGCCGTACTCCGGCCCAGCCCGGCCCAGCCCGGCTCAGCTGAGTGCAGTCTGCGGCGAGCGCCCGGGCTCACAGCACGGCACGGCACGACACGGCACGCGCTCCTCTCGGCTCGGCGCGGCGCGAGCACGACCTGCAGCGAGCGTGTGTGACGCGGCCGGACCGGCCCGGACCCTCGCGGCCACCATCCTGTGGAGGGACCCTCGCCTCCTCCCACGTGGGCCTGCCAGCCGCGGAGCACCAGCCGCCATACCACTTCGAGGCGCGGGCTGCCGCGCGGAGCGTCGTGTTCTCCGCACTCATGGGACATCGCCGCTAGAAGGGAGTGCGGGAGAGAGAGAGAGATACGGCCAGGTGCTCTGCTGGGACAGTCTGTTCCGTGGGTGTTCCCAGAGGCGCCGGCCTACGGTCATCGGCAAGCGAAAAACGGCGTCGAGATGAGGTGAGTGTCGATGTCGCTGTCGATGAGCAGGAGGAAGAGGAACCGCCGGGGTCGGATCGGCGGTAGAAAGGAACTTATTTGAGCCATGTCAGGTGGCACTCGCCCAGTACACCTTCTCGATAACGGTGCTCGCCGGGGTCCTTTCCAAGTCGGACACGTTGGGCTGATTATATTTGCAATGTGTTCCAATCTCGTTACACGCGAGAGGTGGTGGGGTGGGGCGGGAGCACTTTCTTTTCGCTTCACAGCTCCGCAGTGTCGCTCGTGTTCTGCGACTGGAAGAGGCGTGTGAGTAAAAAAAAAAAAAATGGCGTGGGGGAGCGGGGGTGGGAGCAGGGCGGGGCGGGGGGCGATGGCGAGATGACTCGTGTAATGACATGACTATCACGCGTACGAAATTCTTTCGGAGGCCGGAGCGGGGCAGTACATTCATGATGCATTTTTTTTCTGTTACCTCATGATACCCTCCAGTCGTCGTTGGCGTATAACCACGTGTAGCCCGAGTGCGTGCGTGTGTGCGTAAGAGAATGTGTGTGTGTGTGTGTGTGTGTTCGTAGGTGAAAAAAACGGCGTTATGGAGCCAGGCGAAGTTGAAGCGAAGCGCAGCTAACAGTTGTGTCGTTGCAGTCGCTATATCGCAATAAACCGGAGAGTTCAGGTCCATTGCCATCCCGAGAGTGAGGAGGAGGAGAGAGGTTTCACTTTCGATCATCACTGTCACCTTATACGTCATCGAGAAAAACAACGCGTGTAACTCAAATGACAAAAAACGTCACCAGTAGTAAAGTTTCGTGAAACGGGTTTAAATCCGACAGCGGCGGTTATTTGATTGGTTTCGGCTACAGGCTGAGCAGGGCGGGGCAGGGTGGGTTCCGTGTTTGTTTTTTTCCCCCCTAAATACTGCCGACGCGATGGTTCTCCAGCCGTTCGAGTTTTGGGTCTCACCTCCTCCTGGAGAGATAAGAGAACAGGTGAGCAGAGAGAGTCCAACAACACCCAAGAGAGATTCGTCCCCTGCACGGGCCCTGCCCTGCCATGCCCTGCCCTGCCCTGCCCTGCCCCATCTCGTCTCGTGCGATTCTTTGACCTCTTCCTCTCCCCTGCCCTCCCTTCCCCCTCCCCCCTCTCCCCTCTCCACCACGGGCTGCTCATCTCCTTCCCGCGATGAAGCCTGTCAAACTTGTAGCCCTGCTGCTGCTGCTGGAAAAATCCGCCGCTGCCGCCGCCGCTCCGGCAGCTGCTCTGTTCATTCTCTATGCGAAGAATTTGAATGCTCATTGCATATTGCGGAGGGTTTTCCTTGCATTCTCAAATCATTCTTTAGCGTGTGTGGCTTGCATAGCTTTTAAGTGCTTTTGCAGAGTTTTGGGCAGAGTTTCTTCTTTAAAATTTAACAGTGTGAGTGCATTGGAAACCCAAGTGTGTGAATGTCGCACACTTGTAGGTGTGCGAGGATTCATTCGTAAACCTGGCCACTTAAACGTGAGAATTTTCCTAGGATGTTCACACGTTTGAGTGGCCAAATGTACGAATGAATCCTCGCACACCTACACGTGTGCGACATTCGTACACTTGCCCTGCAAACCCTGGAATCCAATTTCTCACTCAAAATGGGAGAGGACACTTTTCCATACTAAATTAGAGTGAGAATTTTTAACCTCACTCTTTTCGAGCGAGATATTTTTGAGCCTCGCTCTATTTGAGTAAGGATTTTTTAACCCCACTTAATTTGAGCACGAATTCTCACTTTATTTGGGCAAGGTCTCAAAATTCTTTCTCATAAAGGGCGAGGAAAAAAAAATTTCTTTCTCTCCAGAGAGTAATAAAATTGCCCTCAAATTCTCACTCGTATGGGGCGAGAAATTATGACTCGTAGATTTTCAGTTTGGATTTTCAGAGTGTGTGTGTGTGTCTGTGTGTGTGTGTGTGTGTGTGTGTGTGTGTGTGTGTGTGTGTGTGTGTGTGTGTGTGTGTGTGTGTGTGTGTGTGAGAGAGAGAGAGAGAGAGAGAGAGAGAGAGAGAGAGAGAGAGAGAGAGAGAGAGAGAGAGAGAGAGAGAGAGAGAGAGAGAGAGAGAGTTGTGTGTGTGTGTGTGTGTGTGTGTGTGTGTGTGTGTGTGTGTGAGAGAGAGAGAGAGAGAGAGAGAGAGAGAGAGAGAGAGAGAGAGAGAGAGAGAGAGAGAGAGAGAGAGAGAGAGAGAGAGAGAGAAAGCCGTGGCCTGATGGTCGCAGATCCGAAAACAAAACATCCATAACTCATGACTCGATGCCGTCAGGTCACACCCTCGCGCCTCTCGTCCCGTCGCCCGTCACGTTTCGTCACGTTTCGTCACTGACCGCGCCGTACTGGGTCCGGCCCGCGCGCCCAGCTGGCCCAGCCCAGCCCGCCGAGCAGCGCCGCGGGGCGCGCGGGCGCGAGTCTGCACGGCGCACAGCCTGCCGGGCTGGGCTGGGTCACTGCTGCTGCTGCTGCTCGACGTGTTTGCCGTGACCCGTGCCAAGCACGCGCCTCCTGGCGACGTGTCTCTCTCTGCGTGTGTGTGTGTGTGTGTGTGTGTGTGTGTGTGTGTGTGTGTGTGTGTGTGTGTGTGTGTGTGTGTGTGTGCGCGCGCCCGCGCGTGCAGACAAAAGCCGCCGGCACGGGAGCAGCGACGTCACTCGTGTTACCTCACACCACCCTAAACCGCTTCTGCTACCGTCTGCTACCCGCGCACTACTTACTATGAACTATGGAAAATGCAAGTGGTGCTATCCAATCCAAGCAGCTGTCACTCACTCGTAGGTGAGTATGAAACATTTCCCTCTTTTCCCTCGCTCGTGGAGGGGTCCACCACTCTGGTAACCTTGTGTGCACCTTTCCCGATAATTACTCGTAATCACATCTCAAAAAAGTGCCATTTTCTTTGTTCTTCTTGCTGTTCTGCGGTTTGCCTCATTAAAATATACAAACACTGTGAAAAATAGTCGTAAGTTTACGGGAAAATTTTCCACGAAGTGCAGTTGTAAAATTACAATTGCAAATCGTAAAATTACAAGCACTATATATCGGCTAGAAATTCATTCACGAGCAAAAAAGGTCCGTCGTAAATTTACAATATATTTCGTAAATCACGATTTACAAAGTTTATCGTAAATCGACAAAGATATTTTTCACAGTGAATAAAACTTCCATAAACGTCTAAGTTTTTTCGAAAATTTTCCGAAAACTGTTGGTAATTTCGGTAATCGGTAATCGGTGTGCACTCTCCTAAACCGAGTGATATGGATAACTCGGCCGTTTGCCGTCGTGCCTCCTCCTGTGGGCAAATTCAGCAAATCGGTTTGCGATGGCCGGCCACCTCGTGAGTTCCATGTTCCATCTCGCTTACGCGTGCTGCATGCCTTAGCGTACCTCGAGATGCAAGAAGTGCGTGAGCTAGGAGCGAGGGGTCGACCACTCGCATCTTTGGTGTACATGGAATATCTGGAATATTTTTGGAATTTCTGGAATGATTTTGGAATATCTGGAATATTTTTGGAATATCTGAAATATTTTTGGAACATCTGGGAATTGTTGTAGTAAAATATCTGGAATATTTCTGGAATATCTGGAATATTTTTGAATATTTTTCAGTGTGTACGGTGTGTACGAGTACATGGAATATCCAAGTGGTTGACCCCTCGGCTAGGAGACTCTCGAGGCGGCCAGCCACAGCTTTGCTGAATCAGATCACCAGCACCTATGACCATACTACTGAAGCCCTGAGTTTCGGTCGGGATAGAGGGAAGGGGGTGGGGGTGGGTAACCCGTCGCGGGGAGGTAGGGGAGGGTCGGTGGGGTTGGCACACGCCCGGCCGGCCCGGCCCGGGGAGAGAACGGGGTCGTAAGACAGGTTAAGACCGTCTGATACACATCGGCCCGGCCGGCACGCACGTCTGCAGAGCCCAGCCGGGAGCGCCCCTACTGCACTGCAGCGCTGCCGCTGCCGGCGCACCGCGCGTGGCGGGCAGTGTATCAGCATATCAGCGGTAGGGGTAGCGGCCCCGCCCCGCCCCGCCCCGCCCCGCCCCGCCCCGCCCCGCCCCGCCCCGCCCCGCCCCGCCCCGCCCCTCCCCGCCCCGTACCACCTCGACGCGTGCCGCTGCCCAAACTGCCACAAACTGTGCGGTCCGCGGGGTCTGGTCTGGCCTGGTCCGGCCAGGCGCGATTTAAGGGGGGGGGCGGGGGGAGGGGGGCGATCGCCCCCCCCTGTGGCCTCTAGCCACCTGAAAGGTAAGCAAATAGTGCTACAAAACCCCTGTATATAGGCAACCTGAAGGGCACCGACCGGATAATTCCGAAAAACGTATAGTAGTGTCCTCTATGGTCGAGGGGTCGGGAACTCTCCTTAGCCGTGTACGAGGGAGCATACGTACGTAGTATATTACCAGTAATATAGGTGATATATGTATGTTATATAAAGGAATTTTAAGTAATATGTAGAGGCAGAGTTGTGGTAATATGCAAGTAATATACACTCTAAATGACCATGGACTTTTATTGTTACCAGCCCCTGGACTTTTTTGAGCATGCCTAAACCGGTTACAATATTGTGTATAGTTAGTTACATTTTTGATAATTTTGTAACTAGCTAGTAACAAAATTTTCAAAAATGTAACTAACTTTACACAATATTGTATACGGCTTAAGCATGCTCAAGAAAGTCCAGGGGCTGCTGGTAACAATAAAAGTCCATGGTCATTTAGAGTGTATTGTAATATTGGTAATATACAATTAAATACAGCCACCGCGTCCGCGTACGAAGTAATACACAAGTTTCCGACCCCTCGCCTCTGGTTTGCTCCTTCTGCCGTGCCCCGCCATTAGAGTGACTAGAAAAGAGAGACGAAACCACCGGAAACCACACTGCGGAATCACCCTCCAACTCATGTGTTCCTGTTGTACTTGCCAGTGTGTCAGTCACCTTTATACACCCAAATAAGCGTTTTCTTGTATCATGCCCAATATACTTGAATCAAGTCTCGGGGACTTGAAAATATCAAGTACTGGGTACTTTAATATTAGAGCTCAAATCAAACCATATTTGTTCTCAAATAATCGTACCCCTAGGCGCTTCAATCATTTTCTTGGTTCAAGGCTGCATGGGGATAGGATTGCCTCGGGATTAAGCGCAGAATGGTACCAGGAATATTTAAGTTCGCGTTTTTGTTTGTTTGTTTGTTTGTTTGTTTGTTTGTTTGTTTGTGTGTGTGTGCGCGCGCGCGCGCTCGCGTGTGGCTTTAATAGAGTGTATTGCTTCATAAAGTGTATAATGTGGATCCTTATGGGAGGAGAATAACACAGCTTTGTCATTTTCGTATGATGCTCTCTGCAGTGAGCGTCATATGGTTTCGGACAGCCCAAAACTTCTTGAGTAGAGATGCAAATCTAGGAAATTTTTCCTAGACAAACCCTGCCTACTAGGCAGCATTTGGACACCACTGTGTAGCAGGTTGCCTAGTAGGCAGGGTTTGTCTAGGGAAAATTTCCGAGATTTGCAACTCTATTCTTGAGTTGATGCTCTCTCCGAAGAAAGGGACCCAAAGGGAATGCCATGGAACATGAAAACATTCGGGCAGACCGCCACACCATTGTTCTGTTGTAGAGGAAGTGGATTGGTGCGTTCTGTTTCCGCTGGGCTGCTGCCGGTGTATCGTCGCTGAGCTAATCACTGGACGCGTGGGGCTGGGGCGCTGGGCGGGCTCAGGTCGGGTCGGCCAGCTAACGGTGCCGCTCTGGGCGGCCAGCCCGTTAACTAAGCTGTCATTGAGCTGATAGAGTTTGGTGCGCGCGGGCCTGCCGCGTGTACGCACTCACTCACACCTACCGAGTCATTCATTAAGCTTTCATTCATTAGTCCCGTCGCCACCTCTCTGTACGGCGTGTATACGTCTAACGTTTGTATTCTCGTGCGTGGCGTGCTTGTTGTGTGTATTAGCGCGCGCCGTCGGCTGCGTGGCCTTTGTCAATAGGCGTTTTGCCGCCTCGCTCGTCCGCGCGGACCCAAACCGACGACGTACTCAGAATGTAAAATAAGTTGAGAGAGAAGAGGGGGGGAGAGAGAGAGAGAGAGAGAGAGAGAGAGAGAGAGAGAGAGAGAGAGAGAGAGAGAGAGAGAGAGAGGAGAGAGAGAGAGAGAGAGAGAGAGAGAGAGAGAGAGAGAGAGAGAGAGAGAGAGAGAGGAGAGAGAGAGAGAGAGAGAGAGAGAGAGAGAGAGAGAGAGAGAGAGAGAGAGAGAGAGAGAGAGAGAGAGAGAATGGCGGGGGGGGGGGGGGGTCATTGAACCATCAGCAGCTGGAGGGTGCGACGCGGCGCGACGGGGAGAAGCGACGTAAACAACCCGCCGCGCATTTCATTTCGTTTTCTTTCCTTTCCGGCCGATGGATTTACGATGTTCCCCGCCGGACGCGCGGAGCCGCGGTGCGTACCGATCACTTGCGCCCCAAATAAACAACGCCCTCTACCTCTGCAGCCAAGGTCGGACTATGCGGCGGCGGTGACGGCGACGTCCTATGGATTCGACGTTCGCGGAGTTGAAGTTGAAGGAGGTCGTGAGCGTGAGGAGGGCGTGGCGAGTGTCGCACCAGCAGTGTGAGAGCCGAGGGGGGCCCAACTCGATAAAATTGTGTATACACCGGATTACCAAAGAACAAAGATTACCAACGATTACCAACGATTACCAAAGATTGCCGGGGATTACCAAGGATTACGAGGGATTACCACTATTACCAAGGTTCCAAAGATTACCATTGATTACCGGAGATTACCAAAGATTACCGGAGATTGCCAAAGATTACAATGGATTCCCAAAGATTACCGTGGATTACCAAAGATTACCATCGATTATTGCCAATCAGTAACAAGGATAAAACAAGAAACTACCGAGAAAATTTGATCCCCCGACAGTTGAAGATTACCAGGGATTACCTACTGATTACCAGATATTACTAGAGATTACCAAGGATTACCATGGGATTACTGACTATTACTTGTGATTACCGACGATTATCCCAGCCGAAAATTCCGGTTACGGTTACGGCTATAATTTCCTATTACGGCCGTAAATTTCGCCGGTTACAGCTAAAATCTACGAGTATGGCCGTAACCGTTGTTCGGTTACGGTTAACTCTTACGTTACGAGTAGCGTTCACGGTTACGACCGTTACCGTAGTCCGGTTACGGTTAACTGTTACGGTTACGAGGAACGTTTACGATTACGACCGTTACCGGGCTAGCCCAAACTTTCAGGCGGCCTAGCGCCTGAACTAAGTGTCGCAAGGCAAAACGGCCGAGTGTGGTGCTGGTGTATCACATACTGTACCGATTCGTAAAATAAACCAAAAAACACCTTTTTCACTCTAGGATTATCACGAAAACGGTTAAAAATTGAGCAATAAAAACAGCACTATCGTGCTCAGCGCGTGGAGTTTACGCGGGGGACCTTACAACGGCTCTTGGCAGCCGCCCTTTCACGGACTTACGACGTCGTAACCGTAACGTAGTAACATTAACCGTAGTCGACCCGTAATCGTGACCGGAACTTTAACCGTAATCGTAAGCGTAATCGTAACCGGAACGGTAACCGTAATCGTAACCGGAAATGGTTCCAATTTACGAGCGTAATCGTAACCGAAACCGTAATCGTAACCGAAACCGTAGTCGTAATCGTAACCGGAATTTTCGGCTGGGTACCAAGAGATTACCAGGGATTACCAAAGATTACCAGAGATTACCAAGGATTAACAGGGATTACCAAAGATTACCGAAGATTACCAGGGATTACCAAAGATTACCAGGGATTACCATTGATTACCAACTCCATGTACACCGGATTACCTCAGTTGGGCCCCCCTCGGTGAGAGCCTGCCGCCCGCCAAGCAACGCGCTCACGCGCCTTGGACACGGTGCGGCGCGACCGAGGAGGGGGCGTGCACTCGCGTAATAGTCGCGTCACTCGTCACTCTATCATCAGTAATGAAGGCGTAAAAGTGTACCATGTAACTTAAAAAGTCGCATATTTGTCTTCTTTAATTGTGGCGACATATCAAAAAAATGAAACTTCCCGGAATTGTGACCCTATGTTTTAGGCGACACATATACCGTGTGACCTTTTCTCCGGTGTCAATGCTCTGCGCATGCCCGGGTGGCATGCGCTGAGCGCTTCTGTTCTTCCATTTTACTTCTTCCCGTCCGGCTCTGAAATAGCCTATTTTTTCGGCAAAGCTCCGCGTGTGAGCGAAACGGTGATGCGTTTAACTGTTTTCGGTCACCCACGGGGCTTTCGGCAACAAAATTGTCGCCAAAAAAAAGGTCACACTGCATGTGTTGCCGGAAAAACGGTCACAAAAAGGCGAAGTTTGCGATTTTGGCGACACTCCGATGTGTCGCCAAATTAAGGTCTCTCCATATTTTACACATTTTTGGGTCGTTTCAGGCTGTTTTTGCCCGTTTTTGCCTGACTTTGGCCAAATCTGTAAATTTTCGGAGCGTAATAGCGTAATAGACGTAATAGTCGGGTCACAGATTTTAAGAGTGAATGGCCCCTTGGGCGCGGCAGGCACGCGCGGGCGAGCGGGTAACTGGGGTAACCGAGGGGTACCTCACCTTCTCCAATCAGTGTACACCTGAGCTCCAATCATTTTCCAACACTATCTATAGTCACATAATTTTTCGACAAAAATCTTTTTCAGCACCTTAAAATTCAAAATATCGAATTGGTGCCAAAAATTTTTTGATTTCTTTAAAGATTTGTCAAACTTTCCTTCCAATCACAATACAACCCTCCAATCAGTGTACACCCATTTAAAGAGTAAGGTACCCCTCGGGGGTAACACATGCCGCGCCGCGCTCGGGAGGTAAGCCGTTAAGCATTGCGTCTCAACCTCAAAAGTGCGGAGGGGGGCGGCGGGCGGGGCACACACCTCACCGCATAGCGCGCCGCAGCGTGCGCAGCGCGAGCGGTTATCTGCCGTCACTGACTCCCTGTCTGTCTCTCTGCGGATCGCCCCGCCCCGCCCCGCCCCGCCCCGCCCCGCCCCGCCCCGCCCCAACACGCGCAGCCCGCTGCTCCATCTCGTGGACTCGTTTACGACGGCCTGGAGCGGGCTGATCGGTTATTGTGGTTGACAAACTGCCTTCTTCGTCAGTTTCGTGCGACGAGCGGGGAGGGGGAGGTGTGTCGGCGCAACGGAACAATGGGTGTGTGGTGCGTGGTGCGGTGCAACCGGAGACCGTGGCCGTATAGTCCTACAACTCAGCCCCCCCCCCCCCCCCCACTATTGCTTTGCATTTCCTGTGCGACGGTTGTATGTCGTGAGCAATATCGGTCTGCGCTGTCCTCTGCTCCCCATTGCGAGCGCCCCGTCCCCCCGCGCGTCGCCATCTCTGTTCTAGATTTATTATTTTTCTTATGAACTTTGATGTACGCATGCGACGGCCCGAGCCCTCCCGCCATATCCCACCCGCACGCTCTGCTGCTTAAATCTCGCGGGGGCAATAATACTTCTTGCGTTACACTTGGAATCCGTTCTTGTCGCGCTTCAAAACTATACGCAGAGCCCCTCAGTACACTCTAAATGTCAAAGGACATTTTTAGCAGATGATACGAAGGTATCAGCCTGCTTGTACTGTCATACAGCGAGCAGCCTGCAGAGAGCAGCGCAGCGAGCAGAGAGCAGCTAGTCTGGCATTATATTATATACAGGGGGGAAAATTTCGCGCGGCGCGCGGCGCGCTCTGCCCGGCGCGCGGCGCGCGCCCCGCCACTCAACGCCACCTCTCGGGACGCTGGGCCGCCGGGCCGGTGCCCCCTCCCGCCCCGCGCCTCCCCCCCCCTAGCCCAGCGCGACAGCGCTCCGCTTCCCTGCGGCCTGCAACGCGTAGGGACATCTACCATACGTATCATCTGCTTTCAAGTTCCGGCCCTCCGGAACTTTTTGGTCACGGTCGCGTGGTCTGTTTTTTGTAACTAACTATGAACGATTTTGTACGTCACTAGACAAGATACAATATTGTGTGCTGATAGTTATACTTTGTAACGAAACGAACTCCACACAATTTGCAACTAACTTCACACAATTCATAGGGGAAAATTGTATCTATTTAGTGACGTGCAGAATCGTTCGGTGCTAGTTACAAAAATGTCCATGGTCATTTAGTGTGTAACGTGTCCCTTTCCGTTCAGAAGTAGAATATCAATGACCCATGAGGTGGACTGTGAGGGGTCCACTTCGAAATCAGCTTTTTTTTCCTCCCGAAAAAAAAAAAAAAAACCTTTCCTTGTTCCAAAGGGATAGCCGTACGACGCTTTATAGCTGCCGAATTTGGTGCAGCCGCACTGTAAAAAATAATGACGGTGAAAACTACGGAAATCACCGTTAATTCCTTTAACGGTGTCCACCGTAGAATGGTGCCTTCCTACTACGGCGCGCACCGTACTAGACATTTTCGAATCCCCGTTACGGACTGCCAAGTACGGCATCACCGTACTCAAAAAATGGGGTACGGAAGACCCGTACTTATGACCTCTGCCCACCGAAAATGAGGTGCGGTGGCGCCGTACTCTGCGCTCCGTAGTCAGTTTCTCAAACGAAGATACGGGACACAGTAGTTGGTTCCGTACTACGATCTTGTTTTTTTACAGTGCGCCATATGGCTCCCAAAAGTAGATGTTATACTGACGAAATCATCCGTAATATGGATAATTTCATCCATTTTATAAAAACTGCTAGATCAGTAAAGTTACGGAGAAAAAAACGATTTTTTTCCATACCTTATGAATGAAGGGGTAGTTGTCATTAGGAGAATTTGTGACGCGTATTACACTCGCACAAAATTATCCGAGTAGTAAGCGATTCCGTAGGGAAATGAGAGTGCGCTCATCAGAATCAGTCTACTGCTGCCCTGCCCAGCGCGCTCCACCGCCGGGGGCGCCGGCCCCGCTGAAGGAAAGGCGCGGGCGGGGGTGTGGGCGGGGGCGGGGGCGGGGGCGGGGGCGGGGGGCGGGGGCGGGGGCGGGGGCGGGGGCGGGGGCGGGGGCGGGGGCGGGGGCCCGTGATCAACGGATGGAAAGTGACATTCACTTTCTTGTGCATGTCGCTCACCTTGCGCCTCGCCTCGCGCGGAGTCTGTGTGACACGACACGATGGGACGACTTGGGCCCCGCAGGTCTGCAGGCTGATTCCGAAGATAGCTCCCGTCCACTGTGAAAAAAATATTCGTAAATTTACTACTTTTTCTTTAATTTGTGATTACGACACAGAGTTGTAAATTTACGAGCGCAGTCGTAAATTTACGACAGCAAATTCTTACTCGTCAAGGAAAACTAGGTCGACACATGGTGTGAAAAAATTATCGTCACAACACAAATGGAAGTTGTAACTTTACGACATTTATCATGGAAATTTTTTTCGTAACCCTTACGAATATTTTTCACAGTATCCTTGTCGCACTCAGGGGGGCCCCGCCCTCAACATGGGGTGCCGCCATAGGTGCGACAAGGACGGAGGTTTGGGAGCGATATCTTTGGAATCCGCCTGCTGGATGGTGCATCGTGTGGTGCGAGGGGTACCTCACTCTTTAAGTGGGTGTACACTGATTGGAGGGTTGTGTTGTGATTGGAAGAAAGATTTGAACAAACTTTAAAGATATCAAAAAATTTTGGGCACCAATTCGATATTTTGCAATTTTAAGGTGCTTAAAAGAGATTTTTGTCGAAAAGTTATAGGACTGGATAGTGATTGGAGAGTGATTGGAGCTCAGGGTGTACACTGATTGGAGAAGGTGAGGTACCCCTCGGTGTGGTGCCCTCCGCCTCCTTCCCGCGAGGCACCCTTGACCTCGGGAGCCCCGCCCCAGTCCGCCCGCCCACTCCCCGCCCCGCTCCGCCCCGGCCAAGATCGCCCCACCTCCCTCCGCTCACGTCCCTGATCCTGATCCCAGCCGTGGTGTTGGTCCACAGGTGTCTGCCCGGGCCGCCGCCGCTGCTGCTGCTGCTGCTGCTGGCGCTGGCCGCGCTGCCGCCGCTACTGCACGCCGCCGTCTCCCCAGGCGGCATGCTGTTCCCGAGGGAGTCTGAGTCGAGAGACGTCCGCACCCTGGACGGCGTCTGGAACTTCCGCCTGTGTCCAGAGGAGGACCCTGAGCAGGGCAGCAGGGAGCGGTGGTTCCACCAGGACCTCACCCAGGTCAGTGCCTCCCTAACTCTCTAGCCTGTGTCCAGAGGAGGACCCTGAGCAGGGCAGCAGGGAGCGGTGGTTCCACCAGGACCTCACCCAGGTCAGTGCCTCCCTAACTCTCTAGCCTGTGTCCAGAGGAGGACCCTGAGCAGGGCAGCAGGGAGCGGTGGTTCCACCAGGACCTCACCCAGGTCAGTGCCTCCCTAACTCTCTAGCCTGTGTCCAGAGGAGGACCCTGAGCAGGGCAGCAGGGAGCGGTGGTTCCACCAGGACCTCACCCAGGTCAGTGCCTCCCTAACTCTCTAGCCTGTGTCCAGAGGAGGACCCTGAGCAGGGCAGCAGGGAGCGGTGGTTCCACCAGGACCTCACCCAGGTCAGTGCCTCCCTAACTCTCTAGCCTGTGTCCAGAGGAGGACCCTGAGCAGGGCAGCAGGGAGCGGTGGTTCCACCAGGACCTCACCCAGGTCAGTGCCTCCCTAACTCTAGCCTGTCTAGGTGCCGAAACGCTGGTTCTTGACACAGCTTCAGCTTGCAAGTCGTTTTTACGGCGAGTATCTTCCGTGCAGGTATTTGGACGCAGACTTTTCCGAGCCAAATCCACGCACGCTTACACTATTCTCAACCTCAGGTGGGCGCTACCTGCTCGCGAAAATAGACCCGCCATGCAAACGCGCCGTGACGACACCTAAGCCACTGCTTTACGGCCCGCTCACTCACACACCGGACGGGAGGTGGAGCTGCAGCCTGCAGCGCCTCGCTGGTTGTTTTACTTTACTTCCGATGTCAAAATCATGCTCAGACGGCGAGAACGTGCCTATCGGGCCCGGGCCATAGCGGCGGCGGCCGTGGCCGAGGCCTTGGGCAGCAGTGTTGCACTGCACATGTCCCTCTCACCGCGCTTGTGTGAGAGTGAGACGGCTGACGGCTGCGCTGCGCTCCCGCCACACGGCGGGCCCGGCCGGGGAAGTCCGGAGCCGGCAGCGCTGACTGGGCTCACTCTCACCCACGGCCTCGGCCTCGGCCCAGTGCTCGCTCCATTCTGACCCAAAAGCCGGTGTTGTCTAGCTGCTGGGCAGGTCAAGTGTTTGTGCACATGCACACGCGCGTGCACACATGTGAGCGCGCGCGCACTCTCTCTCTCTCTCTCTCTCTCTCTCTCTCTCTCTCTCTCTCTCTCTCTCTCTCTCTCTCTCTCTCTCTCTCTCTCACACACACACACACACACACACACACACACACACACACACACACACCACATTTCATTTCCCTGGAACCTTCACCCTGCACTTACACGCGCCGCACCTGCCTCCTGGCCTGGACCATCCTCGCCCGCTCACCCTCTCCCCGTCTCATTCCTTCCCAAAGCACACAAACTGAGAGGCGAAAGGGACCCCGTCGCGCGTCACGCCGATGAGAAGTGTTGAACGAGAGAGGTAAGGAAGAGCGAGCGAGTGAGAGAGAGAGAGAGAGAGAGAGAGAGAGGGAGAGAGAGCAGCAGCTTCTCAGCTGCAGGTGTCTTGCACGCGTTTTGCCGCTCCGCGCGCCGCGTGCAGCTGCAGCTGGGGCGCACCGCCACGCCACGCCACGCCACGCCGCACCAGCAGTCAGTGAAAGTGTGTAGAGAAGTGCGGTGTGATGCGATGCACGCATTGTGTCCTACTTAAAACGGCTATGCAAATCGTAATGATGCACCACCACCAGTTGGCAGCCTGGCCCCCGCCCCGCCCCGCCCCGCCCCGCCCCGCCCCGCCCCGCCCCGCCCCGCCCCGCCCCGCCCCGCCCCGCCCTGCCCCACCCCGCCCCGCCCTGCCCCACCCCGCCCCGCACTTCCCCACCGGCGTTATTCACAACTCTTTCTACCTGTCACTCGTCTTCGTCCGTCAGGTACTGACTACCCCGCCTTCCTCTGTTTTACTGCCCCGGCCGCGCTTCCCTTCTAGTCTTTACCAGCCTTACGGCGCCCGAAGGCGCCCGGGTAGGCTACCCCGCCGCACACGGACGGTGTGCAGGGTTGCCTATCCCATCGTTCACAGGCGTTCGCCCCGCAGGCCACACTATCGGAGCGCTACTCCTCATGCCTCGATGCCGTTGTTGTTGTCAGACGGGCGAGGTGATCCCCATGCCCGTGCCCGCCTCGTACAACGACGTCACGACGGAACGCTACATCCGGGAGCACGTGGGCGTCGTGTACTACGACAGGACCTTCTTCGTGCCGGCCAACTGGGACGCCGGCTCCTCCCGGGTGTGGCTGCGCTTCGGCAGCGTGCACTACGCCGCCAAGGTGGTGAGTGTCCGCATCCTTGATGCCACCCCCTCGAACGGTTTGCCACGGCCGTCGCTCTGTGTAAAGTCTCATCCCTCTTTCAGTGGATCAACGGGCACTTGGTGATGATGCACGAGATCGGCCACCTGCCCTTCGAGAAGGAGATCACGTCCAAGTTGCGGTTCGGCGCCAAGAACAGGGTGACGGTGGAGGTGGACAACACGCTGTACCAGCAGTCCATCCCGCAGGGCAGGCTGGTCGAGATTAAAACGTAAACAGCCGGGATCCAAGTATGTAGTAGCGCAGTGTTCGCTTGGAGGTACTGAGTGCGCCCCTTTGTGCGATGCAGGGACATGGGTCTGAAGACGATCCAGTCGTACACCTTCGACTTTTTCAACTACGCGGGCATTCATCGGCCGGTGTACCTGTACACCACGCCCCACACGTACCTGGACGACATGACCATCACCACGGACGTGGATGGCTCCACCGGTGAGTTCAGGCCGCTGACACCATAACGCCGCAAGTGCCCGAATGTCACATTCTTGTGGGTGTGCGCGGTCTGCCGTTCTTACACTGGAACGTGCAAGGGTGTGGATTTGCCTATCGAAATCATGCTCGCAGAGGGTCTGTCCCAGCGGTTCCCAAACTAGAGGTTGGGGGGTCGCTGGAGGTGCCTGGAGTGGGGCCGCATTGTGTCGCAGCTGGCTGCGGCCGATCTTGTCGGCTGTCCGACTACCTGTGCGGAAAACGGAAAACCGCCGGTTGTGTGTCGCCCGCTAAATAATTACGTTGAATATTTCTAGAAGTTCTTTTTTTTTTCTTTTCGGGGGGGCTGGAGCTCGCGTTCGTGAAAATTTCTGTGTGGGGTTGCGAAAATCTTGGACGGTGAATTTGGGGTCGCGAGTTGAAAAAGTTTGCGGCGGAACCGCTGATGGTCTATTCCCCTCGCCCTGCTCCCCCTCCTAACCTCATCGCTCCGTATCCCAGGGTACATCAACTACGCCCTGACGCTGGGCGGCGTCACCTCCCGCGAGACGCCCCGCATCCAGATCGACGTCCTGGACGCGGATGGCAACTTCGTGTACAGCCACACGGACCACGACGGGCTGAAGGGCCGCATCGAGGTGCCGGACGCGCGCCTGTGGTGGCCGTACCTCATGGACCCGGACCCGGGCTACATGTACACCTTCCAGGTGCGCGTCACGGGCCACATCTGGGGCCACGACGACGTCTACCGCCAGCCCGTCGGCATCCGCACCGTGGAGTGGAACAACTCCACCGTGCTCATCAACGGCAGGCCCATCTACATCCGGGGCTTCGGCAAGCACGAGGATGCCAACGTGAGTACCCCCCGGCGGCGGCGCCCCGCACAGATCCGCGCCCGCGCCGCGCTGGCCACCGGAAAATTACGTGTGCAGTTGGGTTGACTGTTAAAAGTCTGCAAGGCATTGCTTCGTAACCTACAAAGAAAACTAAGCCATTGTAGCCTACGAAGCATTGCTTCGTATTTATGAAGCAATGATTTGGAATTACGAAGAAATTTCGTTTTGTTTTACTATGGCTGCGTTTTCTTCGTAATACTAGGCAATGCTTCGTAGACTTTTAAAAGTGTTCTAAGTATCGATTACTTGCAGATAGGCGAGTTTCTTTGCTCACTTGGCGGTGATTGAAAATTTCCGCTCGCTTATAGGTGATGCGAATAAAAATTCGCTCCCTTCGAGGGGTGCGAAAGAGTATAAAGTTGTATCCAGCTACGATCGCCGAGTGGGATTGCCGACTTGGATCGACGACTTTTCGACGACTTCTCTCCGAGTCGACGCCGAGGTAAAGGGGTGGGGGGGCGGAAAGTCAGCGATAAGTCAGCGAAAAGTCGGGGAAAAGTCGGCGATCCAACTCGGCGATCCCACTCGGCGATCTTAGCTGGATACAACTTAAGATCACTTGAATTAACTCGCCTGCAAGTGTGCGACTTTTTATTCTCTCATCAGCAAGTGAGCAAATGAGTATTCCCATAACTACAAGTGAGTGAACTTGCACACTCTGCGCCAACCATAGGCCTGCCTGGCCTGGGCAGAGAAGGAGGGAAAAAAGAAAAAAGAAAGGAGTGAATGTTCTTCACACCTTCACTGTTTCACTAAATCTGCAAGCATGTGAGCAGCATTTGCACACTTGAATTTCTAGCGTGTGAGTGTCTCGCTCTGAAAGATGTGCGAATGTTGCCTAAGTTGCACACTTGTCGGTGGGTGTGAATGTCGCTCCTCATCACTTTTTCGTTCGGCCAACAGATCCGCGGCAAGGGCCTAGACTACCCGACACTGGTGCGTGACTTCAACCTTTTCAAGTGGGTGGGGGGCAACGCCTTCCGGACGTCGCACTACCCGTACGCCGAGGAGATAATGGACTTCGCCGACCGCATGGGTATCATGGTGATCGACGAGTGCCCCAGCGTGGATACAGAGTACGTACAGGGCTAGGCGCCAGTGGCGCTAAGAGGGGGTCTGAGGTGTAGCAGCCGATACACCTCATTTCAAAATAGGAGGGAGGTAAGAAAAATAGGAGGGAGGTAAAGGGAAATAGGAGGGAGGGAGGAGGAAGAGAGGAGGAAGAAAAGGAAGATAGGAGAGGAGAAAGAGGAGGAAAGGTGGTCGGACCGATGGCTTGATACACCTCACGAAAAAAGTCTTAGCGCCACTGCTGGGCGCGGGGGGCAGGGCCGCAGGCAGGGCAGCTCTGAACCCACCCGTGTTCTACAGGAACTACTCGGCCACGCTGCTGCAGAAACACAAGGACTCCCTCGGCGAGCTCATCCGGAGGGACAAGAACAGACCCAGCGTCATAATGTGGTCCGTCGCCAACGAAGCCAGGACGCAGCTCGCCGACGCGGACTCCTACTTTAAGTGAGACATTTACTGTTCCCACCTCGCTCTTCCAGGGATGAGTCTATGCCCCTCTCCCCCTTTTTTTTTAGTGCCAACTGCAAACCCTGCTCGGCTTCAAATAGACTCCTCCCCGCTTTTATTTCTTCCTCTTCTAAGGCTTGAGCCTAGAAGGCTCATGTTGGCCATAATCGACCTTAAGGTCCTGCTCCCAGTGCTGCCAAGTATGAAGGCAAAAAATACATCTGTCTTGCCAGACGAGTATCTCCGCCTCGTCTCCGCCTGCCTACTAGGCAAGAAGTCTCAAATGTTGAGAGTTTGCCTAGTAGGCATGCAGGTGGAGATATCCGTTTGCGACACACACGTGCGCAAGTGGGATTATCTGCATACTTATCTGGCAGCACTGCCTACTCCTCCTGCTCCCCAGGAACGTGGTATCGTACGTCAAGCAGCTGGACAAGACGCGGCCCGTGACGGCCGCCCTGTCGCGCCAGTTCTACGAGGACAAGGTGGCCCAGCACCTGGACGTGGTGGGCGTGAACCGCTACAATGCCTGGTACATCTACCCGGGCCGCCTCGAGACCGTGCGCCTCGCCATGGAGAACGAGCTCGCCAACTGGAGGCACAAGCACCCCACCAAGCCCTTCATCATGATGGAGTACGGCGCGGACGCGTACAGCGGCCTGCACCAGCTGCCCGAGTTCGTCTGGTCGGAGGAGTTCCAGACGTCCCTCCTGTCCGAGCACTTCAAGGCCTTCGACAACTTGCGCAAAAAGGGCTGGTTCATCGGCGAGATGATCTGGAACTTCGCCGATTTCATGACGGCCCAAGGTGAGGATAGCACGAAGGGCAGACTCCCCGACACGTTTTTTTTAAATTATTATTATTATTATTATTATTTTTATTATTATTATTATTATTATTATTATTATTATTATTATTATTATTATTATTATTATTATTATTATTATTATTATTATTTACTTAAGATTCGCTCTTAGTTTTGACTCGTGCGTGGCAGCAGGGCTAGTGGTCACATCTTGAATTTCATAATTATATATATATATATATATATATATATATATATATATATATATATATATATATATATATATATATATATATATATATATATATATGGGGTGGTCTCACCAGGTATACAGTCCCACCAGGTATAATCCCACCAGATATAATTCCCACGAGGTATAATCCCACCAAGTATAATTCCCACCAGATATACACAATTTTATTTTATTTTTTATTTTCGCTGATTCCCAACAAGTATAAATCCCACCAGATATACACTTATTTATTTATTTATTTTATTTATTTAAGCCGCGGTGAGTCAGTTTGTCGTCTGCTGTGTCAGCTGTGTGCTGCTCGTTCGTCAGACACCAGCGCCGTCTCACAAAATGAGGGCAGAACGACATCGCGCGTCATTGTCCGTTCGTGTCAGGTATCACCTCACTACCACTCATGATCGTGACTCAAAACAGTTTCCAAAATAAAAACTTTTAAAAAAGGTCATTTTCTGCCCTGAAGTCATAACGTAGTACGGGTACAACGTTCCGTAAATCCCGAACCGAGCATCCCACAATCTCAGGCCCGGCAAAAATGAGTTCCTTGGGTGCCAAATAGTCGGACTCGACCATAAAAGTCAGAAAAAGTTACTGGGAAAAATCTCGTGACTGAAAGGGTTAATTAAATGTTTTTTACTGTTTTTGCTTGAAATGTACCTGAAGTTTTAACACTATTCAAACACATGAAAATTAATAAAAGAATTACCTGGTCACTTCGTTTATTTCTTATTTTTATACCTAGTGGGAATTATACCTGTTGGGAATTATATCTGGTGGGAATTATACTTGCTGACACACTTAAATTATTTATATAAATTGGTGTATATCTGGTGGGATTTATACTTGTTGGGAATCCGCGTAAATAAAAACAAAATAAAATCGTGTATATCTGGTGGGAATTATACCTGGTGGGATTATACCTGGTGGGACTGTATACCTGGTGGCATCATCTCATATATATATATATATATATATATATATATATATATATTATATATATATATATATATATATATATATATATATATATATATATATATATATATATATATATATATATATATATATATATATATATATATATATATATATGTATTTTTAAATATACTGGAATGACCTTTGGCGTGTTCCTTCCAACAGCGTACCCGCGGGTGGGCGGGAACAAGAAAGGTATCTTCACCAGAGACAGGCAGCCCAAGTCCGCCGCTCACCACGTCCGCAGACGGTACTTCGCCCTGGCGCAGGAGCTGGACGGCTACTCGCTGCCGGATGACCTGGCTCCCTACGTGTACACCCCGGTCGGAAATGGATCCAACTACTTTTAGCGGGACGATGTCGATATATACGAACAAGCCGAGACATCTCGCAGCCCCCGGCCCGGCGCCCGGCCCTGACTGAGTGAGGCGAGCCTCAGCCCGAGAGCCAGAGAGGTGTGACCCTGGTGTGGTCTCGGGGGCCTCGACTCCTGAAATCATGTGTACACAATCGCTGATATTTTCGAAATCGTTGTCAAAAAATGTGGATCTATTGCCGGAAAAAAATTTATTTAGTGCGTATTTTGGGCTCCTAATGCTTAAAATACGCTTGTATTTACTTTTCGAATAATTTCTTTCAATTATCAGAGGTGTAATTATGTGAAATCATGTGAAATCTTGAAATCATGTGTACAAATTTTTGGTGAGTTGAGGCCCCCTGGTGTGGTCTGCCCTCCTGGCCCTGCCGAGTCTCACGAGCCTCAGGAGGGTTGGGGCGGACGCTGTGTAACGCCCCACGTGAAGATCTTCCAGTGTCAGCACTGCCAGGCAGACAGCCAGCTTCTCCCACACCTGCCGTGTTGCTTTGCAACAGGAACTTGGACGTAGTTTTGCTTCTGGCTTCGAAGTCGGGTTTATGTGCACTCTCTCATTGAATACACAACTCTCTAGTACGTTGTTAGGCGTGAGCCCATAGCAACTCTGATCTCCTCATAGTGAGTTTTGTGTAAATGAGTGGGAAAAAAGAAGTGAAAAAAAAGGACATACCCATACCCATCATGGGGATTGATGTGATATTGCACTATTTTAGAGTAAAGATATAAACATACACTGAATATCTTATACGCTCTTAGTCAAAATCCTACCAAAACAAAAGAAACAAACTTTTCTTGTTTTTTTTTTAAAGAAAGCTTTTGGGTGCTATAGTTGCTTAGTAAAGTGTCAAACATGCCATGTCTTCCGTACAATAAAACCTCTCATATGTATTAAAT
Source organism: Frankliniella fusca (assembly GCA_029379305.1). Lineage (NCBI taxonomy): Eukaryota > Metazoa > Arthropoda > Insecta > Thysanoptera > Thripidae > Frankliniella > Frankliniella fusca. The sequence continues at coordinate 320,691 of JAHWGI010000981.1, read as the reverse complement.
CCTATAGAAAGAAAAAGTAAGAAAAGAGACACATTGCTCAATCTGAGTTGCTTGTACATTTACAATCTAGCTTACAATTTTCATTCAGTTATATGTGTTGCAACTTTGTTTATTATTACTCTAGTACTATAAGCTAAATAAGTTCAAATTATTTATTTATTATTTATGAAGAAATTGTAATGGAAAGTTGTGATTTATTCTTCTATTCTCAGGATAAAGGCAAATGTAAATAGTTTGTTAATATTTCAATTTAGATAAGATTTTAACACACATGTAGAAATAATTAGTGTTTTCCATATCACAAAACATGGTACATACATCCTCATAAATCTATTCCTACTATATCAAGCAGAAAGACACATACTAAATGACAATAAAAAGAGCCATAAAATAGTCAAAGAGTTGTGAAAGAAAAGCATTTGGTAAGGATTTTTGAGTTTTGAATTCATACCACCATGGTTTTTTGAATTAATACCATGACATTCTACTTTGCAGGAAGGGATACAGATGATTTAAGTTCTAAAAAGTAAATGAATAGGACTACTCATAGGAAAAGAACTTAGTGAGAAGAAGGTCCCAGTAAATATATGTTGAAAATTAAAAAAAGAAGAAAATGAAGAGAAACAAGAAAAAAAAATAGAGTGCCCTTATTTCTAGTTTAAATTCCAAGATGCACTTGATATGCAGAGGAGAAAACATTTGAACCATAATAGATAAACTCAAAAAGTCAATGAATATTTGCCTATCCATTTTGTAAATGGTTCTCAAGAGATTGCAAAATAGCTTCATCTAGTTCTTCTTGAGTGGGAGGGTTTAAAGTCTTCATACATTCATCAACAAACTCAACAAATATTGGTTCCTGCATTGCTTCGTGTAGAAGCTTGCTAGGGTTTGTTGCCTTGTCTAAAGATGATAAAATTGTTCGTACATGAGGGTTTGACAATATTTCCTTCAACTGCACATTTTCACCTGAAAAGAGAATGAAATTGACCCATGAGATAGAGGATAATATACATAATAATGCATGAGCCTGCTCTTAAGCTTTTCCAAAGTAGAAGGGTGGGCTAAAACCAATGAAAAGAGCAAATCAGAAAAGCTGTATCATCTTACTCAGCAGTCGTAATTTTTCTGGTGGTACAGTGTCATCTGTCGGGAAAATATAGGTAGGTTTCTGAGCATCCGGAATAACCTGATAGCATGAGTTTGATGAAGAGGTAGAAGAGACTACTTCATTTCCACAGCCATCACTTTTATGTTTCTTCCAACAAGGTATTGAACAACTAGGAAGACGAATAGACGTAAAATGATTATACCAGAAATAAAAAGATGAAAAAACGATGTCAATCCACAAAAATCTAACATCAAATAATTTTTTTACAGAACAGAATGATTATTTAATACTTACTAGGGTATCCGACATGAAGGACATTTGTACTTAGATGATCCATCGTTACAAATATTGCAACTCATATCAAGTAAGAACTTTCACAGATTTTGTCAAGCTTTTTTTCTTCCCTTTTCAAAAGTTAGTTTCAGTTTTACGTTCTCAGTAAATGGACAACAAATATCAAAACTATAAAGGCTGTTTTAGGAGTGTGAGATGGAGCACAACTCAACGAGGTCAAGGCAGGTTAGGTGATTGTAAACAAGAGTAAGAAAAACTTAGTAGAGGAGAAAGACAGTCTGATGAGAATTTTATCGACGGACGGTCGACCTGTCGACCTAACCTACCCAAGTCGACCGATCGACCGAGGTTTCGAGTGGCTTATCTGATTTCGCCGTCCGTATGCCGACAGTTTGATTCGTTGTTTACGGTGATGTGAAAATGACCCATCATTTGCGTTATTTTGGCTATGCATCGCCCGCGTCCCTATGATTTTCTTATCTGCTCGGGAAATAGACTCACACTATATGACACTCAGTGTTGCATGTCGGTGATCAGTGTTGTTTCGACAGCTAGCGTCTGGAGCAAGGTTAGATCACTCTCACCCCTTTCAGTAGTGTGGTAACAGGATGAGACTTCTCACTCTTACAACGTTTTCTAATACAGTTTTTGAATTTTTAAAGTTTCTTTGGAACCTCAAAATACGATTATGTGAATGCATGAAATCGGCACGCTGCTGTTCTGTACTAGACATCGAACCTTTACCTAGATAGTGATCCCTTGATTTTGAATGTTTCATTCTTAATTTACGTGACTAAAACACTCTTGTAATTACATACATTTTGCCAGCGTTTCCTGTTATCAAGCAGTCTGTGTTATTTTACTGAAATTTTCTGACATCAGGGACAGCAATCTTGCTGAAGAAAATGTTTGGAAGAGCGCTGCAAACTTCAGAAAAAGAATCACCAAGTCATAGTTTGGACTACACTGCTACCATATTAGATGAAATTGCTCTCGAAGGATTGGATGGAATAACTTTACAAGGTATGATAACTGCTGTCATCAGATGAATCTTTAATTATGCTTTTGATATATGTGTCTTATCTTTTTTCATCAATTGTGCTTATTTTCTTCAGCATTGTGGGTGCGATTGAGTGCCTGTCCCTATTTTCCCATACTTATTGATTCTGAATCTCAAAAATTCATCTGGGAAATAGTGAAAAGACTTGAAGATGTTGATGTGTTTGAGCTCCCTGAGGCAAGGGCACCTCTGGTCATATTCAACCGTTTTGCATTAATTGACCAGGATCTAGGAAATGTTATAGAGCCAGTAAGACAAAATGATTGAATTATGTCAGTTAAATAGATATTGTGAGGGCTAGAATAAGCTTATGATAACTTACACTTCTTGTTTCCATTGTTTAGGATGTTATACCAGTGGACATTTATCCTTTTCAAGTTGTAGATGATCAAGCTCGAGGAATTGTTGGATCGTGCACCACCTATGATCAACGAAAAGATATCACAGACACAGCAAAACGGGCTTCACTTGACGAAGCAAAGCAAAAGTAATGAATCGACCAATTTGCCATTACCACCATTCAAATTGCATTGCCATTGCTGTGAAGAAGAATTTACCTAACATATTATTGTTTTAGGTGGGGATCAAAATTAGTCCTGGTGGCAAATCAGTGTGTACGATCTGCAGCGTTGATGGGAGATGATGTTGATCCTTGCTTAGAATTTTCTGCAATGCATTTCTGTATACTTGAACGGATTGGACGTGCAAGATATCATGGGGAGGTCACTCAAGGCAAGATTAGTTTACATTGCACTGGAGAAGACCCGAAAAGTTTATTTTACTATAGGAAAAGCTTACTTCATCACAAGCTCATCACTAAGCAGGTGCGTGCAATTCATCTTAGTTTTTCTTTTAAATCCTACATCTGTTTTCAATGATGGGTGTAGTACTCAAGCAGTATGATGCTGACAATTACCTATCATCTTTTATTGGAAAAATATTTCTAGGCTTTCAATCTCAAGTCAAATTCTCAGAACTGCAGTGGAAGCTTACTTCATCTGCCACGGTTTTATTCAGAGCACAAATCAAAAACATTCTTCTGGACTGAAAAGATTGTTGAAATGATTAGGAACAGACCGAACTATGTAGTAGACTTTGAAGAACTTCGTAAGGAAATTGGAGTGACTTCCCTTTCAAAGAAGTTATTTAAAGCACCAGAATTTGTTCGGTTTGTGAAAACTGAGGTAATGGGCATTACATTTGAAACAAGAGCTTAACCTTTTTCCCTCAGTTTTTTCACCTTTTCAATCAATGTGAATTTTGCAGAGAGTTCCTTATAGGACTGTATATCCAGATGCCCCTATAGAACTATGGAAATGCAAAGGATCTGAAAAGGAAAAGCTTTTAAGAGTCGTCAGATTGGTTAATCCAAATTGTTCTGTGAAGGATGATTGGGTGAAAGAGGAGGAAGTGGAAGAAGAAGAGGAAGGGATTGGTAATTTTTTCTTTTTTAATCAATCAAACTTCCATTTTACACTGAATTATTATTATAAAATTATTTTTGTATTTGTGAATAGGATTTGTTGATGAATCTACTCGTCTATTGGATGTGCCACTAATGACTCAGGCATTTAATGCAGTAGATGAGTCTGGTCCAAACGGCTTAACTCAAGTAGAACTATCCAAAAAGTTGGGTATGACAAAACTGCAAGCACGAACCTTGTGTCGAAATTTACTCCGTAGAAATCTAGTTTCTACTTTCATGCACGATGTTGGTCGGCAACGCTTTTACAGGTAAGTGCCTTGCTGCATCTTGTACTATGTATTTGTGTGTATTAGTGAGATTTTCTCTTCCTTTTCTATTTACCTTTTGTAGTTTCAAACACATTTTTATATTTTTTAATAGGTATTGCTCCAAGCGTTTTGACCTGTCTGGCCATTTGAGTCAAGAATTTCACAAGGAGAGAGACAAAATGTTGTCACTCCTTTCCCCTAAACCTAACGAAAATAAGAGAAAATTGGAAGGTTTGAGTTTAAATTTCTGTTTTTTGCTCTTATATAGAATAAATTACTTCAATAATGAATTAATTGACTTTATGAATGGTGATTTTTAGATAATACTCCCGAAAGAGTCAAGAAAATAGCTAAGATTGAAATAGAAAATGGTTTTCCTCATGATAACAGTAGTATTTTGTCTGGGGAAGAATTGGCCCCACTATTTGTGGAGTGTATTAAACAGGAACAGCCAGATTTCCCATTCATGGAATCTTTAGATGAACACCATGGCCAAAGTGGGGAATGTTCTATGAGCCAACAAAATTTTGATGCAACAAATGAATTGCTTGCAAACAATTTAGAGCTATCCATGTCAGCCACGGAACCACCACAGCAAAATATAAAAGCACCAAAATCTTCAAGGAAAAGAAAAGCTGTTGCCTCTGAGCTACGCTTGCAAGATTTAAGTGACAATCTGAATTTTGGTACCCCAACGGAAATTGTTGTAGATGAAGATGCTTCTTTCATTGAGACAAAGGAGTAAGCACTCATCATCATTTATTTTTTTCCCCAAAACTTCTGTTCTTTTGTATTTGTTCTGTTTTTTTAATTTTTATATTTCGGATTTACTTTTTGTTTCAGCTCAAGTTTTACTCAGGAAGTATTTGGTGGAAGCAAAAATAACAAGGAAGCTCCAGCCATAACTACAAGAGTTCTGAAAAGGGTCAATCTAATCATTCAAGCTGTGCAACAGCATACAGTAATTGACGATCTGTCAAAACTTATAAAGGTATTTTCTAAAGGCAGCTCTTTGTATTTTACCTTTCTAAATTATTTTGCAATCATTAGAGATTTGGGTATTTTTATCAGTTAATTCAAGAAGAAGAGGAAAAGGAGGGTATGAGCACAAAAATTGACAAAAAATCACTTCATCGTTTGTTGGAAAAGTTAAATAAAGATGGTCACATAAAAACAATTAGAGTGCACATGAAAGGTGGAACAAAAGAGAAAACTCTAAATTTTGTCTGTCAACCTAACATAACAGTAGGTATGTGATAAATAATTTTAGGTTACTACTGGCTATCTTTATTCCTTTTTTAGTTAGAAACCCAAATGTTTCTTTTCTCTTATCTTAATGGTAACTAATTTGTTTCTCACTCTTCATTGCAGATCATAGCCTTATCCAGTCTGCTTTAGATCAAGCAAAAATGAAAATGATTATTCCTGATGCCAAGCTGAATTTAACTTCTATTAATCAAAGTGTGGGTGAGATGAGTGCTCTAGAGTCATCAGTCTCTACAAAGACACCAACATTGAAACGCAGTGGTGTAGGTATCCTGCCTAACTTTGTCAAGATAATGCATATAATACTAGAGAGTTTAAGTCAACGTTCTATGTTTGATGTATCACGTTACTTTCCAGAAACTTGGAAAACAGTATGGCTATCAACCGAAATTTGTGAGGATGAAAACAATGCATAAAGTTCTCTTTTATGTAATCCATGATTATGGTGGTGTTTCTGATCTTGATCAACAATCAGTAAAAGAAACTCTTAATGATATTACTCCACTGTCTCCTGAGGTAGAAAAAGAGATGCCTCATGTCTTCTTTCCTGCTGTAGATTGGAGAATGTTTATACCGCCATTACCACAGCACACTGGTTGGCCAAAAGGGTGGGCTCTTATGTGTGACATCTTATTGAGACTACCGCTTTCAATCTTTTTGCATCTAGTCAATATAAATTATGAAGTAGCTGGCCTGGAAGAGTATCTGTCTCATCCAATTAGAAAGTATTATCTTCTCAAGCATTTGCCACCAGCAATTTGTTACCAGTTAACAGCAGGCCGTAGGTGAGTAAAAATATATTCTTCAGTGTGGTCTCATTTCCTCCAAAACTCCTGAATTATTTTCTCAATCTTATTTCCAGATATATTTTTAATTGCCATGAAGTTGTCACTCGCTTATGTTACATAGGACTTGTTCAATTTGGTCCACAGAAATTAAAGGATAAAGATCAGGTGTGGCCAAAAGTTCTCTCTGGTTCAATATTTTATGGATGCATGTTACATATTTAATCCATTCCTAATGTTCGAATAGGTTTTCTTCTATTTAAACAAGCACGCATCCCTCTTGGATACAACCACCACCAATGCTGGTTATCATCAAATCTCTGGAGATATGAACTACAGAGTTTTGCGTTTCAATTTTGCATCCTTCCGAGATGTTGATCAGTATTGGTACCAGTTGTGGAATATCTGTGTTAACACACCATTAGGTAAGATTGCAAAATATTGAATGGCACCCTATCGTAACGGAATGACCATTAATGTAATAATTTCAGGTGGACGAATGTGTATGGTTGGGAAAGAAATAACACTAGAAGTATTAGAAAACAAACCAGCTATGGAGGCAGCACTGCAGCCTCGAAGCCCAGAAGAAGCTGCTCTCCATGATGTTGGTGATGTTCCTGGAGACCATCTTGGTGCTGCAGGACTTGATTCTGCTATGTTTGCTCATCTTAAAAGAAATTGGAATTGGTTTAATCATGTGTCTGATTCAGACATAGATGGCACTCATACACCTGTTGTTAATGACCATCTTCCTCAAGCTAAGACAAGTAAAAAGAATATAGTAACACTTGGTGTGAAACCACGAAGAGCCATTACAGAAGAAACCTTATCTCCAAGGAATTTTGTACCCAAACAGCCAGATAAAAGTGAAGCACCCAAACCATCTTTTGAGCCCAAGAAGCGCTCTAGCCGCCAGACCGCAGTACGTAAAGTTCCCATGCCTAAGGCCTCTAAACGTAAACCCTACTATGATGAAACAGATATAGAAGCATTAACACTCATGAGCAAACTAAGAGTTGAATGGACAGGACCAGAAGATAATATTCTTTTGCTGTGCAAAGTTGCATCTGTGTACCTTGCCCCTGTTCGTTGTATATATTTACCTGTGCAATTATGGAGGGATCTACTTCATAAGATAATTGATAAATCTAAGAACAAAACGTCTCGAGCTGTTCAAAGAAGAATCTCATACATGATGAAAAACCCATCCACTGCTCGAAGTGTTACTCTGTGCTTAGAAGAAATTAAACAAGACCCCAAAATAAGCAAAGAGTTTGGAAATTTAATTCCTAATTTGAAAGCTAAAGGAGAAAAGTCCAAAGTCATTGAAAAGATTGTGAGTGAAAAGTTTTCAAAGTTAGTTGGCATCCTACAGGGGCGTTTCCAAAACATGAGACCCAATTCAGTTGCCTCTGAACAAGCTCTTATTCCAGATACTATTGAAGAACTTCGGTAAGTCTTGCCCCGTCACATTGTAGGAAAATTATAAACAACTTTAAAAATCTTATTACAGTCTTTCCTTTCATTCCTCTAGAAGTTCATATGTGGTTGCTAGTCCACAAGAAAACATAAGTATGAAGAGAAAGTTTAGGGATGTGGTTGAAGTTGGTGACATTCATCTATCTGTTATCAATGCCATGATCTATGTAAGTGAGGTTGCTCTTTGGTCTTAAATTTATCCTTAACTTTTACTGACAGTTTCTCTTAATATTTTGCAGAGTTCCCTCTGTTGCCTGAATGACAAGACTTCATATGCATATCAGTTGTTCAAAGTGTACCAGCAATATCCTGATGCACTTCTCCGATCTACCATGGCCAAAATCAGAGCTGACCAAATGGTATCACTTCGGAAGTCATACACCAGAACAAAAGCAAGATCTGGACAGTTTCTCCCAGTTTCCAACTGCCCCTATCAACTGTCTATTAGGTAAATGGCTGCACAGCTTGTTAGGTAGTAGCATTGATTTTTCATTTAAAGTTTTTGTTACATTTTGCATCATTTTGTTGTATCTAGCTACCAATACCTTCTTCTCCAAAAATTTCAATATGAAATTTACCATGAGTCTTTTGTAACACTTCAGAAGCTTGCTTGGGATATGCTCTTGAACACAGATGTAAATGGTCTAGAGTTTTTGGTGGTTGATGGAGGCGCAGCTGCAACATTTATTGAATACATTATCATGGACAAGGTGAGCATATGTTCTCTACATGTTGTTTTCTCCTTTTCCTAGCTTCACAAAATCTCCAATTCAATTCTTTGTTGCAGTTGAATTTTCAAATTACCATTCCAGATCAGCTTATAGTACTTGATCCTAGAATATCTGGCACTGATCAGACATACTCAAGAATTGTTCAAGTTAGTGTTTTATTTCATCGGATATATGTTGATCTTAGAATATCCTCAAGTAAGATTGCCAGTTTGATTGTTCATTATCATATTTCAGAGATACCGTGATATCCTACGTAAGTGTCACGTGAGCAGAGACATTGCATCCAAATCAGCTAAAGCTGACTTATCAGCTAGTGAGAAACCTTTTGTAGATATCTTATCAAGGGATGATGTATGGGATAGTAAAGAAGAAGAAACTATCAACACTCTCGATGAAAATGAGAAAAATAATGCAACCGCAAATCTTTCCAGTACTGCTACAACTTCAATGGATAAGAAGAATAATCTCAAAAAGAAAGTTGAAGATGACCTAAGTGAAAGTGAAGATGAAGAAAAAGGTAGAGTCTCAATCTACTAAACCACATTTTATTTTACCTGACTGCAGCAGTTTCTTACTTGTGATTTTTGCCCCAGGTTTTATTCCTTCTCTTAGTACTCCTCAATGTGCAGTGGCTAGAGCTGCTACACGCATAGCTCTTTACATGATGAGGGAAGAAAATGAGAGTTCTGATGTTGGTGTATTCAAAGAAACTCAACATGCCCATGACTTTTTTGTTGTCAATTCCTGCAAAGTAAATAATATTTCTTAAATATTCATGGCTTATTGTTCCAACCGACTTTCCTTGACCGTGTCAAATCTTGATATTTTCAGGTTGTTTGTCGTCTTAAAGAAGATATATCTACTGATGCGCCAACAGAAGCACTTGTTGGAATTGATCCAAAAGGTTCCAGAATCAAATGTGCTGTGTCTAGATCTCTGCTCCCTGTAGATGCTGCTCTTGCTAGTGAAGTTCTGGAAGATATCAAAACGTATGCCATGTTTCTTGTTTAAATTATCATGATAACCCAGGTTAACATTGTTGGTCATTTTGCAATCTCACCTATACCTCAATGTCGCAGGAAAGCAATTTTTGTTGGACCAACCCTTTCAGATGATGATGTATTGGCCGCTTTAGTTCCTCATGGCTATGACGGGCCATTAATGAAAGCATTACTACTATTTGTAGCATCGAAAAATGAATTTGGTGCATCAATGGCTGATATTCAGGTAAGGATTTTTTTTTTTTTTTTTGGTGTGTGTGAGTTAAGTTGTTACAATCTATCACATGAAATTTTCTACAATAGTTGCTCGTCTTTTAAATTTCTAGGGAAAGTTTGGAAACTTCAAATCCATTCTTGCTACGACACTGAAAGCCCTTGTTGATGAACAAATATTTCTGCGTGCTGGTGTAACAAAACTAGTCCTAGTCCACCACAAAAAGGTTCGCCCATGGCTTATCCATTCGAAAAAGCTGTTGCGCTTAGATAGAGAGAAACTTACTCCAACTGACTGTAAAGTTCTAGCCCTGGCAGAAGATAAAGGTTCAGTAATTTTCAATTTGCATCCAAATTTTATGTTTAAATTATAAAGAAAAAATTGCGTTTTTTATTTGGTTTTCTAATCTTTACTTAACAGGTGATGTGGATAATAATGTCCTAGAGATTGAAGGTATTGGAGAAGAGGTAGCTGAGGAGCCAATTGAAGATGCAGATGACGACGCTGAGCAGGAAGAAGCTGAAGAGGTGGATGATGAAGATGGTAAAGTAGAAGAGTCAGTGGTTGACCCAACTCAGCCAGTTCACAATAAAACAGATGAACCAAACCCATTTTTAACTAGCTTAAAGAAAGCTTTACATCTACGTACGTCTCGAACAAAACGAGGAGTAGCGCGTCTTCAGGAAGGACCCCTTGGATCTCTTGCCGATATGGACTCTGTGTAAGTAGTTTGTTACATTGAAATAATGCAAAAATTTAAATCTCTCAGTCTAAGTTCTCTCAATATTTTTCATTTTCAGTCAAACGGATAAAATAAGGGTCAGTATCAGACCCTGGATCAGAGTAGATGGCAGTGTTAACAGGCGTGTGTTAGACCGCTTACTGGGATCAGTGCTTGGATACTGTATGTCAGAGCCAGGATGCTCATTGGAGAGAGTAGGAGAAAGATTTTCTCCTGCGCTGCAACCTTTCCATTCTCGAGAGCTCTGTGAGGTTAGTAAGAAATAGTTGACTTCCTTTGACTACCATATGTTTTGTTTCCAAATAAACGTATGGCTTGAAAACCATCTTTGTAATTGTGTTCCATCTTGTAGATTCTTCAGAAGCTTGGTTGTCTTCAATGGAGTGTAATAATTAAATCACACAAACCTACTCTATTTTCAAAGAGAAGTAAAATATCTCAAGGTTAGTGAATTTTATTTACATGCCATTTAATTTTATCTCTGTTTTCTAGGTTTATTCACATCTAATACACAATAATATGTTTGTTAATATAACAATTTCCTTTTTTTTTTCTTTTTTTTTTTTTTTTTTACAGGCGATGCAGATGGGACAGAAAATGAATGTGATATCAGTTTAGAAGCTAGTCCAGATGCCATTATACGCTTAGGACTCTTTATAGGGGATAAGGCCTATAAGAAGGACTTTCTGACAGGCATTTAAATTTATCTGAACAACACATCTGTGTCTAGATTTTGTCCCAAACATGTTTTTTTAAATTGTTGTGATGAGTATTAAAATCCTGTCATGACTGTGATAGAAGTTCATTGATATTCTAATGATGCAACTGTTTGATTCCTTTTAGAAGGGATTATTACAATTGCCAACTTTATTTCTCAATCTTTTTTTATTAATTAATTTGTTATCTTAGTGCACCTTTATGCAGCTGATGTTCTCCTGCAGTTTTAAGAGTGCTTGAATGTTTCGATTTTTTCAAAGAAATCTTTCATTCACAACAAATTTATAACTTAGAACATTTTGCCATGTGATGGTAGAACATGTTACCATGTGATGGTTGATCTTAGCAAGAAGACTGTTTAACGCATTTGAGTCTTGCAGACAAGTGACTTTTGGTCCAGTATTTTCAACCAAGAGTATGTTGAAAACAATAAATAATTATTTTTCAATTTCTTTATTCTTTCCTGCGGTCCTTTGCCTAAATTTATATTTTCCTCTTTATCTCCTCTGCCTTTAGAACTGCCCAACAACCTTCCACTCAACCAACAGCTTTCGTGGGCACTGGTGGGCGTGGGATGTCACTCGCAATTTAGACAAAAGTTAAGCGCTAAGCGTTCAGAGGAATTTCGCGTTTGGTTGAGTTCAGTCTTTGTTAGCTATGAATATTTCAAGAGTTTTGCTCAAAACTTTACTTTTTGGTTTCTTGGTTTGGAGAGTAGACTTATTTGGAGTTCGTAAAGGGTAAAACCACATAGGTTTATTGAAAAGCGGCAAAGTAGAACATGATACAAGTTCAATTAAAGTTACTCGAAAGTGGCAACTTTGCCACTTTGCTAAAACACAAGGTGGAAACAGAGTATGAAGTATGTCCGCGGCATTTTTTAAATGAAGCTGGTCACTCTTCAATTGCCAACATATAGACTGAAAAACACTCCTTTCTGGAGAATATCACCATTGCTCATTGTGAGAAAGAACTTTAAGGATAATTGTATTTTTATAGTGCCACATGATTTTTTTAACTGCAGTCCAGAAAAACAAGAGTGGACACAGATGATCACTTAAGACCCTTCATTCAGCATTGAAGGGTGGTACCACTGTAAACCAGGAACCTACCCTGTACGAAAAAACAAGAAAAAAGTGGGAAAAAGCATCCTGTTGTTTTTGGTTGTTCTTAATGGATAGATGGTGTTTATCTGAGCAACTTTAATGTGCTAGATTTCTTGTTTCCTGGACTAATTTTTTATTTATAATTATTGACGATAACCTACGCACAAGGTGAATCTTACATAAATTGTTTGCATTTATTTGAAATCATTCTTTTACAGCTCCTGAGCATGATACTTGATCTGGGTCGCCGCAAACCCTCGATGAACTCAATAATCCTTTCTTCATTTTGCATCATGTAGCTTTTATTTTTCATATGGGCCATTCAATGTTTTCATTTGCTCGTCTTCTAATTCTTCATTAAAATAGTATTTGATTTCTATGCCGCAAACCACAAAATTTCACTTCCAGAGCCGGGTGTATATCTAAAACAAATCTTGTGATAAATCTTGATGTTGGAGAAGAATTCATTTTTGTATCTGCAGTGATCCATTTTAATGTTAGTTCATTCTGTATAACTTCTGATCATTAATTTTCTCTGAGTATTGTGTCCAGTCAAATTTGACGTTTGCAGGTTATTAGGGTTATGTAGCTGAGAAGTATTTTGTCAAAATTGTAAAAAAAAAAATGTCATAAAGTGCAATTATTTTTTCCAATCTCTGTCCCTCTTGTAGAGGGCACTACCTTCCATATCACTCACTAACTTGTGCATATTGTTTTGACCTTATTCTGGGTGTGAAAAGTGTGAATCATGAAGTGCCAAGTACTCAAACTAGAAAAATTCTAAATTTACATCCATTTCTATTTCAGTTAGCATGGCAGCCGACACTGGAGAATCAATGACCTCTAATGGTACAATTGAAAGTTCTAACAATGTTAATGGGAAAACATCCACCAATTCTGCTGTAGGTCTCAAAGCAAAAATCACAGGTCTTCCTTCATCATACTGTTTGGAGGTAGAGAATTCATGCTATTCTTCCAAAAATTCATATATAATATATTTAGATGTAAATTTATGACACCATGTCCATCTTATGTCTGATCAGGATTTTAGGAAGTGGATATCTGATGAGCTACTTGTCACCTTCTCAGAACTTTCAGTCTTACCATCGGCGGCAAATATTGTAGTTTTAACTTGTGCGGATGAAGACGAAATTAAACTTGCTGTTGATACAATAAGTAACAAGAAATGGCGAGGAAATGACATAACATGTGTTGTAAGTTTACAACAACTTTTTTTTTTTTTTTTTTTTTAATTTTTACCTTTTAATGCTATTACGATTGCAGTCATCTGATACTTGAGCTCTATTTTTGTTTTTCCAGAGAGCGAATCCCTCAGACTTTAAAAGAAAGGCTAATGATAGACTAGGGGATGAAGTTGGTGGTAAGAAGGCCAGAAACTTGACTCCTCGAGAAAAAGTCTTCAGATTTAACTGCTCAAATCAACATATACCCTATAAAGAACAGGTAGGTCAGGTGCAGTCATGTTACTTCTGCATTATATAAAACTTGCAGACCATTTATTGTATTTTCTCTAAACAGCTTTCTCAATTATTTGAGGAGGCCAGAAATTCCACAAGACACTTGGGAGAGGTGCTAGTATCTCACAATCCAGAACTTGTCGGATGGTGGCACAACCAACTTCAAAAGCACAAGGGTGATGCTCTTTTATTGCAGAAAGTAGTTGGTTCTCCTGTTGTTGATGGCTATCGCAATAAATATGATTTTAAAATTGGTAAGGTTTTAGACACTGTGAAATGGTTTCTCTCTGCAAATAACAATGCACTCTGAGACCAGTTTTCTATTTTCAGGAGTAGATCCAGATTCAAAACAACCAACAGTTGGTCTGAAGCTTGATTATCAATCTGATTTTGCCATATCTGTAAAGCCTGGAGATGAATTCAAACAGTTTCCAGATAGTATGAAAAAAGTTGTGCAGGTGAGCTTTCATATTATACATACATTGGGTCTGAGTTTCTTCTTTTTCTCTCATGCTTCAAAATTATGTTGTACTTCTATTTTATTATTTCTTATAAAATACTTTCAAGATAAAAATGTTTTAGGTATTTGATACATATATTAAGACCTCAGATCTTGCTCCCTTCTCTTCCTCAAGTGGACATTGGCGTAATGTTGTCATCAGAGTAAATTCAAATGAAGAAATTTTGATTATGGTGGTTTTGCACCCGAGAGAACTTTCCCCAGAAGCCATTGAGGCAGTAAAATTAGATCTTGTTGACTTTTTTGTCAATCGGGATGGGAAAGGCCATGGTGTTGTGTCTTTATACTGCAAAATGTATTCTTTATCAGCAGACAAGTAAGTTGTGCATTCATGTTCCTATATTTCGGTAAACAATCCAGAAACCTTTCCTATTTTTAATTTTAAATTCGGTCTTTATAGAAGTTGTCCAGAATCTGAAAAGCCTCCTGAGAAATTATGGGGGGTTGACTGCATTGATGACGCACTCTCAGACATTGGCTTATCGTTTATCATCAGCCCCACCAGTTTTTTTCAAGTCAATAAAAGTGCTGGGGAGAAGTTGTATAGTTCTGTCGCTGAATTGGCACATATTGATCAAGAAACAAGTGTATTAGATATTTGTTGTGCATCTGGTGGAATCGCTTTGACACTTGCTAAGGTAATTTTTATTCCTTGTAGAAGTCTGTAAATTTGGATCATTTTGATATAACCTTCCCTTATTTTTGTTATAGAAAGCCAAAGAGGTATTTGGGATTGATGTTGTTGAATCCAGTATAAGTGATGCTAAGGCAAATGCAATCAAAAATGGAATAACTAATTGTGAATTTATCATGGGACGTGCAGAAGAGGTTTTACCCTCAGTTCTCAAAAAGTGTACGGGGAAGAAAGTTGTTGCAATTGTTGATCCACCTCGAGATGGTTTGGGTATGTTTCTATTGCAACGTACTAAAATTATACAAGTTTGAATAGCAATGAAATTTTTGATTTGCTTTCTTTATTTCAGGTCCATCTGTTGTAGCAGAGCTTCGCAAGTGCAAAAATTTGTCGAAAGTTGTGTATATTGTGTCAAGTCAGCGAGTCATTCACAAAAATTTCATTGAATTCGCAGCTCCTGCATTTTTCACTAAACAGCCGAGTAAACCACTGGTTCCAGTGCGTGTCATTCCTGTGGATCTGGCCCCCCACACTTTGCACTGCTGCCTTGTGGTGTTATTGGAGCGTATAGACCCTTTGAAGTATGAGGTTCTCGCTGGAGTGCCTATGGGCCCCTGTCCCATGCCCGTTCCACCCATGATGGGTCCCGGATTACCAATGGGGCCGCGGCCACCCATGGGGCCTTGTGGCCCTGGGGCGGGGCCGCGAGGTCCACGACCTCACGGCCCCCTGGGACCCCTTGGACTGGGACCGCCTCCATTGGGCCCACGGCCACCTCTAGGCGCTCCACGCTCCGGTCTCGGAGGTCCGGGTCCGAGGGGGCCCATCGGCGGGCCGCGGGGGCCGGGCCCGAGACCGGGTCACGGATTGAGGCCTCCCGGCCCCGCAGGGCCCAGGCCTCTGCCACTGAGGCCGCCGCCACCCCTCGTGAGAGGACCTCGGCCCCGTCCCCCTCACCCGCCACTCCAGGCGCCGGGCCTGGCGGGAGCAGGGGCAGGACGTGGAAAGGGGCGTGGAAACGGTCCGCCTGCAGGTCCAATGCCGAGGCCAAGACTCATCCCAGGAGACAATTTTTACCAGGATGACCCTCTTGATGGACCATCGTTCTTTGGACCTGAGGCTGATGTGCAGCCACCTCTACCACCTGCACCCACGTTTTGGTAAAAGGGGCCATTCGGACTGGGCTGGTAATTCATGAGTGAAAGTCACGAATTTCAATGTCAGACATAACCCAAGCTACTCCTAAGCATACTGTCTTGAAATTGATTTTAGTGATTGTGAATACTTATCTTTGTTATGTGCATCTTATTTGGTGCTAAATGAATTTGAATTTCCTTTTGAGTGCAGTTTCCTGCATAGTTTACTCAAACTTTAGTATCTGTTAAATTTCTTGTGAATGAAGTTACAAATGATTTACCTCTATGAAATGGACTTGATCTGCTCATTTAGTTTTGAAGTTTTGACAAGTGAACTGGCTCTGGATAGCCAAACTTCAATCCCTAGCTCATATTCACAAATGTAGTCGTGCATGGATATTCTACTGAAAGATACGAGTTGTAGATAATTTTACTAGAGTACAGTATTTTATCTGAGTTGTAAGTCGGATACGCCTATGACGTTTTCATCGATTGCGTGGTTTAGTGTCATTATTACTAAGGACTATGAAATCCCAAAATAGCCTTTTTTACAGTCATAATCAAGAAAGGGCATTTTTTTATGACACCAGTAGGGGACAACCCTATTACTCTTACTTTGCTGCATTACTGTTGCCTTTGTATTTGACTGAGGACTAACCAGTTCATCTCTGCTTGCCTCCAAAGACTGCCCCCAAACCTGCTGTTTTGACTTAGGTTTCTTGGGCGCAGAGGGTGGGGATTAGGGTTGGTTGGGAATAGTAGGCGGGTGAATGTTTTGGGTGAATGAATGTTGCTGGTGAGTTCTGAATGTACGGGAGTCCCCTGACTTGATTTTGGCAATGGGAAAAAGAACGTGAGAAGAAAAAAATGATTTTTCTGGACAAGTAAACAGCAACAAGCAGGTGCGATGCCTTCAAAAACTCCGTTATAGATGGAGAAACGTCATAAGCGGAAACTTTGTCAGTGGAGTTTTCCAACACTTTTAATGCCTGGATTTTTTCAGGCAAACTGCACTTAAGCATCTTGAGCAGAAAAATGTCACATATGGATGTGTTTTAAGCAGATTCGACTGTATTAAATATTACATATTTTATGTTGTTGATATAATTAATGGCAGAGTTTGGCATGGACCTTGTTGAACATCTGCTGCTCTAGTAATTAAATGTTATCCTGTCCCATGTATATTTTGTTGAAGGGACCAGTGTAGAGTCATGAAACAAACATTAGAATTGCCTCAAGTCCCAACATTATGGGTACTCTGACCAATCTCGGCAATTCTTCACTGCTTCACTGCTCTATGAAACAAATCTCAAGTTATCTGATGTAGAGAGCTCTTTTTTATTTTATTTTTATTTTTTAATGAACATGCCATGGTAAGAGGTACCAGATTCAATTTGGTAATAGACTCTTCTCACTAACATGCCTTAAATCATCACCTTCCATAATAAGTTCGTTATGTTATTGTTTTTGTATCAGTGCTGTTAATGTTATGTTTATGGTGCTTCATGGGTGTTTATAGATTTTTATTATCTGTTGATTTGAAAATGCTGATACATAACTAAATATTGTTTCAGAACTTTTTTTCTCAACACATTTAGTTTTGTATTTTCTGGCTGAACTGAACCTAGGAGGAGCATGTATCTGCTCTTGTCAAGAGGTTATTCAAGTTGTCCACTGAAGAATCTTAGAGTATTACTGCAAGAAATGTCCTTCTGATAATATTATTCAATCACACTCTGAATTATAACTGTTGTTAAATTTGGTAGGGTATATGGTGCTGATAAGAAGGCCATTTTCTATAAAGTTTTTTAATTCTGTTGGCTTGTAAACTGAACATCAAGGTAGCTTGTTTAAAACTGTCCCTCTCAAATAAATCTGTGGTTTTATAGTTAATTTAAAACTTGATTTTCTTCCTTTGGTCTCTGGTGAACATTTTGCACATAATTTCATCTCTGACCTAGAACACCTTTTGTTTACATAATATGCATTAGAAAAACTTACTACTTGCGGCCTTATTTGAGGATATTTTAAATTTCTTTTTTATTTGATCGCTATTAACTTGGATGGTTACTGTGTGTTGTTACTGTATTTATTTCTTTATTTACATTTAAGAGTTGAACAAATATTTTCACCTTTTGCCAATTCTGTATTCCTCTCTGAACCCAACAGCATACAGGGAGGTTCTACATTTGTTTGAACTACATTATCAATCAAGTTCACAGGTTTTAAAAAAATGGAGAATTCTTTTTGTTACGAAAGTAGAAAGTTATGGTCAGATGAAAAGGAGCATCAATCCCCTATCAGCATCAGCCATTGGTTTTGTGACACATGTAATAGGAGGGCACCCAACAATGAAAACACCCCAATGAAGCAATAACTAATCACATCAAAAATAGGGAATGAGTCAATTTTTATAAACTACTGGCAAAGTTGATCAATTCACTCAGGCTAATGAAGTATATGAGTCATTGATCTCATTGATTAAGTACAAACTATGTTTATACCTCTAGTGGCTACTGTTAAATTAATAAAAGTATACTGTATCTTACATGGTATGAGGATTGGATAAATTTTTATACTCAATGTTGTTGGCCTTTTATTTGTTTGTAATTTTTTTCAAGAAAAAATGAGGGCAAGTTTACAGTGGAGCTCAACTTATTTCCAAATCAAAAGGATTGGAAACAATGACAGAAATGAGTCTGCTCTGACACCAATTTTTCCCCCTCAGAGCTTCCACAGCATATTAATATTCTATTATGGAGTTAGTAAACTGATTTTATGCCTGTAAGAAGGTGTTGGGAACTTAGGACAATAATTCAAAATCTACTCTAGCAGACAATTGTTTACTTGAAAAATCTAAAGTCATTGTTGATTTGCTCTTCCAAAAGAGTTCCAATATGCTTTCTCAAATAGATATCCTGAGCAATGTCACTGTCCTTAATTTATGTGATAATTTAAAGGGTACAATAATAGTTACTATGAAAAAAAGATTGTCCAATACAGAATGCGATTCACTGTCGTGGAGAACGCATAAAATTGATCAGTTTTAACTAATTTTATTTCCTGTTTTCATGGAGGTTTGTAGGTTGTATAGTGACCCTTTCTATGTTCTGTTTGTGGAATATTTTGCTGGTTTTCCTTTTTGTCAGAAAATGGTTTGTATGATAATCTAGGAATATTTTTTAACCCCAGCAGACATCAAATGTTTTTATACTGCATACCTATGCAATGAACTTTGTAACTGTTTTAATGTTTTCATGGAGATAACATTCGGTGTTGCATGGTGACATCAGTCCCACACTAGTAGGGTTTTCCACTCTAAATTTGTAAACCGTATTCTACCAAAAAATAAAATTAGAATAAACAATTTAAGAATTTTCCTCAGAACAAAGAAACTCGGAGTAATTAATTGTATGATTGTACTGGAAGATAACCATGTACACATAAAGTTTCTTGAGCACTACCCATCTACCGGCACGCTCGCGAGCGTCATCCTGGGGGAGGGGGGGGGGGGGCGTTTGAGAAGGAGGAGAGGAGTCTTAGAGGCCCGGTAGGGCCAGCCGTCTGATTCCGAAGATCGTTCTCGTGCCCCCGTCCTATCGTCGCACTCATGGGGCCGCGCCATCCCTAACATGGGGCACCGCCATAGGTGCGACAAGGACGGAGGGTACGAGAGCGATCTTCGGAGTCACCCTGCAAGGCCTCTAGAGGAGTCCGATAGAGAGGGGCTGCTGCAGCCGTCAGGGCGTCAGGGGTCAGCAGAGGGTAGGCAACTCTCCGCTATGCCGCTCACCTCCCCCTCCCCCCCCCTTTCCCCTAGACGCAGCGACGCCTGTGAACGGTGAGGTGGTGGCTGTGCTTATTCTTTGATCTGAGATATAAAGGATCACATTAAAACATGAAAAGCTTACACTGGTCATACATCAACGATTATGTCAGAAAACCAGATAGTCTCTTCCTATTAGGAGGAGGGTCGTAAAGAACGAGTTCCCTATTTACCACAAAAGTAATTTTGTGTTTCCTTCTCCCTTGTTTTTGAGTTCCATAGTATTATTTTGAGAACACTTAACAAATCTCGTCGATTTTCATTCTAATGGCGCCCCCACAATGGCCGTTACCGAGGCGGAACGCCTGCAACAAACTGGATAGGCCAACCTGCCAAGCACTCGTGTGAAGGCGGCGGCCTGTCCGGAGAGCACAAGCGCAGGGGGAAGCAGGAATTAAATTCCTGGTACCCAAAATTTCGTTACGTCACCTCCCGATGAGTTGATTGTGGGGGCACCTTAAGTCCCTGACCCTCACTAGTAAATGAACATTTAAATCTCATAAAATAAAACAGCTGTAAACTTGGAAGTAATGCTATTGTAATCTAGAAATACTGTCGTGAATCATACCAATCTATCTTTCTCACTTTTAATAGTATATTTTAGAGAACTCTTAACAAAGTTCTGAGGAGTTTTCATTCCTAGTCCTGCGGTCGGCTCGCGTTGCGTCCTGTACAGGACTCTAGGCTCGCGCTCAGTGGGCTCGGGTGGCTCGGGGCTCGGGCCCCTCCTCGGGTCTCGGGTCCGCTGATCAAACCCGCGCGAAGGGCCCAACCAGGCGCGCATCCAGGGGGGAGGGGGCGATAGGGGCGCAAAAAGTTACAATAAATTGTTTCAGGTAATCATCATCCAATTTCACACTGTATAACTACTGCTGGGGACGGGACACAGAGCTAGACACAGGTTGAGTGTGGCACAGTTTATTAGGCACAATACCCTACAGCCCCGAAGGGAATACAGCGCAGGGCTGGAGCCAAGCGCACAGAGGCAACACACACACACACACACACACACACACACACACACACACACACACACACACTCATACACTCATACACACACGCACACTAGGGTGGTCCAAAAAAAAGTGAAGTTTTTTCCGACGTTAGGTTGGTTCAGTTCATGATTCTATACCACCAGACGATTCGAAAACCGTCTCGAACATCGAAATCGGACATTATTGGGAACCACTCGCTAAATGCTTTTGAAGTTTTCCATAAAAATAGCATGGGCAAAAGGTACAAAAGTCTTCTAAAATTGATAAAAAATACTATTTTTGGTCGTATTGACAAGTTCTATAGCTCATTTTGACCGCAAACATCTCACCTTTCGATTGCAAACGCGTCCGGCCCAATCAGATAAGAAACAAAAAAGTTATGGACTTTTGAAGTTTTACCAATTTAGCATTTTGGGCAAAATTGGTAAAACTTCAAAAGTCCATAACTTTTTTGTTTCTTATCCGATCGGGCCGGACGCGTTTGCAATCGAAAGGTGAGATGTTTGCGGTCAAAATGAGCTTTAGAACTTGTCAATACGACCAAAAATAGTATTTTTTTATCAATTTTAGAAGACTTTTGTACCTTTTGCCCATGCTATTTTTATGGAAAACTTCAAAAGCATTTAGAGAGTGGTTCCCAATGTCCGATTTCGACGTTCGAGACGGGTTTCGAATCGTCTGGTGGTATAGAATCAGGAACTGAACCAACCTAACGTCGGAAAAAACTTCACTTTTTTTGGACCACCCTAACGCACACACATACACAAGACGCAGCCGATGGCCAGCAGCGCGGCTCGGCTGAGCACACGCTGCGTGGCGGAGAGCAGGGAAGTATCCAGAGCTAGCACCGGGTGGCTGCTAGCTGGTCTGGACGAAGAGTGCGCGCTCCTCGCCGCCGGGCTGCCAGGTCGGCTCCGGCGCGAGGACCGCGCGCTATAACGGCACTCTAAATGGGAAAGGACATTATTGTATCCAGCTCAGTTGTGTCTTTGTGCACATCTCCAGCAAATACATATTTGTTGCTGAGAAGACGTACAAAACAGCCTCTTTTGTCTTCGGATTGAAGACTATTTAGCATCCTGGTGAAGATGTGCACAAAGACACATCTAACCTGGATGCAAATGTCCCGAGGGGTGCCCAACTAAGGTAATCCGGTGTACACAAAAGTGGTAATCCCTGGTAATCTTTGGTAATCCTTGGTAATCCTTGGAAATCTAAAATTAATCTCAAGGCAATCCCAGGTATTACCTTGGTAATCCCAGGTAATCTCTAGGTAATCTTAGGCTATCAAGGCTCAGTATCCCTCGCTAATCCCTTGTATTACCTTGGTAATCTTAGGTAATACATGGTAATCCTGGGTAATCTTCGGTAATACATGGAAATCCTTGGTAATCCCTGGTAATCTTTGGTGATCTTAGGTAATCCTAGGCAATCTCTGTTTAATCTATGACAATTTTGGTTATCTAGTAATCCTTAGTAATCCCTGGTAATCCCTGGTAATTCCTGGTAATCTTTGGTAATCCCTGGTAATCCTTGGTAATCCTCAGAGTTTGGTAATCCGGTGTACATAATATATTCAAGTTGGGCACCCCTCGAAATGCCCTTCCCCATTTAGAGTGGGGGTGACGGAAGCTGGGCCCGGACGCGGCCCCAGCAACTACCATGTCTGTGCATATTCTTTGATCTGAGACATAAAGGATCACATTTTAAAACATGCAAAGCAGCTTACACTGGTCATACATCAACGGTTATGTCAGAAAACCATATATCTACTCTCTTCCTATTAAGAGGGGCGTAAAGAACGAGTTCCCTATTTACCACAAAAGTAATTTTGTGTTTCCTTCTCCCTTGTTTCTTTTTAGAGAGGGGGTAGATTTTTACAATCAGCAATGATGTTTAGAAATTTGTTAGAGGTATGAAAATTTTTTGTTAGGCACACCAAGAATTTTCTGAGATCCAAATATTTTGTACATTTGTTTTCACGGAAAAGAGATTACCCCGCTCTGGAAACGCAAGTGTGTACTTGAATGCAGTATTTCCTGCATACCCTCATGTATTCAGGAAATACTGTGTACTTAGTCATGTATATGCAGGAAATAGTGTGTACTTGGACAAGTATGCAGGAAATCCTGTGTACTTGACCAGGTACACACTAAAACCTTCATACATTTCTGGGGGAGATTTAGTGTGTACCTGGTCAAGTACACAGGATTTCCTGCATACTTGTCCAAGTCGGTCCAAGTACTATTTTCTGCATACTTGACTATAAGTACACAATATTTCCTGAATACATGTATAGGTATGCAGAAAATACTGCATTCAAGTACACACTTGCGTTTCTAGAGCGTGCTTTATGGCATGTCGAACGTGAATAGAGGTGGCACGAATGGCATGACTTGTGGTCACGCGTGAATGGCGCGACCTCAGAAGGTCATGAGCTCTGTGCTATAAGAGAGTCTCCTAAGTGCTCACGACCAGATCGGCCTCACCATGAAGGTATCGCTGTTTGCTACTCCTCGGGCCGCGCTGCTGGCCGCGCTGTTGGCTTTGATGCTGGCCGTGTTCGTGGTAAGTCCTGCCCGGGCCAACAACTCACTACACACTAAACCCTTATGCATTTTGTTGTGCATAAATAGGCAGGATTTTATGCAACCATAAGAATATGCATAATTTAATGCATAACTACACTGGAAAAACAAAGGTGCTATATAGCACTCTTTGTGGGGTGCTATTGAATTTTTTGGGGTGTTACTGCACTCTGCACTAACACTGTAAATCTGAGAGTCATGTTTCTGACTGGAATTGAGCGAGGCATATAACGTCGCCCTAAAGGAGTGAGGAAATTCTATGTCGCTCATTTGGAGTGATAAGCCTTATCACTCAAATCGAGCGAGATCACTTGATATCGCTCGTTTTGAGTCATCGAAACGACTCAAAAGGAGTGATATTTAAAAATATCACTCCCCAGGAGTGATAAAATTTGGGTCACAAATCTCGCTCTCCTGAGAGCGAGAATTCTCACTCCTCGATTTAAGTGAATGCCTTTGTAAAGGCATGATTAGGGCCAATTTAGCACCTTTGGGAGGCAATAACGCCTATCTAAAGGCACTATTTCACTAACGCTTTTAAAAGGCATCAGATAGCACCTTTGTTTTTCCAGTGTATGTACAATTTGTGCATAGTTATGCAAATTTGTACATAATTATGCATAAAAAATGTGCATACTTATAGTTGCATAAAATCCTGCATATTTATGCACAACAAAATGCAAAAGGGTTTAGTGTGTAGAAAAAGTTTACAAAGCACTGGCTCTTATTATAAGGAAAACGCAGGCGGTGTAATACAAAGCTAATTTTATTTGTAATTACAGCACTGCTTCCTAATTACGAAGTCAGCTTTGTGATTGCAAATCATTGCTTTCGTAATAACAGAGCAAGTTCTGTCCTAGGGCCGATGTACGGTACAGCACCCTAGGTGTATGGGTCCGTCCGAGCACACCGACCCGCGGCCTGCAGCTCCTGGCTTAATAATACTTTTTTTTCGTAATTAAACTATAGCTCTCTGTAGTTTAATAGCATTTTGTCTAGTGTACTTGATTTTAGATTAACTATGATCATTCCGCCCTACAAAATTCACGAAAAGTTCTAAAAACTTTTTTCATGGCGAATACTTCGTGAATTTTCGATTTTTTATTTTATTTTTTAAAAAGTGAATCCACTGGAAATGTAAACACTCACATTTGTTGCTTGTAATGAGCGAACCATTTTTTCATCGCTCAGTAAGAGCGACGTTCGCGAAAACGAATCTAATCGAGTCTTTTCTCTGGTATTTTGAAATCGCCCCAATAGAGTGACGTTTGATGATTTGACTCAAAACGAGTCATTAAGGTGACTCTAATAGAGCGATGTTAATCAATGTCGCTCCCCCAGCATGAAAATTTGGTACAGAGAAGTCGCTTCCCCAAGAGCGACAAAGGCGACTCCTTCATTTTCAGTGTCCACCTGAGCACAGTAGGGTGGGGATAGTTTTTACAACTGATTGATGCACGTCGCACCCAGAGATCTAGACACTTGTCGAAACCATCTAAGGGAAATCCACGGAGAACCATACAAAATATGGCGCGGCAACTCAAAAACGGTTGTGGTGACAAGTAAAAAATCAGCCAGCCCAACCATGTTGTTGTTGTTGTTGTTGTTGTTGTTGTTGTTGTTGTTGTTGTTGTTGTTGTTGTTGTTGATGATGATGATGATGATGATGATGATGATGATGATGATGATGATGATGATGATGATGATGATGATGATGATGATGATGCGATACAGGGGAGCTAACTATCTTGGTCGGAAGCAGTGCTGCCAGAAAAGTAGGCAAAACCCGCCCAACACACAGCTGTGCAGAGCGGGCGGTATTCGCGCCTGCCTACTAGGCAACATCTACACACGTGTGCAGGGGAGTGGCCTAGTAGGCAGGCGTGAATACCGCCCAAATACCGCCCGCTCCACACCCGCGCCAAAATTGAAAATACGGGGGAAAACATGTTTTGCCTTTTTATGACTTATAATTGTACAATATTATCATTAAAATGCGTGTTTGGCACTCTAGGCGCACATTTGCTGGCGTTGGCAATTTGTTCAGGTTGTTAAATCATTTTAAACTAGGCTGAGCCGCCGAAGCAGAGCGTCTGTCCAGGTGGTAGGCAGCTCGCTGGCATGAGTTCGTGGCGGGCTAGCCTAGCCTACCCCTGGCTGCATGACATGACCGACAGGCTGCACCATCGCCAATCGCCTTGCCGTAGCGTCTTCTATCTCCCTCAACCTTATCTATTCAATTCTCCGCCCTTTCCCAAGCACGGCCATCCTGTGTGTATAGAAAATACTTTTTCGAGAACTACTAAACATCTAGTGTGGGCTATTTTCTTATCTAAAAGGCCCCTTCTCTCCCTAGACCAATCAATAAGACATTGGTACTCAAGCTCGGACTTTTCCTTAAAATACCTATGTTTTGCATAAATAAAGGCTAGAGGTACGCAAAATTAATGAAATACTAAAATTTAGTCAAAAAATCGTGTCTTCCCTCAATTTAAAAAAAAACAAAAACAAACGGTTTTTTTTCGTCGATTTAAATGTACTGGTATTTTTCCATCCCTACTCCACACCACACAGCTGTGTGTTGGGTGGGTTTTGCCTTCTTTTCTGGCAACACTGGTCGGAAGTGTTCTGTTCTTTTGTACCTAAGTCCTAAGTGGGAAACGACTCGGGTAATCCGCCTGACATCGGATTGGTAATCCTTAATCCGGATTACCAGAAATTTTGTGATATTCTGGAGATAACCCGGGGTAATCCACGGTATTCCGTTCGTAATCCAGGGTAATCCATGAGCTTTCCTTGGCATTTTTGAATTTAATCGAGGGTTAATCCTCGGTCAATCTAGGGGCGTATTAAGGTCCGACCGACAGGGGGGGTGGGTGGGGGTGCGGTGCCCTTCGGGTTGCCTACATACAGGGGTTTTGTAACACAATTTGCCTACCTTTCAGGTCACTTAATACGCGCATGAGTTAATCCACGGGTAATCCGGGTAATCCGTAATCCAGCTGACACAAAATTTTCCAGTCATCCCCCGCTTGTACTTTGTAGTTTTCGAGGTTGACCCTGACTCGCTTTGGTGCAGGTGCCCGCTCGAGGCGACCCGAAGCCGGGCTGCATGGCGTCTGACCTGTCGTCGTGCTCCTCCTCCGTGCGCGGCGCCAGCAGCTTGGAGACCGGCAGCTCCAGGGGCAGCACTCCCGAAAGGCGCAAGTTCGACAAGACCACGTACAATTCAATCAAGGGCGCCTTTTCCGGCACGCAGTCCGATACCAAGAAGAAGGGCAAGGGCAACAAGGGCAACAAGGGCCGCCGCGGCGGCGGCCGAGGCGGGAAGTAGTAGTGTGGTCAACGTCAGTGTATTGAACCGCGTTCAACTTCGATTAACTAATTTTGGTGACTTTTAACCCGAGCCGAACCTTACGTGAACCTTAATTATTTAAGTCACCCAAAGTTCAATGTTATTCGGGCTGTGATTTTTTTTTTCGGAGCTAGTAGCTCAGGAAAGAGCTGGAAAGCCCCCTAAATATGGGAAAAATTAAATTCCACTTTCTGACGACTGTTTTCGGTTCATTAGACCTCCCTCTATACAACATATCAAAAGTCCTCAAAAATGCCAGCAGTGGCATTTTTTTACAGGCTATAAAACTTTTCCTGAAAATGTT
This sequence comes from Frankliniella fusca, assembly GCA_029379305.1. Classification (NCBI taxonomy): domain Eukaryota; kingdom Metazoa; phylum Arthropoda; class Insecta; order Thysanoptera; family Thripidae; genus Frankliniella; species Frankliniella fusca. Next base: position 293,615 of record JAHWGI010000981.1, on the reverse strand, counting down.
GAAATTGGCTTGCGGTCATCGTAGAGCATCGCATGGGGCATTTTTTACTTCTCTATCACCAATCTACTATTTTCACATCGTAATACACTGTGAGAAAATACCACGGTAAATACCTACGGTACGCGCCGTTAATTTGTTACCTGGTCCCGGACCGTAATTTTCGACTACGGTCTGAATCTTACGGTACAAACAGTTGCCTGCAAATATGTTGGGGAAGTTCAATGGGGCGCATTCTATTCTGCAAATCTAAGTGTGATACTACATGTCAGTTTAAACTGCGAAACTTTAGTTTCGCAGTTACAACTGCAAAACTCCCGAGTTCGTCAGTTTAAACTGCAGAACTCCCGAGTTCGTCAGTTTAAACTGCAAAACTCCCGAGTTCGTCAGTTTAAACCGTCGAACTGTTTTGCAGTTTCAACTGACGAACTCGGGAGTTTTGCAGTTTAAACTGACGAACTCGGGAGTTTTGCAGTTGTAACTGCGAAACTAAAGTTTCGCAGTTTAAACTGACATGTAGTATCACACTTAGATTTGCATTTGCAGAGTATCCACGATGAAATACAGTCAGTACCGTAATAATAAGCTACGGTCTGACCGTACACCAAAATTACGGTACAGACCGTAGGCGTACCGTAACTCCCTACGGTATTTTTAACAGTGATACTGTCACTTTTACCTTCAAGACGAATCTTTGCAGGAAAAAAAAAACTCGTTTTTTTAAAGTGAAAAATGCCTTCAAAAGACGCCGATTTTGCGTAAACATGGTACGCCTGGCAACCCCCACCCCCTACCCCCTCACGCCCATGCATTGAGATAGGAGAGAAGGAGCGCATGAACTCTTGTACGTTTGAATAAGGGCGTGCGGACTAGCACCAGAGAGCTCAAACGGGCTGACTCGGACGGGCTCCTCTCGCCGGCCCCGCTCGGACAGTCAGACTGTTGCAGCGGTAGTCTGCTCCGAAAGAGTTGCCGTGCGGTTACGCTTCTGCCAAAACTCTCGCGGCGCGTCTAGCAAGCAAGGGAGCCCGCCTGAGCCCGTCGTAGCCAGCCCGTACCAGCCCGTCTGTCCCCGGCAGCCAATGAGAGAGCGCGATTCTGGCGCAGAACCGGCAGAACTCAGGCAGCCCGCCGGAGCCCGTGGCGGGCTGGTGCGGGCTCTAGCTCTGGTAGGCGGGCGGGCTCAGGCGGGCTCATTTCTAGACGGGCTCCGGCGGGCTCATACTCGTCGCCCTACGCGCCGCACGCCGGGAGCCCGTCCGAGTCAGCCCGTTTGAGCTCTCTGACTAGCACGCCTCAAGAAGGGCGCACAACTCCGCTCTGGTTTTACCATAGTGTCCGTGATAGACACGGCGAGGACTGCGCTCTTCGGAATAAGTCGGCAGATCAGCCGAACGATTGAGGCTCATCAACCCCTCCGATTGAGCGCGCAGGGCCGCGCCGCGCGCGGTTGTACGGCGCTCTCCCCCACCCCCATAAGGGTTGAAGGAATGCCCAGTGCCCAGGGGCCCTGCGGACTGTGGGCGGCGGCGCACGAATTGTCCGTCCTCACACATATACCGCCGCGCCGTTAGGCCGGCGATGTCCAGTGCCTGGCTGCCCCGCCGCGGCCACGTCGGGCCGGGGAGCCACCTGCAGAGCGCGCTTCGATCGAGCTACCCCCTCGCGGAGCGTGTCGCCGCGCCACACCCCACACGCCCCGCCCCGCCCCGGACCGCCCCGCCCCGCCCCGCCTCACTCTTGCCGACATCAGGGGGCCCTCGGCGCGGGCAACCCCGCCCGCCCGGCCGCCGGGGCGCGGCGAGAGTCCAGTCGATGTCCGGTAAGCGCGCGGTGCCGGCGCTGCCCTGCCCTGCCCTGCCCGGCCCGGCGGCCCCAGTCCCCAGTCCTCCTAGGGCAGCTCCGGCTGGCAGGCGTGCAGAGCAGAGCGCCGGCGAGAGGAGTATACGCTTGCGTGTTTCGGTCGCACTTCGGCGCCGCGCTACGTTCCGCGCGGACCTTGGCGCGCGGCGGAGGTCGCGAGCGGAGGCCCACATGCCATGGGGACGGCCGCACCCCAGCCCGCGCCGCTCGGCCCTGCTCCGCGACCCCGCCGCCGATGAGGCATGGGTGCCCTGCGCTGCATCCGCGCGGGCCCGCCGGGAGCCCCCGAGGGCCCTGAGGGCCCCGCCGCCCGCGCCCCCACGACCCCCGCGGCAGCAGCTCCAGTGCGGGGAGCCTGAGCCGAGGCCTGAGCCGAGGCCTGAGCCGAGGCCTGAGCACCGGCAGCAACACCGGCAGGCGCAGTCCACCCCGCCCCGCCGGCCTTGGCCTGTAGGCGCCGAGGCCGGCGGCACGACGCGGCCGGCATGAGTCCGGCGACGCGGCGGAGCCCCAACCGCAACGCCAAGGCCGGCCCCGGCAAGGCCGCCAGCAATAAGTCCTCCTCGCCCGGGGGAGGCGGCAGCAGCAGCAGCAGCGTCAGCGGCAAGGATGACCTGCAGGACGGCATCGAGGGCCTCGGCGTGGTGGGCAGCGGCATGGGGGTGGCCCAGCGCGGCCGGCCCTCGCCCGCCGCCGTGCCGCCCCCGGGCCCGGCGGCCGCGCCCAGGACCAGGGTGCCCACCAGCGGCAGCGAGTGAGTACGCCCACCCACTGCGGGGTATATCATACCGGTGAACAAAGCGAACATCCGATCAAGAATATCGCCACTGTGAAAAATAGTCGTAAGTTTACGGGAAAATTTTCCACGAAGTGCAGTTGTAAAATTTCAATTGCAAATCGTAAAATTACAAGCACTACTTATCGGTTTGAAATTCATTCACGCCGTGCAAAAAAGGTCCGTCGTAAATTGACAACTTATTTCGTAAATCACGATTTACCAAATTTATCGTAAATCTACAAAGATATTTTTCACAGGCAGCATGCAACGTTTGTCATTGTTCGCCGGTTAAATGCCAAGTCCAGCCAGAGCGCCCGGTGGATAGGCAAGATCTTACGTGGGTGCGAAGCGGGATGGTCTATCCTGAGTCTCGCAGGCGCCGAGCTGAGACGAACTCAACAACTCTGGCTGCCCCTCCTCTCTCTCTCTCTCTCTCTCTCTCTCTCTCTCTCTCTCTCTCTCTCTCTCTCTCTCTCTCTCTCTCTCTCTCTCTCTCTCTCTCTCTCTCTCTCTCTCTCTCTCTCTCCCCCTCTCCCCCTCCCCCTCCCCAAGTCAGCCCTGCCCTGCGCCGCGCCGCACCCTAATTTCGTGGACAGGACACTACCGGCCCAGCCTCTCCCTTACTGAACGGAAAGTCCGCGGAACCGTTGAAAGTAGGCTGATATGAGTATGCATCGGTATGCCGTGGTCCGACCTTAGTATTTCTAAGTATTTCGGTTGGACTTTGGTTCAACCAGGGAGTGTGCGTTTAATATGCTTCGGGTTTACCAGTACGACTCCAATCCATCTAGTCTGCCAGTTCAACCTTGTCAACCCCTAGTCTCGTGAGGTGGACTGGTGGTTATACTTTACGCACAGTCACTGTGAAAAATTTCCTCGTAAAGTTACGACTTTTTTTGTAATTTGTAATTATAAAACATATTGTAATTTTACGATGGGGCCATTCTTACTCGTCGATGAATTCTAAGTTGATGGGAAAGGTATCTAATTTTACGATTTCATGTTGTAATTTTACAAACTAATATCATGGAAAATTTTCCCGTAAACTTACGAGTATTTTTCACAGTGCTAGATGAAAATGACCAGAGGACCAATAGTGGAGTCTTGGGACGCTAAATGTTCATTTCCTATCCTATACACACCTGCACCCCCTCAACGGATAGTAAGAAATGAGGGGTTTCCTACCCCTACACACATTCTTGCGACCTGCGTTACGTACACTCTAAAAAAATACAAATTTCTGCATAAAGTTTGATACAGTTTTCTGTATCCGGTTTGGAGAAATTCGTATCGATGATACAAAATCTTGTAATGTCACATGAAAACTTGTATCAATCACAAAACTCTAGGAAAGTTTAAAAATTTTCTCATTATTTTGTAATTTTCTGTAACAGCCCTTAACACGTCTGTAACATGGAATCGAAAATCTGTATTTGCGTTTAAATATTCGGTGTTTTAATGTTCGACGCTAATCGAATAGCTGGTAGACTAACCCTATCAGCGAGTAAGTTTATATCTATCAAAGCATTCACAAAAAACATATCTCAAGATCCTTTGTGGCGTTTGGGACAAGCGAGGAAGTCATTGCGAATGATACTGGGTCGGAGCACAGTCCTCCGCAGGTAATCGCCTTGGCCAAGTGGTTAGAGACGTGAACTCATACCTCGAAGGTTTGGGGTTCTACTCCCGATAAAATGTTTTAATATTTATCACTTTGGTTGGACTTTTTTTGGATTCAAATCGGACTTGGGCGGACTGCTGTCGGACTTGACGAAGGTTGAAATCAGTCCGAAATATGAGCCCTTTTCAACCTGTTTTCAACCTGTCCGCCATGGGTTGACCTGAGTGTGCCAGCAGTCCACCAAATCGGACGGTTGCAAGACTTTCTGTTCAGTAAGGGCTGCGTTTCGCTCGCGTGATTTGCCGCCAATCGGCTCAAGAGCTTTCGAGAGTATCGATGTCGCGCGCCGTGGCCGCCAAGGCAAGGCCCATCCCATCGACCTCTGTGCATTGAGGGCGGGCATTCCCCATTTCTGCGGAACTACCCATGGAGAGGGTATTATGCAAATGCGAAACGGTCGGGCGGCTCAAGGGGAATTCCCGCTCGGGGCTGAGCCAGACTGCGCAGATGAACGCGTGGGGGGGGGGGGGGGGCGGCGCGGGGCAAGGTGGAGTGGGGTGCACTGTAAAACTTTTGACTGTCATTTGACAATTATCGTCCGGATAAACGTGGAACGAGATAAATTTGTCTTGATGACCTTGAAAATTATTTGTCATTTGCCAACGACGATAAATTCGTCGAAAATCAATCGATTTTGATAATTTTCTTGTGAAAAGATAGATGTTATGTCAAACATCAGAAAAAAAAATAGTCATAGGCAGAAAATTTCCTTGTCACACAGTAAAGACAAAAAAACAAACAAAAAAAAACAAGTATGTTGTCAAATTAACAGATCTTTTGTCATAAATACAACAGGAATAAACTGTCACAAAATATGTTGTAAGATGACGAAAACTTTTAACAGTGTGGTGTGGGGCTGGTTGCGGCACGGCGGGCGGAGCAGGGTGGGGCAGAGCATGGTGGGGCAGGGCGGGGCAGCAGCAAGAGTTATTAGTGTTTCCTCCTTCTCCGGTTCTGCCAGTTCCGGTCAACGCTCAAACGTAAACAGCAATCACTATACTTGACGTGTGTTACTTTCTGGTGTGCAATCCGCCTGACAGACGATTCCATCAGCGAAAGAACTATATCAAATACGCCTTCACCAGCACTGGCGCCGCTTCTGTTGGATTGCCGCGGCTGGAGCAGGGAGAGGGGTGAGGCACGGCCAAGGTGTGTGGGGGCAGCAGTAATCAGCAAAGCGGCCGGCTGGCCGGGAGGCGCGCCGCGAGCAGCAAAGGCCAACCTTTCTGTCTAATTAATATGTAGTCACTATTACGACAGCTCATCAATCGTCAAATGTCGTTAGGTATATCGACCCCCTCCCCCTCCCCTCCCCTTCCCCTGTTCTCCACTTAGCTTAGGCACTGACGGTTTTACGGGCCTCCGCGTTTGACCCTTGACCTCGAGGAGACATGTCCCTTTCTATTTCCTCATACAAATATTAACGCCCCCTCGTATTTATCAGCTCGAATCAAATGCGGCAAGTGCACCAAACATATGAAACATGGATTGCCCCCAACAATTTTTGGACTAGCGTGTCAAAATTTAATACCGAGAACCTAAGAAGGTCTGCGTCGGATTTTGTTTTTGTTTGTTTGTTTTGAGTTTTTTGACCTGTCTAGATTTGAATGAAGCGGGAATGATACATGTTTTATGTTAGCACTCGCCCTCCATACCGGCACATGCGTCACTGTCTCTGTAAATCAACACTCAAGTAATAAACCATTCGCGTCCAGTTTTGTTTGCTCAGGGACAGCACGAGTCGCTTCAATTCAACAGACTCCAATCTGCCCCTCCCCCTCCACCGAACCTCTTGCTGTTTTCCTGCCCGGGTTACTACGAGGACTTTACCTATGAAGGTCAATGTTACCGGAGGTGATGTCGGTCATGAAAGACGGCGGCGGCCAGCTCAATGAAACGTAAACAAGGACACGCCTCTTCCTGTATTTGGAGGTGAGGCGAGGGAAAGGGCCTGGTCTTTCATGAAGTGAAGCCAATAAATGCTCTTTTCATGAGGAGTCACCAGCCGGTCGGTACCGGTAGCGGGAGACCTGAGCACCTATGAGCTTATCGCTCGGCAAACAAGGAACACTTTCCCTTCGAGGAAGGAAACAACGGGGGAAAACGAATGACTCTGTGATTCTCTGTCAGAAAAAAAAAACAACAAAAAAAAACAAAACAAAAAAACATAGTGTTCGGTGCGGTAAAAGATGGTCAACAAATTGCCTAATCAGGCAGTACCTGATCGAGTACGGTCTTTGAAGTACGGTTCACAGCCATTTTTAACATGGTGTCTTATGGAGGTTGCGATGAATGAGGCCACTGGAAAAACAATGGTGCTATATAGCACCCTTTTGGGGGTGCTATTGAATTTTTTGGGGTGTTACTGCACTATTGCCTTTGTAACGGCACGAATAGGGCCAAAAATAGCACCTTTGGGAGGCGATAGCGCCTTTCTAAGGGCACTATTTCACTAACGCCTTTAAAAGGCATTAGATATCACCTTTGTTTTTCCAGTGGTACGGTGATGCTGCACCTTGCCTACAACAGTTTTCCGTACACAGTCTGTACTTTGGTAAGTACCAGGTGGCTGACGGACCCCGTGCACTTTTTGTACTATGCAACCCTCCCGCACCGCTCCATCCGGGATGCATACCCATCTGGCGCCGGGGACCGGCTCCAACCCAGGCCAAAATTTCCATGCATGGGACTCCATGGGTGCCGTTCCTCCATGGAACTCACGATTTCCCATGCAGATAAGAGTTCCACGGGATTTTTGGCCGCGGTTTACATGGTGTCCTGGTTTATCCCAAGGGGAAAGCAGGTCCTATGGTGTTCAAGGGTGTACTTCCCATGAAGATAAAAAGTTCCTTTCCTATGGTGATTAAAGTTGTTAAACGAAGTGCTAAATATGTCTTACGGACTTGTATGAAGTGTGTCGTAGGGGTGTACGAATCGAGGCGGAGCCGATTCTGTTGTCTATTTTCGCGTAGCTATAATGGTTTACAAGATAGCAGAAAAAAGTGCGCAGATCTTAACATAATTAAAATGGCAGTACTAAAATGCGCCCGGGATGCCACATATCAAATTTCAGGCCGATATTGTTAGAATTAAAGATTTTATAGAGTTTTTTATTTTTCATGGGAAGAAGGATTTCCCATGGAACTCGATCACTGCCATGGTGAAAGATAAACCATGGAAGAATAAATGCTACTCTCATGGAAAGAGAACAGATCCGGCCCATGGAAAGTCCATTTTTCCCATGAGGACGCAAGTCCATCAAGGTGTCGCAAAGACTCTCCATGAGATCAGCGACATCTCCCATGGGAGGAAAGGATTACCCATGAGACCCCTTGATACTTCGATCATAGTGTGACATGGGACCCTATGGAACGGTCATGGAAATTTTGGCCTGGGAAGCGCGGACTCTCCGCCATGCGCGGATCCAGGGGCGATAGGCCTTTTGCCCCCCCCCCCCCCCATGGCTCCTCGGTAGCCGCCTGAAAGGTAAGCAAAAAGTAATACTTTGCCCCTGTAAGTAGGCAAAAAGTACTACTTTGCCCCAAAGGCTGGCTCTGGATCCGCCACTGCTCTCCGCTCCGACTCTGTTGTTGCAGCCAAAGCCCCGAAAGGGCCCTCTCGCGGTACGCGCGGTGTACGGCGGGGCGTTACAGGGAGGAGGTTCGCGGTTTCGTGGGAGTAAGCCGCGAGTCCGCGCGTCCTGCCCCGCGGGAACCTCGCGTACCGCGGATCCTCCGCGGGTCCTTCGCGGACTGCCAGAAACCCGCGAGAAGGATCCGCTGACCACGACCTTCCCCCGCGGAGGATCCGGGGTTCGCGAGATAACCCCGCGGCTGGACCCGTGGACGGAGAGCTTTTCCCGCGGACTCGCGGGTCACCCCCGCGAAACCGCGAACCTCCGCCCTGTAACGCCCCGCCGTCACCGCCCGAACCGCGAGAGGGCCCTTTTGTGGCGTTGGCTGCAACTGTTGCATGAGTGCAACAACAGTGGCGGAGCAGAGCGTCCGCGCTTGAAGCCGGTCCTCAGCGCCTGATGGGTATGCAGTCCCGGATGGAGCGGTGCGGGCGGGTTGGATAGTACAAAAAGTGCCCGGGGTTCGTCAGCCACCTGGTATTTTTGGGAGTGTTGTGCGAGTCACATCCCACGGATGCATTTAAGCACTGACTGTCAGCATGCACACCGGCTTATGTACTTTTTGTACGTAGCTATGAAAATCTATGTGCATGCGTAATTTACGTAAAAAATTCTTATATAGTTACGCATAAAAGGCTTATTTTTAACGTAATTATGTAAGAAATTTTGCATAATTATGTAATTAATTTTACATAAGCTACGCATGCAAGAGATTTACATAGCTACGTATACAAAAGAGTACATAAGCCGGGAGTGTGTTCCCTCATATTTTAACGAAACTTCCTCAAAATATGAAGAGGCTTCCTAAAAATCAGGCAAGGGCCTCAAAGTTTTCCCTTTGTCCTCGACATTGTTTTTGCGGTGCAAACATCGCTCAAACAGGGGGATATTCTGGAAAACATCGCATGAGAGAGGAAAGCCACGCTCTAAAGGCGAAAATCTTTGCTCTGGCGTTTACAGTGGCGACACCAGTCGCGTTTCACGACGAGAAATATTCTTCTTTAGGAGTGCGTCAAGAAACAGTCCCATCTCATACACGTTTTTTTTTTGTTTTTTTTAGAAAAAGGCAGAAGGGTCGACCGATTAAATGTCGACGTCGGTTTGTTTTCGGCGGGGAACTGAAGAGGGTTTGCTCAGCCGCTTAGCCCAACGCCGCGGCGAGCAAGTCGGCAACGGCAAAGGGCTCAGCAAACAGCAGACGACTTGGCCAACAGCAAAAGAGCAGAGGCGGCGGGGCAGGGCAGGGCAGGGCAGACGGGTTGGGGGGGTCAGTTGACATATAAGTGCGGGCCGGGCAGTGCGGGGGTGGGGGCGTCGTCTCCCGGGGGGGGGGTGCATTATCATTCAGATGGGGGCCTGGGAGGGGTCGGCCGGGCCGGAGGTCGAACCAGCATTGATTGAGGTGACGTTGCCTCGCGGCGCGGGCTCACTGTGCGTCAATGTCAGAATCAGGTCCCAGGACCTCGCGTGACGGGCGGGGCGGGGCGGGGCGGGGCGGGGCCGGCCGCGTGACGGGACGGGAGCGACGAGCACCGCCGTGTTGCGTACTGATGAGCCACCCTACTCGTTGTAGTCATGCGGGGAGATGCATCACCAGGTCGATACAAAAAATCCACGGGCTGTTTTTGTTTCCCAGTCAATTGACACAAATCGAAGGCATATTTGCGGCTAATAACTCGCGCTCGTCGCTGCCCGTGGCTCTGGATGCTATGGACCCGAGGGGTCCCCCACTCCCAAAATAGATGTAAAACGAGTTGGCGAGTTCATGCATTTTCGCGAGTTGTGCGCGCGAGTTTCCGTGAGTTGAACGCAATGTTGTCACGCCGAAAACCTTGCCGGAAACCCAAGTGTGTGAATGTCGCACACTTGTTGGTGTGCGAGGATTCATTCATGCACTTGGCCACTTAAACGTGTGAATTTTCCTAAGATATTCACACGTTTGAGTGGCCAAGTGTACGAATGAATCCTCGCACACCTACAAGTGTGCGACATTCGTACACTTGGATTTCCAGAGCACGAGTTGTCACGAGTTGAAGCGAGTTAAACGCGAGTTGAAGCGAGTTTTCGCGAGCTGAACGCGCGAGTTGGGCTGTGTGTATACAAAAAGTTGGAGCGAGTGACGGATCCCTCGACGGATCCCTCGGCTGAACCCCTGTGGGTAGGCAACCTAGGTGTCCCGAGGACAGGGCCGAGCTGTGATTGCCTATCTGCCGGGCGCTCCACCGCCGCGCGAGTCAGCGGAACCTGCGCCACAGCCACAGGCGGCCACAGGGCGGCAAAGCAGTGCAGATATTTTTGGCGCCTCCCGTAAAATAAGCGAGGCTCACCAAATAACCCTCGTCCTCGAGAGGGCGCACGCGACGCTCGCCCCCGTCCCGTGGGGCCCTGTCCCCCGCTACCCGCCTCGCCTCGCCTCTCCCCCTTCTCTGCTCCTCCACCCTCGCGGTCCGCAGGGTGATCAGGTGATAAGATCAAAGATTACCAAGGATTACCAAATATTAAAAAAGATTACTTGGGATTACCAGGGATTACGAGGCATTACCACTATTACCAAGGTTGCAAAGATTACAATAGATTACCTAAGATTACCGGAGATTGCTAAAGATTACCATGGATTGCCAAAGATTACCGGAGATTGCCAAAGAATACCATGGATTACCAATGATTACCATGGATTACCAAAGATTACCATGGATTACCAACGATTACCGAAAATTACCATCGATTACCAGTTAGTAACAAGGATAAAACAAGAAACTACCGAGAAATTTTGATCCCCGACAGTTGAAGATTACCAGGGATTACCTACTGAGATATTACTAGAGATTACCAAGGATTACCAAGGGATCACTGAGTATTACTTGTGATAACCGATGATTACCAAGAGATTACCAGGCATTACCAAGAGATTACCAGGGATTACCACACTCTCATTTCCTTACGGATGTGCTATCTCCATAATACGGAGAATTTTGTGCAAGCGTAATATAGATCACAAATCATCTGTAATACGGATAAAATCATTCGTAATATGGATAATTTGATCCATATTACAAACATGCCTTTATCCATAAAGTATGGACCAAATTCACCGTAACTTACGGATCAAGCAAAGTTTGTAATATGGATTAATTAATCCATATTACGGATGATTTTATCCGTATTACAGATGATTTGTGATCCATATTACGCTTGCACAAAATTCTCCGTATTATGGAAATAGCACATCCGTAAGGAAATGAGAGTGAGGAATTACCAAAGATTACCAGGGATTGCCATTGATTACCAACTCCGCGTAAATCGGATTACCTCAGTTGGGACCCCCTCGGCCACACTTCCCTTGCTCAGAGAGACTTCGGTGCGCCAATTCATTTCCTTGGCGGACCCGACCTGCCCCGTACGCAAACCCACGCCTGCTCCCGCCCCGCCACCTCATTTCCGATTACAGTGGACGGTAGTGGTGTAGCTAGACGCAGCGACAACTACCCTGCCCCTACAGCACAGCCCTTCCTGCTTCCAGCTCAGCCGGGTAGTTTGCTTTGGCCAAGTTGCGACAGCAGAATATTTTATTTTCATTGGCTTTTTGGGGTGATTGGAATAAGCCCTGGGGAGCGAAGTATCGAGAGTTGGTGGAAAGTTTCGTACGGGGTGTGCCGGGCCGAGCTCAGCGCTGCTTCAAGTATTTATGGGCGAAACGGTTGAGCCGTGGCGGCCGTGGCAGTGGCATGCAGCACTGGGGGGCCGGCGGCCACGCCAGGCAGGGGCAGGGGCGGTAGGGTGATTCCGAGCAGAGGCTCTGTCTCTGCTGGCCTTGTCGCACTCATGGTTCACGGCCGCAGAGGGAGCGAGAGAGAGAGAGAGGACACGACTCGCTGTTCGGAATCATTCTGCATAGGCAGGGGGCAGGACGGCAATGCCCCGGGGAGTCGGGAGGGGTCACGGCCTCGGCCTCGAAACTTGAGACGGCGTGGCACCGGCTGCATAGAGAAGAATGTTGTGTCGCTGAACGAACGGGACCAGTGTCGGACGATGAGACCCGCCCCAGGGAAGAATCATCTCACGATGATTTTACACTGATGCATAAAGGTGTTCAACAACTGGCGTGCACACTGAATTGTTTAAGACTACGTTGCACACTTTCTTGTTTTGACTGGAAATCTATGCATACTTAAAATTGTTGAACAGTAAATTTGAACACTAGGAGTCCAAACCTGCACCTTCAACACCGAAGTTAAACACTTTGAAGTGTTTTTACTGTAAAACACTATTTAGTATGCAAATTTCCAGTCAAACACCCAAAAGTGTGCAACGCAGTGTTCAACACCTCAATGTGCACGCCAGTTGAACACTTTTGTAATCAGTGTTCTCACGGTCGAGGACACGAGACAGACAGGGTAGGACCAGACCATCGTGCGGTTATGTTCACCGAGGCGCAAAATCATCGTGGGATGATTTTTCCCCTGCAGAATTGAACGATAGCTGCAAATAATACACTTTTTGTTCCATTCTTCTGCAAATAAGTGCTCAAAGGGGTAGGACTGGTAGGACGATTTCACGATGATCCTCCTCCCCGCTCCTTCCTCTTTCCCCCCTTCCCACCTCATTTGTGCGATGGTTCCACCCTCTCACCACTGCGTATTTGCAGGGGGTAGGATCATCGCGCAACCGTCCTCTCTCTTTCAGCATTTATTCGCAGAGAGTAGAACAAACTGTGCATTATTTACGGCTGTCTTTCACGTCTGCGTAGGGGAGAACGGGAAGAGTTACCGCACGATGAATTTAAGCCCCCGGTAATATCATCGCACGGATGGCCATAATCTTACCGCGTCTCTCCTCATCGGCGGAGGGTAAAATCTGGTGAAACCGTCGCACGATTATATTATTCCGCTCTCGAGGCAACTTGACCGGGATAAAATCACCGCGTGATTGTCTCACCCTAAGGGTAATCTCATCCTTCTGCACGTGCTAAGGGCGCGAGCGTATAGTCTTGCCACACTGGCGAAACAAATGTATAGTTCTAAACATCAAATGATGTTTAACTGCTAATGTTTAATATTTAAACACTACATCATGTTTAGTTATATATCAGCAGATGTTTATTTTCTAAACACTTTGCAAGTGTTCAGTTGGCCATACACATGGCGCAGCATGGTATCCCTATCCCTATGCTTTTCCATGTGAAGCCTCGCCCAAGTGTATACCTCTATACATCACAAAATGTTTGACCTCTATACATTTAAGAAGTGTTTAGGTGTTAAACATCTCGTCATGTTTAGTTCCTGCTATACATCATGTCATGTATAGAATTGCCAACTATACACCATGATGTATAGAAACTAAACATTTGTTTTACCAGTGCATCTGAGCCTCTAGAGCCGTTTTCAAAATTATTCAGCTTACTGCACCTCCACTTCCAAGTGATGAACACAGTGTTGTGAACATTCAGATTTCAGGTACTCAACTGAAAATTCCACATGCTGCTTGCACCGCGCCGTGCCAGGTGCGTGCGCGCAATGGGGCAGGTCGTATTCTATTTGGGGCATGGCTCAGACCGCCAGCCTCGGCAATAAAAAAAAGAAAAGGGGTCGCGGGAGGGCATTGGAAAGAGGTCAGCAGGGAAGCGTGAGGGGCGGGGCGGGGCGGGGCGGGGCGGGGCGGGGCGGGGCGGGGCGGGGCGGGGCGGGGCGGTGTAGTGACAAGGTGCCTGCACTGCGCGGGTGTCGCACACGTCACTTCACCCCACGCCACAACAGCCGCGGCCCAGCTGTGCCGTGCCGGAGGCGGTGGGGGGTGGCGACCTGGAGCGCGCAGGCGGGGCGGGGCGGGGCGGGGCACCGGCGCCGACGCCGGACACGACTGGAGGTATTAATCCATCACCCTGCGTTAATCCAGCGTCGACCACAACGCGGACAAGCAGTCGATAGCGCTTGCCTCGCCTCGTTCGCCTCTCGGAGCGGAAGTGGCCGTTTCCGGGGGTAGGTGGTTTATAGAGGACAGAGAAAGAGACTGAGTTGTTCTCTCCTTCTCCCTCCTCAGGGTGGTGTTGTGTTCGCCGCCGTCCTGGAGGGATACGAGTTTTAGTACATCACTTTGGAAGACAGACCTCTCGACACGCAGAAATCGATGTTGAGGCGTGGCGGCTCGCCGCCCCCGCGTCCCTCCCGCAGCGCCGGCTGGGAGAGGCGTGTGAAGACTCGTGCTTTGTGAGCACCTGGACGAGTTGAGGTCCAAACCACCACACACGCGGGCTGGGGCGCTGCGAGGCGGGGCGGGGTGGGGTGGGGTGGGGTGGGGTGGGGTGGGGTGGGGTGGGGTGGGGTGGGGTGGGGTGGGGTGGGGTGGGGTGGGGTGGGGTGGGGCGGGGCGGGGTGGGGTGGGGTGGGGCGGGGTGGGGTGGGGTGGGGCGGGTCGCGGTCCCATTCACGTCCTTTGAACGCCCGCCACCTGCGCCCGGGCTGCGCGACTGCGCACGACAAATGACGGTCCCGGCCTTGCGTGTGCGCCCGTGACGTAGAGGTCGCCACCGCAGCCTATGCCGCAATGTGCCCAACCATGCTATTGCCGGCGTGCTGGACAGTGCTGGCTGGAACGCTCTCACCTTCTCCCCCGCCCCGCCCCGCCCCGCCCCGCCCCGCCCCACCACTGAGCACGCTGTTATTTGATGGGGCGCGATTTGATGACGCGAGCCCTTCGCCCTTCGTGGCTTTGGCCTCCGACCATGTTCCGTGGCGGTTGCTTTGGGGACGGGATTGGCGCGGTTGGGGGCCCGGGCAGGGCAGGGCAGGGGAGGGCAGGGAAGGGGGAGGGGGCTAGCGCGGGCTCTAATGTTCGAGTAATTTAGTCCAATGCGAGCGAGCAGTTTGCCTCAGCCCAGCACGGCACATGGACACGACCCCCGCCCCCGCCTGCTCCGCCTCATGGGATCTGCACCGTGAGTCAATGGCTCTGGGCTTAGCGGGGCTCAGGCAAATGTGATGTCCTGCGGGTTGTCGCCAGGTTCCCATTTCCTGACAAGAATCATACAAGAGAGATCCCTGTCTGTGTTGCAGTCGGTCGGGTGGCTCGCTGTCGGACAGCCCCGAGGACGCGGCCCGGCCAGCACCGCCGCCCGGCCAGGGCGAGGACAACATCAACGTGGTGGTGCGGGTGCGCCCGCTCAGCAACAAGGAGAGCAAGGCCAAGGACAACTTCGTCGTGCAGTTCCCCGGAAATGGGCAGCTGTTGGTGAGGAGATTTTGCGACATTTCATATTTTGATTGATTTTAGATATTTGAAATTTATTTTCACTTGGCTGCTGCAAAAGGAGCGCGCCATGCCGACCGCGGTGGACGGGCGGACGGGAACGACGGGAACAGAGTTGGAAAGAGCAGGAAGCAGGAGAAGTAGAGGAAGGAGAAGGAGCAGGGGGAGGAGCAGGAAGAAGAGCAGGGGAGGAGCACGAGGAGGAGCAGGAGGAGGAGCAGGGGGAGGAGCAGGAGGAGGAGTAGCAGGAGGAGGAGCAGGGGGAGGAGCAGGAGGAGGAGCAGGAGGAGGAGGAGCAGCAGGAGGAGGAGCAGGAGGAGGAGCAGGAGGAGGAGCAGGAGGAGGAGCAGGGGGAGGAGCAGGAGGAGGAGCAGGAAGAAGAGCAGGGGGAGGAGCAGGGGGAGGAGCAGGGGGAGGAGCAGGGGGAGGAGCAGAGGGAGGAGCAGGGGGAGGAGCAGGGGGAGGAGCAGGGGGAGGAGCAGGAGGAGGAGCAGGAGGAGGAGCAGGAGGAGGAGCAGCAGGAGGAGCAGGAGGAGGAGCAGCAGGAGGAGCAGGAAGAAGAGCAGGAAGAAGAGCAGGGGGAGGAGCACGAGGAGGAGCACGAGGAGGAGCACGAGGAGGAGCAGGAGGAGGAAGAGAAGGGCGAAGAGCAGCAGAGAGACGGAGAAGGAGCAGAACGAGGAGAAGAACAAGAAGGAGAAGGAGGAGCAGAAGCTGGAGAGGAAGAAAGAGTTGGAGCAGAAGGAGAGAGAGATGAAGAGCAGGGGGAGGAGTCAGGCGCGGATCCAGGGGGGTGGTAATGGGGGTAACTACCCCCTCCTTGGGTGCTAGGTAGACCGCTTGGAAGGTAGGCAAAAGTCACTACCTTGCCCTGGTAGTAGGCAAAAAGCGCTACTTTACCCCCTCCTTAGAACATTTCTGGATCCGCGCCTGGGAGGAGTAAGTAGTTCATGAGCAGGATCATGTTCAGGACAGGAGGGGATGGGAAGGAGCACAAGCGGCTGGCTAAGCACGGTGCTCGGTGGCGGCGGCGCCCGTCTGCCGGTAGAGCACCTTGTTGGGGTTGAGAGTGAGGTATGGGGTAGGTTGGGGCAGTTGGGGTTAGCCCACGTCGAATGACATCGCAGAGGGGTGGAAAGCGAAAAGGACTCGAAATATTTCATCAGGCGCGCCCTGCCCTGCCCCGCCCCACTCCACGCGTGCACTCGTGCCGGGCCGGGCCGGGCCGGGCCGGGCCGTGCCGGCTGTTGGCCCGGTGACCCCGCGCCCCGCGCCCCGCGCTCGAGGTTGCGTGCCGCTCTCCGGCCGCCGCGCGCCGCGCGCACCTCGTATGATGGCCGGGATGGGTCGTGGGTCCCCGACCCGACCCAGGGAAAACGCCCTGGAGTTATCTCTAGCGGCGAAAATAAGAGTACAGCACAGCAGCATGGTGCGTTTTCGTTAGGCAAGAAACTTGTACTCTGCTCGGCATCCCCGAAGGGGGGGTCACTCTTTTCGTAAAAAGGGCGTAATAATATGCGTAATGGCCTAAGTTCTCCATAGTTTACTCACTTTTGGGTCGTTTTAGGCTGTTTTTATCCTGACTTAGGCCAAATCTGTCAATTTTCGGAGCGTAATACAGCGTACGTACACTGATAATCCAAGTGTTCAACCCTTCAACACTCTTTTAAGTGTTCAATACCATTTAAACAAATACAAGTGTCCAACAGAGTTGTTGTGCATTTAAAAGTGTTCAACTTAGAAGTTGTGCACTTGTAAGTGTTCAACTCCCCAGTTGCACACTTCCCCGATACAGTGCGTCCAGCTAAGGAAGTGTGTAACTGGGGAGTTTAACACTTACAAGTGCATAACTTCTGAGTTGAACACTTGTAAGCGTACAACAACTCTGTTGAACACATTTATATGTATAAATGGTAATTGAACACTTTAAAGTGTTGAAGGGTTGAACACTTGGATTATCAGTGTAGAAGTCGGGTCACAGACTTTAAGAGTGAATATGCCCCCTCGGGCATCCCTATACCTCAGAGAGTTCTAGCCCAAGAATTCCCTCCTCTCCTTAACTCCCGCCGTGTGATTGCAGCTGGAGGGCGCGCCGCTGCCGGCGGGCAGCTCGAGCCCCGGCTCGGGGAACGCCAGCAAATCGCGCCTCTTCTCCTTCAACGCCGTGTTCGAGCCCGGCGCCACGCAGGAGGACGTGCTGAACTACAGCGGCGTGCGCAGGCTCATCAGCATGGCCGTGGAGGGCTTCAGCTGCACCGTCTTCTGCTACGGCCAGACGGGCAGCGGCAAGACGCACACCCTCACGGGGCCGCCGGGGCTGGTGAGTACACGAGCGCACACCCTCACGGGGCCGCCGGGGCTGGTGAGTACACGAGCGCACACCGCACACCCTCACGGGGCCGCCGGGGCTGGTGAGTACACGAGCGCACACCCTCACGGGGCCGCCGGGGCTGGTGAGTACACGAGCGCACACCCTCACGGGGCCGCCGGGGCTGGTGGGTACACGAGCGCACACCCTCACGGGGCCGCCGGGGCTGGTGAGTACACGAGCGCACACCCTAACGGGGCCGCCGGGGCTGGTGAGTACACGAGCGCACATCGCACACCCTCACGGGGCCGCCGGGGCTGGTGAGTACACGAGCGCACACCCTCACGGGCCCGCCGGGGCTGGTGAGTACACGAGCGCACACCGCACACCCTCACGGGGCCGCCGGGGCTGGTGAGTACACGAGCGCACACCCTCACGGGCCCGCCGGGGCTGGCGAGTACACGAGCGCACACCCTAACGGGGCCGCCGGGGCTGGTGAGTACACGAGCGCACACCGCACACCCTCACGGGGCCGCCGGGGCTGGTGAGTACACGAGCGCACACCCTCACGGGGCCGCCGGGGCCGGGGCTGGTGAGAATCCGAGCGCCACCCGACTTATTCCGAAGTGCGCTCTCCCCGACCTGTCTCTCCCGCACTCATGGGCTTATTCACCCGAGGGGCAGCCAACTCGAAAAAAACTTGTACACAGAAATATCTGTGTATTTCTAGAAATACACTAAAAATACAAGGGAATACTCTATAATACACGGAAATACATAGAAATACTCAACAAAAATACTAAGAAAATACCGAAAAATACATTAGAAATACAAGAAATACAAGGCAAGTGTACACAGAAATACAGGAGTTGGCCGTCCCCTTGGCTTCACCGTATGGGTGCTAGAGACACTGTTATTCAATTACTGTGACGTCACGTTCTTTTTCATGTGGAAAGTGTCACATTGTTTAAAATGTATTGTAAGATTCTTTTCAATGTGAATCGGCCAGAATATGCGGGCTAAATTTTATTGTCACATTCAAAAGAATGGGACATTAATATCAAAAGTAATGTGACAGTTTTCACATGAAAAAGAATATGTGACGTCACAGTCATTGAATGACAGTGGAGACGGAGAGAGGAGAGCGCTCTTCTGAATCAGTATGCAGGCGAGGCGAGCGTGAGCAC
Source organism: Frankliniella fusca (assembly GCA_029379305.1). Taxonomy (NCBI): domain Eukaryota; kingdom Metazoa; phylum Arthropoda; class Insecta; order Thysanoptera; family Thripidae; genus Frankliniella; species Frankliniella fusca. The sequence goes on along the minus strand of JAHWGI010000981.1, from coordinate 274,925 downwards.
AGCAGGGGTGTTGTGCGGGAGCGGGGTGAAGCGACGTCACGCCGCGCGACCGAGCGTGGCAAACGGAGAGACTTGAATGCAGCGGTGCGTAGTATTGCGTCATGAGAGAAGGATGCCCTTTTCTCATATGGTTGCGCAGCTGATGTGGCTGATGTGACCTTGACGCTTCGGCTGATGAGTGATGCCAGGCCATCCTGCCACAGCCCCCTCTACTACGCGTATCCACTCCTCCCCCCCCCCCACACACACACAGTGCACCCACCCAGGCGCGTATTAAGGGGGGCGGGGGCGATCGCCCCCCCTGTGGCCTCTAGACAGCCGCCTGAAAGGTAGGCAAATTGTGCTACAAAACCCCTGTAAGTAGGCAATCTGAAGGGCACCGCCCCCCCTGTCGGTCGGACCTTAATACGCCCCTGCACCCACCGCCCCGGCCGCGCCCCCGATAGGGGGGCCGCCGCCGTGCATGCCTCCTATTCGTCTTGTCCTGGAATTATGCAGAGGGGCTCCGGACTGCTTCGCTCCATTGATTGTCGGCCGTGAATGGGCGAGAAGGTCAGCGGCAAGACGAGCAGGCGCGTTGAGTGGTGCATCGGGAGGCGCCGCGCCCCCACCCCGACCGCCGCCGGCCAGGGTCAAGCCCAGGGGCATAACCGAGGTGGCTCGTCACGGGGTCATGGGCGCCTGCCCGCCCGAGCCTGAGCCGGAGCACCGCGGCCCCGCCCCGACCCGCCTTGGGATTGATGAGGTGGGGCCCCGCCCCGCCCCGCCCCGCCCCGCCCCGCCCCGCCCCGCCCCGCCCCGCCCCGCCCCGCCCCGCCCCACCCCGCCCCGCCATGCATGCCCAGCTCGCCCGGGTCGATGTCCCGCACACACGTGTGATGCGGGTGGCAAGCGCCGCGCCGCGACAGCGCCATTTGCAAAGTGTCCTGTCCGCAACGCTGTACAGTGTGACTTACATTAGTTGTGTGCGAATGGTTCGAAATCGAATCGATTTGAATCGAATCTGTCTGGATTCGATTCGATTTGGTTTCGATTCGGCATCGAAGGTTCGAAATTTCGAATCCGCGCCGAGATTCGCCACCGAATCATACAGTTTAAGCAGAGATGTTATTTTTTTCAACAAAAAGAGGGCGCGAGCGCGCCTTTGCAAATATGTGTGGAACCTACTAGATGTTATTTTGAAGCATATAATTTTTGTTCATTTAGTAAATATAATTTGTGAGGGGTTCAACTAGGATTCGATTCGCGCCCGAATTTTCGAAGATTCGATTCGATTTGAAATTATTTGGTCGGATTCGATTCTATTCGAATCCAAAAACCTCGATTCGCACAGCACTAACTTACATTTGGAGCTTTGAAAAGAGAAAGACAAAAAATTGAGATTTAGAAAGAGGAAAAGTAGTGTGGTCGTCTTTTGAAAGGATACCAAGAGAGTATCATGCGTGGTTGATTTGACCTTTGAAAGTGTCTTTTATAGAAAGCGCTACCACCCTCCCCCCCACCCTCTCTCCCCTAAGGCTTATCGGTTGCATTCGTCAACCGGCGTCAACCGGCCATTACGCGGGCGGTAATAGTAATGCAGCTCGCAGTAAATACCGGAGGTGCGTCAAGGCCGAGGCGACCAGGTCGATCCTGAGCGGGGCGGGGCAGCGGGGCAATACCTCCGCACCAATGCGATGGAGCGCCCGCCGTGATACGCATCGCGCCGGGCGGCCGCCGCCGCGCCCGTTTCGGTCCTTCCCGCCCCGCCCTGCTGGCCCGTCCACAAAGCTCTGTTTCTGTTTATCGGTATCCGGATCCGGATCGCGCGCTGGTATAGCTGGTGATGTCCCCCCTTCCCCTCTCCGCTTTTCCCCGTGGCTCTGGCCATGCCCTGCGCCCTGTGCCAGCCTGGCTGCTGTTAAAGGGTGAATGTCACTCAGCGTGACCAAGGGTCTGTCTACCACCTCCATAATCCTCGGACACCCCTCTAGATGATTATTGATAATCAGATAATCATAATCATCTACAATTTCAAAATTTTGACAAATTTTGACAAATTATGACAAAAATTATCAAATTTTAGTAAAAACTACGTGATTACTGGCCACTAATCATTTAAATATGTTCAAGATAATCTTGAATAATCGTGACTGATTCTAATCTTCGTACGCAGATTTTCAAAGTGGTAGACCCTTGAGCGTGACGACACGACACGGCGCGTCCTCGCTCCACGGCGAAACTCCCCACAACCACGCCCACCCATCACACTCACAACCTACCAGCCCCGCTCTGCTTTCCCCCGCAGTTCGACGGGCAGGTGGACCCGCAGTCTCCCGACCACGGCCTGGTCTGCCGCTCCTTCCAGTTCCTGTTCCAACAGCTGCGCGAGCGCAGCGACTTCCACTTCGTGCTCAAGGCGTCCTTCCTCGAGATCTACAACGAGAAGGTCATCGACCTGCTCAACCCGGGCTCGGCCCGCAAGCCCCTCGCCGTGCGCTGGTCCAAGAAGAGCCGCGGCTTCTTCGTCGAGAACCTCTTCACCGTGGACTGCGAGGAGCTGGACGACCTGCTGGCCGTGCTGGAGGAAGGTAAAGGGAGCAAGCAAGAGCAAGGACCAAGTGTGCAACTGATCAACACTTGTAAGTGTGCAGCTTCCAGTCTAACACGTTACAAGAGTAAAACTCGGTAGGTGTGCCATTGCAATTGTCAAACTCGCCAGGTGCACATTTGTAAGTGTTCAACTCGACAGTTGTGCACTTGCAAGTGTTCAACAAGGGAAGTGTTGCACGCGGCAGTTGAACACTCACTAGTGCACAACTGTCGAGTCGAACACTTACAAAGGAGCAACTGGCGAGTTTGACACTTGCAACGGCACGACTGCCGAGTTTTACACTTGTTCGTGTTAGACTAGAAGCTGCGCACTGACAAGCGTTGAGCAGTTGCATACTTGCTTTATCAGTGTATGACAAAAAATTGTGATTGGTAAATTTATAAGCATACTTATATTTATTTAAATATATATATTTATATCTCCCTCAGGTATGCGCAACCGCTCCGTGGGCAGCCACGGAATGAACGACCACTCCAGCAGAAGCCACACCATCCTCACGGTGCACATCGCGGCCGAGAGGCAGGTGAGTCAGGGCGGGCGCGGGCAGTATGGGGACACGCAGTCTCAGACTTCTGCATGCAGAGTACAGCAAGTGACCACCCCTTTCTCTTTCCCGAATCCTTCCTCAGATGTCGGAGGACGGCGTCTTCATCTCGAGGCAGGGGAAACTCAACTTCGTGGACCTCGCAGGCAGCGAGATGACAAAGAAGACCCACAGCGAGGGGAAGACTCTCGAGGAGGCCAACAACATCAACAAAAGTCTCATGGTCTTGGGTCGGTAGACTTGGTTTTGCATCCTTATAAAAATATGTATCTTTGGGCATAGTTTTGCAAATAATTTCACTTTTATATCGCAGGCTACTGCATCGCGTCGCTCAGCGATCCGAAAAAGAAAGGCCATATCCCGTACCGGGACTCGAAGCTCACCAAGCTGCTGGCGGACAGCTTGGCCGGCAACGGGGTGACCCTCATGGTGTGTGCTCTCACATTGCGACAGAAAAAAACTCTCTCATCTCGTGGCAACTCTGCAAACTCAAGTGTGAGACAGTATCACACTTTTTACTGCAGTACCACTGTGTCTCACACTTTCAAAAACTATTTTCTGTCGTTGAATAGCAATCACGTTTTAAAGAACAGCATCAGTTTTAGTTCAAAATCCCGGTTAAAACGAGCTACCATGTGATGGGGTTCTGATCGCAAACAACAACGTTCCCATACATTTTCGAAACCATTAATTTACGATTATTTAATGTATTGTTGTTCCAAACCCCATCACATGGTAGCTCGTTTTAACCGGAATTTTCAACCAAAGCTGATCCTGTTCTCTAAAACGTGATTGCTATTCAACGACAGAAAATAATTTTTGAAAGTGTGAGACACAGTGGTACTGCAGTAAAAAGCGTGATACTGTCTCACACTTAAGTTTGCAGAGAAAAAATAGAAGACCAGAAAGCCATTTAGTTCAGAAGTAAACGAAAAGAATACGCTAACCTAATTTGTTTTTGCATTAATCAGATCGCCTGTATCTCTCCGGCCAAGTCCAACATAAGCGAGTCGCTTAACACGCTGCGCTACGCGGCGCGGGCCAAAAAGATCCGCACCAAGCCCATCATCATGATGGTGAGTAGAGCGTCACGTGACCGGGCCGGCGGGGACGGTGACGTGGCTGAGCACCTCTGTTTACCGGCAGTTCGCAATGGTGGGCTGGGGGTGGCCTCGGCCCTCGGGCCCGGCAGGGCCACTGACAAATGGCTTATCGCAGTCATTACCTCCGCAATCAGTATATCGACCCCCGCTCCACGCACCGCTCGCAACCCACCCCCCCTCTTCCCCCCTTTTCCCGTCGCGCGGTGACGCCACAACCCCTCATTCAAGTCCTGCAATTTCCCCGCGGCACCGCCCACCTTGTTGTGGTGGACACTGGACACCCGCCCGGTGTGTCATACTCGTGGGGGCCTCAACTCACCCAAAATTTGTACACATGATTTCAAGATTTCACATGATTACACCTCTGATATATTGAAAGAAACAATTCATAAAGTAAATACTAGCGTATTTTGAGCTTTATGAGCCCAAAATACGCACTCAAATGGTGTTTTTTTCGGCAATAGATCCATATTTTTACTCGTTCTTTACCTTTTCCACATCTCACTTAACATAGAGGTGAAAGAACGAGTATTGTGCTCAGTGCTCAGTGCGGTGTAAGTTAGACCCCATTTTCAGCGAAGAAATGGTAATACTTACGGTTATGTCTGTGTTAGCAAATTGTAGCCTTTTACCCAGTAATGAGTCAATAATAGAGGTTTTTTCGAGTTACTAAGCAAAATTTTTAGAAATTAAGAATCTAAATTTCAAACAGAGACGTTCGACTGCGCGGGACCACTTTTATCCCGTACGCATTACGACTTAATTACGGACAAACATACAACCAAATAACACTTTTTGCCACATAAAGTTATCACGAAACGTATCAACAATTTTCAACATTCTGCAGTTTCTAATTAAAAAGTAAACATTACATTCAATTGTGTTTATCAACATTGAGAGTATCGATATCAACACCACCGATGTGGGTTGTGCGTATGCGCAAGTAGAGCAACGCCATCTATTGAGATATTTTGTAATCATTTGAAGTTAGTCTCAAAAAGAAATCAAATGCCGCGAAAGGTTTGAACGTGGAAAGCCGTGACTGACAACAATGTGTCGTGTGTTATGGACTCACTATCCTGCTGTTGACTTACCATTTGTAGTTGAAAGCTAACATTATTAACGTTAAGAGTAAAGAGGTAAAGAACGAGGTTTTTCTTTTTGTATCAAACGTGTTTGATGCGCTTACAATCTACTTGTTTGACAATGATTTCGAAGATATCAGCGGTTGTGCACACATGATTTCAGGAGTTGAGGCCCCCTCGGTCACACTGGTCATTCTGTGTTTGTCGTGTCCAGGATCCCCGCGAGGCGCTCATCCTGAGCCTCAAGAGAGAAGTGGCGGCGCTGCAGAGCGAGAACGACCACCTGCGCGGCGCGCTGCGGCTCAACGGCGAGCAGCTCATCGGCGACCCCGGCGCGCCCCGGGCGATCGGTGAGGACAGAGGGGAGGAGGAGGAGGAGGAGGAGGAGGAGGAGGAGGAGGAGGAGGAGGAGGAGGTGGAGGAGGAGGAGGAGGAGGAGGTGGAGGAGGAGGAGGAGGAGGAGGAGGAGGAGGAGGAGGAGGAGGAGGAGGTGGAGGAGGTGGAGGAGGAGGGGGAGGAGGAGGAGGAGGGGGAGGAGGAGGGGGGAGGAGGAGGAGGAGGAGGAGGGGGAGGAGGGGGAGGGGGAGGAGGGGGAGGAGGAGGAGGAGGAGGAGGAGGGCGCGGGCGGAAGGGGAGCACGAGGGAGGAGGAAGAGGATATAACAGCGAGAAGGAGAATGACCGGGCGATTGCGACGCGACGATGTGACAGTCGCTAGCGCTGAGGGTCACAAGCGCTACGGGTCACTAGCGCTGTCATGGGTTACAATAAGCGCTACGGCTCGCAAGCCTTGCAGGTTATAGGCGCTACGGGTCACAAACGCTACGGGTCACAAACGCTACGGGCCACCAGCGCTGCGGCTCGCAAGCCCTACGGGTCATAGGCGCTACAGGTCACAAACGCTACGGGGCACAAGCCTTAAGGTACCCCCACAATCAACTCATCGGGAGGTGACGTAACGAAATTTAGGTTACCAGGAATTTAATTCCTGCTTCCCCCTGCGCTTGTGCTCTCCGGGTAGGCCGCCAACTTCACACGAGTGCTTGGCGGGTTGGCCTATCCAGTTTGTCGCAGGCGTTCCGCCTCGGTAACGGCCATTGTGGGGGCGCCATTACGGGTCACAAGCGCAACGGATCACAAGCGCTACGGGTGACAGGCGCTACGGGTCTCAAGCGCTACATCGAGAATCCGACAGTTAGGTGTGACAAAGACTAGGACGACGCTGGAGTTCCTCGTTACTGATCCAGCTCATGCTGCTCCCTTGCAGGGTCACCGCCGCCGGCCGTGGACCTCGAGCGGCTGGCCGAGCTGGAGGCCAACGAGCTGGCGGGGCTGGTCCAGCACTACATGCAGGAGAACGAGGCGCTGCGCCGCGAGAACTCGGACCTGTTCAGCACGCGGGAGGTGCTGATGCGCGACCAGGACCTGGTCTGCAGGGAGAACGAGCGCCTCCTCAAGAAGCTGGAGGACGTCAACTCGTGAGTTTCGCCACGCCCGCACTGGAAAAACAAAGGTGCTACCTAATGCCTTTTCAAGGCGTTAGTGAAATAGTGCCTTTAGAAAGGCGCTATCGCCTCCCAAAGGTGCTATTTTTGGCCCTATTCGTGCCTTTACAAAGGCATTAGTGCAGTAACACCCCAAAAAATTCAATAGCACCCCAAAAAGGGTGCTATATAGCACCTTTGTTTTTCCAGTGCGGTCCTTGGTCGGGCGTGATCACTTAGCCGAAATTGTTTTCACCTTTTTGGCATTATCTTTTCAACGGAAGGGCATATGAATGTAAACGAGTGATCATTAGAAAGGTAAAAGTACTCTTATTTTCCTTACCCTTATTTCACCGGAAGTGCTCACACCCCTCCTTGTGCCCTAAAATAATTTTCGTTACAAAATAACTTTCACGCAAACTATTTTGTAACGAAAAGTATTTTAAGGCACGAGTGGTTTGAGAACTTTCGGTGATATAGGGTAACGAAAATTCAGTGTACTTTTAGCTTTCTAATAATCACTCGTCTACGCTCAAATTATGTCCTCCCGTTGAAAAGATTATGCCAAAAAGGTGAAAACAATTTCGGTTAAGTTAGCACGCCTTGCCTTGCCTTGGGACTTCAATTGTGTAATGAGTTTCGGCCAACTGCGGCGAATTTTCGTGAGATCCAACAAACGAAGTGCGGAAACTTGAGGACCTTCGGTGTGAATATATTTTCAGAGCCTGTATCTTTTTCTGGTTGATCCATGTGCACTTCAGATGTCGCAAACGCAAGGAGGAGGTTTTTAAAACTACCCAGGTAGCAAAAGTACCAAAAACCTCATTGTAAGTGCATTATACGTTCCAGAGCCATCAAATGAGGATCCGGTCGCTAGCGGGCATGGGCCTCAGCAGGTTAAAAGACTGTCGCTAGCGGGCATCGGAGGGAAAAACGGTGATCACGCGGAGGGAAAGGGGAAACTGTCGCAAGCGGGCATCTCCAGTCAGGCGCAAAGTGTTGCCTACCTTCTCTCGGTCACCCTCTCAGTCAACTTCTTACTAGAAGCGATGTGTTGCCCAATATAGTTTCTTTGAGAATTTTATGTTGGTCCAGCACGGCCCGCCAGTACAGCTGGAAAAAAAAGGCGTTTAACGTAAGATACCTTGACGCATGGACTGTTTACAAAACAAACACACGCAGACGCTTGCCTCCAAACTGGACTGCTGTTCTCTCGGCCTTTCTTTCGTGAAAACGTATATATTTACGAGGAGAGACGGCGTGCCCTTCCGAGTCTCCGCGAATCGCACTTCCGCTTCCATCACAAAACACACACACACACACACACACACACACTCACACGCACGCACACACACACGAGACCATCAACACTCAAAATCAAACACATCCACCTGCACCTGCTCTCAATCCAGACTGACTGACCCTACCCGGGTCCGGGCCTGGTCCGGGCTGGGCACGGCGCACGGCACAGCACAGCACCGCTGCCGGCAGCGCCGCACATCTCGTGAGTGCGAGAGAGACAGACAGTTGGTTGCCCTTGTCGCCCCTCACCTCGCACTCCACTGTGAGAAAATACTATGAAAATACCTACGGTCACTGAAAATGGAGGAGTCGCCTTTTTCGATCTTTGGAGAGCGACTTTTCTGTACCAAATTTGGATTCTCCTGGGAGAGTGACATGGATGAACATCACTCTTTTTGAGTCAAATCATCAAATGCCACTCTTTTGGAGCGACTTAAAAAATTCCAGAAAAGACTCAATTTGAGTCGTTTTAGCGAAAGTCACTTTTACTGAGCGATGAAAAAATACTCCGCTCATTACGGGCGAGAAATGTGACTAGTAAATTTCCAGTGGTACCACTGTGAAAAATACTCGTAAGGGTTACGGGAAAATTTTCCATGATAAAAGTCGTAAAATTACAATTTAAAATTGTAAATTTACAAGCACTCCCTATCGACTTGGAATTAACCGACGAGCAAGAATGGGCAGTCGTAAATTTACGACATATTTTGTGAATCAAAATTACAAAAAATATCGTAAATTTACGAGGATATTTTTCACAGTGACGCGCCGTTAATTTGTTACCTGGTCCCGGACCGTAATTTTCGACTACGGTCTGAATCTTTCGGTTCACACCGTAGCCTGCAAATGTGTTGGGGAAGTTCAATGGGGCACATTCTATCCACAATGATACAGTCAGTACCGTAATAATAAGCTACGGTCTGACCCTACACCAAAATTACGGTCACTGTGAAAAATATCTCCGTAGATTTACGATAAATTTTGTAAATCGTGATTTACGAAATATGTTGTAAATTTACGACGGACCTTTTTTGCTCGTGAATGAATTTCAAGCCGATATGTAGTGCTTGTAATTTTACGATTTGCAATTGTAATTTTACAACTGCACTTCGTGGAAAATTTTCCCGTAACCTTACGACTATTTTTCACAGTGGGTATACAGACCGTAGGCGTACCGTAACTCCCTACGGTATTTTTAACAGTGTCGAGCTTGTGGCACCATCGCCCACAAGGTAGGCAACACTTCGCACCTGACCGAAGATGCCCGCTTGCGACAATTTCCCTTTTCCCTGCGTAATCCCCCTTTTTCCCTCCGATGCCCGCGCTGGAGACAATCCGTCCCTTTCTACCTGAGGCCCGTGTCCGCTAGCGACATACCTCCATCACGTGCTCACGAGGGGCATAAAATGCGCATAGATAGGACATAAATGCAGTCATTATGCAATGCCGCTCTGCTGCCTGCTCTGGTAATCCAAGTGTGCGAATGTCGCACACTTGTAGGTGTGCGAGGATTCATTCGTACGCTTGGCCACTCAAACGTGTGAATATCCTAGTAAAATTCACACGTTTCAGCGGCCAGGTGTACGAATGAATCCTCGCACACCTACAAGTGTGCGACATTCACACACTTGGGTTTCCAGTGTGGATTCCGATACCAACCATCTCTGCCGCCCGCAGCGTATGTTGCCGTTCACCCATCATCCCCGCCCGGCCGACCTTCTCGGGGGAGCTGCTCAACATGTCCCTGGCGGGCTCGGACATGGGGGCAGGGCCCCTCGGAGCCACCATGGGCCACGACCTCATGGCGAGCTCCACCAATGTGTGGGTGCACCCCGTCAACGGCGGCAGCGCTGGCGGCGTCGGGGGGAGCACCACCGCCCTCACTGGACCCAAGTTCAAGGTGGGAGTGGAGTATGGCACTGTGCGAAATGCCCCCGTCAACTTAAAACCTTTTTTTTTCTTTTTTTTTAAATTTTGATTTACGATAAATGCTGTACATCTACGATTACGGCCCATTCTTGCTCATCTATCAATTCCAGGTCTACAGGAAGTGCTTAAAAAACTTCAATTTCAGATTGTTTTACGACTCCCATCATGGAAAATTTTCCCGTAAACCTACGGCAATTTTTCACAGTGGGAGGAACACCCGCGAGGGGTACCTCACTGTTTAAATGGGCGTACACTGATTGTATTGTTATTGTATTGTGGTTGTATTGAGATTGGAAGGAAAATTTGGCCGAACTCTGAAGGAAGCTATAAATTTTTGGCACTAATTTGACATTTTGCAGTTTTAATGTGCTTAAAATATTTTTTTGTCGAAAAATTATGTGACTGGATAGTGACTAGAAAATGGTTGGAACGCAGGGTGTACACTGTGAGGGTGAGGTACCCCTCGGGAACCCCCCGTACCGGGCCGCAGAGGGTGGGGCAGCGGTGGGCCATCGTCACTTACAAATCTGACCTTTGCTCTTTGGTCGACCTGTCCTTAGGCGGAGATCCTCGAGGGAAGGCACTCCGCTAAGCCTCCCCATCGCCTGCCAGACTCGATCCAAAAGGAGTTGGATAAGAGAAGGATAGGAAAGAGGTAAACCGACGGGTGCAGGGCGGCTAGGCACAGAATTCTCAAACGGGCGGGTCCGCGGACCCGGAACGCGTCCGAATGCGCGGTTGAGAGCGAGAGGGGGATACTGTTCGGTTACAGCATCTCACTCACGGTTTCGAACGCATCCCTGTTCCCCGGACCCGCCCGTTTGAGAACTTTGGCGTGGCATAACGCCACGGCGGAGTAGTGTGCGGCGAATGTCTTAAAGTTTCCCTGTCCTAACGAGAACAGTCTTCTGTTTTAGTATGACCAACATCGCTGAGTCGTACCGCGACAGGATGAGTCATCAGAGACACAACTCGTGGGACAGCTCCAAGCAGGGGTCGCCAGGGCTCGGCGACCCTCAGGCAGCGGCTCCGGCTCCAGTGCTTCCCGCCCAACCGCATGCTCCGCAGGCAGTGCATGGCTGACGCTCCACATATAGCTTAATAACTATACAATAAAAAAATAAATAATATTTTGTCAGTTTTTCTGTCAACTTAACGTAAGAATAGAAAAAAAAATGAAAACAATAGCATCAAGCTGGGTATTTGTTTACGGGACCAAGCATTACATTAAAATACCAAAATAAATTACTCCATGGGGAAACGTTTTCAAACCTCCTCTCAGCCCTCTCCATTGTCTTGCTATTCTCATTTTAAGAGACATAGGAGGGTGCCTGCCTGATTGATGTAACTCCAACCTGTCCTGAAGTGAATGTAGCCAATTTTATTTTGTAGGTGCACATTTTCCTCCAATCATGTAAAATATAGTGTGTTTTAGCACAAAACTATGCTTTAGGAGAGTATCTTGTGACTTTGTGGGATAAGAAAGGAGTTCATGAGAAAATAAAACCTAGTTTCTATAAATTGAGTAGTTTTAATAAAAACAATTATAGCAGCAACATGAAGTACTCATGATCACTATTAACTTTGTAGAAACCATATGACAACTTGAAAATATTGCCTGACAGCAGAAACAGATCACAAAATCCATTTGCATTCAATGAATCACACACACAGCTAAGCTTCGGAGCTTCCTTCTAGTGTGATAAAACAGGGTACAGACAAATATTACATTATAAAATATGGAGGCTCTACCATTCATAAATAGTTTTTCTTCCATGATAATATTTTAGCCTTTCTTTGCATGGCATATTTGATGAACCCATCCCAGTGCTATGTGTCTATGAAGTCTGGTCCAAGTGTCCTGTGAAATAGATTCAAAATATTTAAGTTTGTGAAAAAGAAAAAAATAATAATACTGAATCAATCCAGAAAATATTAATGTTTAATAAAAGTTTCTTTTGGATAAAACCCTTTGCAGTACTCTGTCACTTTGATGAAATTTCAACACTATTTTCAAGATATTTGTGCTCTTGATTAAAAAATGATACTCTCCTTATTCACAAAAATTAATATTTAAGCCCCAAATTTAAGTTATGAAAACATATATTTGACATTCTGCTTTCCTATTGGTCCATTAATTGCTGTGAAAGATTATGGCTACACCAGTCTTGAAGGAAAGCAGCTTGGTGCAGGATATAAGATTGCACAGCTCAGAGCCCTAAAAAAAAAACCTCCTTGGACATTTATAAGAATCCAACATTTTTGTATACAAAGCTAAAATACATATTTACAACCTTCTTACACACACTTCTGACATTGCTTTGAAGGCAAGAAGAAAAACTTTCAACAATGCACACCTAGAATGCAATGCAAGAGCAAAAAGCATTACCTCACATACCACATTACATTTCAATACACACACAGACACACACAAATGTACATACATTCAAAGTTCGACCTCCCGCAAAGGTTGACATCAGTCAAAAGAGAAATAATTTCATATCATGTACCATAACAGATACATGTCTGCAACTAAGATATGCTCAAAATTGTTAGAAGTAAAATAATAGCATTCATTCAAAACGAACACTCAAGACTGGCACTAGAATATTTCTACAGTCCTATTAATTTTCCCAGCTGAAGTTTTTAATTATAGCTACAAGGAAACCAGCAAACATATACTTAAAATAGCAGAGGGGATAATTTCTGAAGTTTTGAGCAACGATTATTTGACAGCATTCACTGATGTATAAAAAACATTACCATATGAAATATAACAATGTCCAGGGGAAAATGTGACTTCTAGGAAAAATACACTTGGAGATTCTACTTAGTTGCTCTAATTCAAACTAGGAAGGTGCTCATCAAATAAATTGAGTATAGTCAAAAATTTAACAACACCACCATTGATTTGTAAGAAATGAAGAAATGAGTGTCTCTTCTTGTGACAAGCAAGATGATTATGATTATGTACAACAAAAAATAAGCCAGAATTAAGTTAGAGGAAACTTACGTGGAATCAACACAGCAATGAATTTCAACTGGTTAATGAAGCTTGTTTCCTTCATGACAAGTGTATCATCAACAATACTCAAGAGGATAAGTGGTTGGTTATGAAGGCTCAATCCAAAATGTTAATTATTTTAACTAATAATCACTTCTACTGATTACTTTGGCACAGCTGGTTGTCTGATATTCATACTGAATGTTCAAGTTAAGACATTTTGACCCATTCTTTGGTCCAAATTAAGCTCTAAAGTTCACTAAGATGACTTCTACCGCACTTAGTCCTACACAAACACCACTATAAAATGTGAAGTATCTTGTGTAACTTCCCTGACAGATAGCTAAGTAAGTCTGAACCCAAAGAAATAACCAAAACAACATGGAGTTCATAAATCAAACATTCAGTAAGACTGATATCAACTCTAATTCATCGGAGAACTGATTTGACATAATTGTGAAAGATGGCATGGGCAGAGATTTCAGTCTTGTTAGAACCATAATGCTGTGATGATAGGAGGATGATTTGAAAGAAAAGATATCACACAGAGTGCGAGACCGCACAAGGCAGGACGGATGCCACAAAAAGAGAAAATAAGCCCCACGTCAAGCAAGTGGAAAAGTGTGATAACAATACTGGGTCAGTTATTTGCCTCAAAGTTTATTTTATTAGACTCAGTAGAAATATCACTTGTCATGTGCAAAAGATGATATAGATGAAAGAGATATCCCTTATCTGGCTTTCACTTGAAAAACTTCACAGCACTTGAGCTTGATTTCCAAATGAGAAAAAAAAGCATCTTGTTGGACAATGAGGGATGTTTCTTGTTTGACTATCAGTTCATAAAAAACACAACAATGATGATGTGCCAACTCAATAATCATCAACATCATAATAGTCACCAAAGTCCAACTCATCACATTGTAGGCTCTGGAAGTCCACCTTGTAACGGAGCAATCCTGCAAACCCAAAACATTAAATTACACACATGAACCAAGAGACAATATAACGCAAAATAACCTGAAAGTCAAGACCAAAATTGGAAAGTATGTGTGGAATTGATTTCAAATCAGTAGTTACTAGGTACTTGTCAAACAGTGCAACAGTTTTGTGAAAATAGAAATCTGGACTCTATAGTAATCTAAAATTGTGGTGCAATTACTGAAGATGCATCTGAAAGAGATATAATGATAATATGCTTCCATAAACACATACAGGCTCAAGACACCTTAAGATAATTTTATAAATTTGAACAATTTCAACAATTTCCATGCATATTTAAAGTCAATCAGAACAAAAAAAAGCAATCATTCGTATCAATAAGCACAGAGGAAAAAAGAATTAAAATGGTGCAAATACTTTTTAAATCATTTTCTTCTCAGAAAGCATACCTGGTACGCTATCATTGGATTTATATAGCGACCCTTTCGTGAGAGATGCGCCGCCAGGCTAAGCGGCAGCCAATAATAGGGCTTCGGTGTCCCCTGAGCACGTCCCGGCTTTGACTAGGGAGGCCAGGCTGGCGTAGAGGCACCACAGTCTGAGCTGGAGCAGCGATGTACCCGCCGGCTCCAAGCTCGTGCCCATGTCACGCAAAGGGCGCCACTTCTCCCAGGGAACACCAACCCGCCTGTCTGCCCACCTCTCACGAGAGGTGAACAAAGAATACGTTTGCTAGATACTGTATTGTTAAGAATCGGAAAAGCCATGCAAAATTGGTTCACCAGCTAGAAGTTCATGCTCATGCTTTTAGAAACTAAAGTACTTGAGCAACCTTAAAATGTAACATAAGGGTCCACTCAGTAACGTAGTAAATGGCTATCATTACAGGGTTCTGTTTCTTCACAGAAATTCAGAACACTATGATGATTTCAAGAGAGATGAGACCACTCTGAGAAAATTAGACATCTCCACCTTTGTATGGTAATTGAGATCAATAGATAGTTCAGAGCAAGAAAAGGTCAAAAACAGCCCACAACCGAACACAATCAACCAAGAGCTATAGAAACAGCTGATATATGTCGAAACTTGAATGATCTGCTGAATTTGAAAGAAGGAAAATGAAAGGAAAGAACAGCAATTGAAGACAATGACCAAGTCAATCAGACATCTTAAATATTACTAAAGTAAAACAGCTGCAAACTTAATGAACTGCAAAAAACTGAAAACAAAACAATTTTGTGTACCAGTACTGACAACTAAACAGTGCTTATCAGAATAAAAGTCATTCTTTTGCGTCAATGAGCGAGACAGCTAAATGTCTAAAAACACCAAGCTACACAAGTGCCACACAAATGTGACAGACATTTTCTACCTGATGATGTTAAAATTCATTCTGAGAACGGATGCGTTGCGACTTAGTTTAGTAATCATCTAAGTCAACGTCCTCCAGAGGTTCATCTGCCTGTAGACTTTGGAAGTCTACTTTGTAGCGAAGAATTCCTGAATTGGATTGCAAACACACAAGCACAGCTTAGCCCTTTATTTTCTCAAACGAAACTATATGTTACCAACCCATTGAAATAACCAGAAAAATTTCTCCCTCATCAGGGTGCAAATTGATTAAAAAATATGTATCCCACAGAAAACATGCAAGAACAACCCAATTCCAAGACACATGAGATTTCAAGGAATGGAACATCGATGACTCCTGACCCATCATGCAAATTGTGTCACAGCATACAGAAGTAAAATATCATAGGGGAGTAATTAAAGCCAAATATGCTTTGGGTATTAGTTCATTGTTCAGATGGAATATGATGGAAATCAGGAAAGAAGAGGATCTATGGCAAATGCTTCACATTTTGATCAATTTTACAAATTGGTGAAGTCATGCTATAAGCATAAATGTTGTAAAGTTATCAGTTTATGCAAAACGAAATTCTGCATGAAAACATGATGAAAATATCAACTATATTACAGGTTATTTTGACTGTTAAATGCACAAGCTGAAGAAGGCAAAATAGAGAATCTGTAGATCTGTAAAAGCTTTTAAGGTTCATTATTCATTTAATAGATACTAACCTCCTATGCCTCCAAATCCTCTCACATATTGCGAACCCTCCTGAGATTTGTCAGTAATAATTTCCAAAGTGGCACCAAAGGTCTTGTAATTGTTAGCAAGCCACTCTAAAAGTGGTTGGCACTCTACTAACTCCAATTCAACTCCGCTCTGAAATGATAGAATAAATGTTATGTTAGTTAAAGCTAAAACTGTCCGCAAAGGAGGATTAATGTTTGATAGATGAGGGGAGCACGTTTGTAATAAACAACTTACATCTTTATCGGTGAAGTGAGATTTATCTTTCTCTTGCTCAGGTGTAAGATGAAGAACTTTTTCTTCGGAGGTTGAATGATTTTTCAAAACATAGCGTTGAATATCAAGATTTTCCCAACAAATAAGAGTCTCAACTGATCCAAGCTCTAACGCTTTCAGTGTGTCATCCACACCAAAGCAGTACTTTCCAGTGTCTTGACTGATTTCATCAAAGTACCGGCCTAATGGAAAATGAATAAAGAAAATAAGCCACACATTCATCAGAAGACAGATAAATCTCATGTACACAACAGAAAGATACCTATGAGTTTCTTCTCCTGAATAAATTTGACATTTTGCAATGACTCAGCAGCCAGTTCAATTGCTTGATTAAAACCATTCTCTCCACCATAGGACACATCGACCAACTTGATAACCTTGGATTGCAACCGCTGCAGAAAAACAATTGTTAAGTTAATGGACAGTTTTGCAGTCAGAAAAAGGGGTGAGGAAATTTTTTACAAAAAAACTTACAGGATCAAACATATCAGACTGACTCAGTTCTGTCTTGAAATCTGCACTACCAGCAAGAATAAGGCCAGCAATATTAGGTTTATCATTAGTGATAAAAAGTTGAGTAGCAACTTCAGCCACTTTCCTAACATAGTTGTGTCGCTTTTCCATTCTTAAACGAGCAAAACGAAGAGCGGACTGACCTCCTCTCCCTGTACAAATACAATGAAGTTTATATGTGGAATGGCTACTGAAACCTAAAAAGCTTCAAGAGAAAATTTCCATAACTAACCGTGCTTTTTAGGCAGATCAACTGTGAATTTGTGTAAGACTTCTCTTGTATTTCCCTGAAGAGTTCCAAACAAAGCTCCATTACCATCCATGACAATAAATCCAAATTTATTGTCATCGGCAAGTAGAGCTGTTAGGGCTTCTGTGTGAAACTGGAATAATAAAATGCGCAGGAAATCAGAAACAGGAGACGGAATATCCTGAACAGGGGTTCACAACATTGAATGTACAACATCTTACCTTGTTGTCACAGAGATATAGAGATGTGTTGATGGGCTTAAATGGCTCAAAATCAATGTTCACTTTCTTTTCTTTCCCTTCATCAGTGACAATGGTTCCACAATAAATAACTAAGCCATTGGGGGGCACTAAAAATAAAATAAAACATATGAGGCAAAGGAACAAATAATAAAAAAACCACTGGGATATCCTGTAAACCTTACCTTTTGTGTATAGTTTCAGTCTGTGTTGTACTGATGTAATGGCTCCAAGGACAGATAAGCGGTTCACTCTTGACTTAATATTAGATGCTGTTCCAAATTCATCTGCCAACATCTTGCTTACTCGAGAAATCTGATCTTTAGGAGGAATGATGAGGGATATCATGCTTGTTCCATTCCTGTGAAAAAAACAAAAAGTAAAATGACTATCATCATAAAGGGAAAAAACTCAAGAAAAGGGCTAAAAATAAAAATACACTAGGTGGTTGAACAACAACAAAAAATTGTTCAAACATTTATAGATTTTTATTCAAGGAAAAAGATGCAAAATCATTGAAACACAAGTGCAAGAAAAAGGTTAACAACAATATGCCCTAAGGAAAGGCTGGGGCTCGGTATTGAGGTTGGCAAAATCTGGTAGAAACCAGAAATCATAGGCAAACCATATGGAATTATCACCAACTTCATCCGAGGCGCACCTTTGAAGGTGTCAAATACAAAAATAGTGAGCTAGTAACAGGATAATAATGATTAAAAATGATTGAAAAAGCTCACAATGTTGTGAACAGTTTTGAGAACATATCAAATAAGCTAAAACGTGACTTGACCATGAAACATAACCTCAAATATCAGAAAGGGGACACAGGGTAATAGTCCAAAATTCTGGACAACTGATAAATTAAAATAAAAACTAAGAGGAGCTAATGACAATTATTATTTTTTAATAATAAAAAGACATGGAAGAATGCAGGAGAGAAAGCGAAAACATGCAGAGAATTGCACACATGACTCACCCTCTCGCCATTTCCAAGCTTTTGATCAGTTTCTTGATTTTCCATATTTCTACGTTCCGGTCTGACGACGTTTCTTCATTAGAAGACATATTAATTTTTTCACGTCAGCAATCTACAAGTTTCTACAGATTTGAAATTGCCACAGAAAAACTACCACTATGTCTCAACGAGATGTCTGTCCGCCCTGTTCGTGGCAATTGGCAAAATGGCGAACTGTAGCCGGTCGCTGCCTTCTGTGTTCTCCAACAGAGTAGTGGTCATTGAGCTCAAACTGGATCTCACCGGATAATACCTGACCTGTTAAGTTCTTAAACCTCACAACAAAACCACTGAGTACGAGTATAAAGAGTCCAGTACTAAAAGGGATCCGTGACTGACCCCCATAAGCCAAATTATATATTTTTTTCTCCTCTTCCTTTCAAAATTAGGTGTTCTCTCCCGCATCGCACTTTGCCTTTCTCCTTTTCAAATTCCTTCTATTTTTCTCGAATTCTTCTAAATTTTCTTGTGAGATAATGAAGATTTGGGTAAGGTTTTAAATTTGGTTCATATCAGGTATGATCCAAGCTTTCTTATGAGCCACTTCACCCGTCACGGTTACGGCAGATGTACAACAGTAATGGTTTTAGTGGGGTTCAAATGTCACCGCCAGTCTGTACGGATGAGAATTTCATTAAAGGGCGGTAGAGTAGTGTGCAATCTTTCATAAGAGGAAATAAGCTGCTAAGTTTTACAAAATCAGCCACAACCAACTTGATAGCAGAAAGGAGCGCAGCTGATTATGGTGAATGAATGAAATGCTTCGTCAGAAAATTTAGAAATTTTAATCAAATTATGCCGCTCAGCAGGCGCGACTCAGCTCTCTGTATTACCAATCGTTAAAGTGTTGAATGAGCTGTTTCTAGTCTTGTTGGTCTTGTCACTAATCTATGAAAACGTGTTTTCAAAATGAATTGTGGAAGACTTTTTCTTGTCGGTCACCGCGGATTTGTACAAGGTCTGGCACTTCATGGGCATAGCCGGCTTCCATTCGTAGTTCGCGAGTGTTCCGTACAGACTCGTCTCCTCCGGTATCAAGCTAGGTACCATGAAAATTTCTTTGCTCGTCTTCGGAAGGGAATTCAGAAACATACTGCAGGAATCAGTCGTGCATGTGCAAGACAGGTTAGATTTGTAGAGGTTATACTAATCTATTACCCAATCTTAACATTTCACCTCAAATCGTCTTAATATTTATCTCAGGTTGAATACGTCATGGCACTTCGTATTCGTCGAACTCAGCAAGCGGGCATTTTTTACTTTCAATTGTGTGGAGGAGCTTTTCTTCAACAGATTATGATCAGAATATTTTCTCGCTTTCTCTCAAGATTAAGGGTTTCTCTCTTGCATCGTTCTCATAATCTACTATTGTCAGCAAGTGTTTTGCCTTTCTTCTGCTGGGAAGATGAAAGAATTCCTGATGAATATCTTCTGAAGTGTGTATTACATTTTTTGCTTCTATTCTTGATTGATTTACTTAATTTTATTATCCTCTGTTTCCTTGTTTTGTCACAGATTCTCTAATGAACTAGAAGCTGTTGCATGCTTGCGGGAACACACTTGTCAAAATGCATCTGTGCCATGTAAGCCTAATGGAAAAAAATCTCCAATGTTGTCATGCCCTTCACATTTCCACAATGACAGAAGTGAGCTATTCCAAGTTTCAATTGAAATTTTCTCTAAAAGTTGTGTTAATTCTCATGAGCTATTTTCTCTATCTTCATCCTTTTATTTTCTGACAGTTGAAGATCCTTGGGAGCTTTTTATTCAACAAGGCAGCTTATTGGTGTGGAGAAGAGAAGTTCCCAACCACAGAGGGGAGGGTCTCTTTGAGTACAAAGGTAGTTTGCTTTCACTTACAAAAAGAGCAGTCTTCTTAAGATGTTCTCTAATATTTTACTTTTTAATGTGTTGTATATTACAGTTTATGGTGCTTATGATGATATAACAGCACGCGACTTCTTGGCTGTGCATGTAGATACGGTATTTAGAAGGGAATGGGATTCCTCTGCTGTTGTCCTCGATGTCTTGGAAAGAGAACCACAATCGAACAGTGAAGTTGTGTATTGGGAAATGCAGTGGCCTGTAAGTATAAATTATCAGCTTTGTCACTAGAATTCATTTCTATCTCTTTCTGTGAAGTAACACTGTTGCTGTTGTGGTTGTTTTTAGAGAATGATGTCCAATAGAGATTATGTATACAAAAGAAGATACATAATTGATGAAGAACAAAAAGTTATTGTTTTTGTTAATCAAAATACAGAACATCAATCAGCACCTGTAAAGCCAGGAAAGCAAAGAGTTACAGAGTATTGGTCTATTATAGTCATAAAACCCCTGTCTGACTTAGATAAGGTACTTTTTTCATGTAGGTGTGCTTAGTAAATTTACTGCAGTTCACTCATCTGATTGGTGGTGTCTCTTTTTACTTTTAGCCTGGCTTGGAGTTTAGTATGACGTATTTTGATAACCCTGGACTTGTATTCCCATCAGCTTTTGCCTCATGGGCAACAGCCACTGGTAAATATCAACCAAAGACAATCAAAAATAATAATAATTACATAAAACTTAATTTTTTATTAATGTGAATAGTGTAGAGGGGAAAACATTATAATTCTGTTCTCAAAAATACATTATATTTCCATGTAGGCTTTCCTGATTACCTGAGTAAATTGCACATGGCAACAGTTAAGTTTGCTGAGCGCCGTGTCAAGGAGGAAGCTGAAGCAGAAGCAAGAAAAGCAGCTGAAGCTGCTGAGGCTGCGGAAGCTGCTGCACGAGAGGAAAAGAGGAGAAGAGGAGAGGAAGACAAGAAAAAGCTTTCTTCTCCTCACCCTGATCCACCAAAAACGTGGGAAGTGTTTTTTGGTGGTGGGCCAGTCCTCTCAAGTGTAGCTAACGATTTTCCAGACCCTAAAGATCGACTCAATTATCTTCTAAACAAACTGATGCTCCTTGGTACATGACTACTGTGAGTTTTTATTGATGTGGTAATATGTTTCACATAGACCGAACTTTTGAAAGTTTGGTTTTTGATCTCAAGCTTCATTCTTCTAGGTTGGCTCCAACATCAAAGCAGATTTAGTTGCCCCTGGTACTATCAACCTGGCAGTATGCCTTTTCTAATCTAGTCGCATTCACAGTTAAAGCATGTAGGTTTTGGATTTTGAATTGAGGGTCTTGGCTCTCCTGAGGAGATAAAACATTACTGGTAGGAAAGAGTACGGGCTTCATGTACTTGTGTCTTATTGAAAAATGCCAACTAATACATGTTTGTATTTTATGTGCTCACCATGAGTTCTTTTGCAAATGTTTCATTATTTTTTCTAGAAAATTATTTTTACAATTGTAGTTTCTACACTGTTTCTTTACACTTCTTTCAGTTGTTTTTCCTTTAAACATTATTTGATTCTATTGTGAAAAGTTATCATTGTGCCTGTGTTCAGTTGAATGAATAACGAATGCATCAGTGGTGTAGTTTACAGCATGTGTAGATTTTGCCTGTGAATGTGCACTTTTTCAAAAAGTTGTGAAGTCTGTGTTTCCTATCTTATGTTGTTTTGTGTTATGTGATAATGGCTGCATATTTCAAGTAAGTGTAGAGGAGTTTAAAAGAATCTTTCCTTTCCTATCAGAGGTGTCATGAGGCAATAAATACAATGACAGATTCCATTGCTGATATATTTTATAGATTTGTAATTTCCAATGAATTGTAGAAAAGACTGAAATTTGAATATGCAAACTTCTCACTACTTCTAAAGAGATTGTGAAGTTGATGTTTGACTTCTTTTTTTGATGACCCTTGAACAGCTGGTTGTTAAGTGGTTTCATAAGTTATATTTGAATTTCTGTGCCTCTCCTTTATGTTTTTGCCCTGTTGACAACTGTTTTCTCTCTGCAGACTTTCTTGCTCTAACAGAATGTGGCCAGGTACAAATTCTGTAGCTAAGGGTTGCCAGTCCACAAAAATGATTATATTTCTTGAGGGTGGGTTGAGCAGAGTGAAAAAGAGGAAAAGAAAAAATAAAGACAGATCTAGGTATTAATCAGTTATTTAGTTTTAGATTATGTAAATCAAACTTAAAAGATGATGATTATCACAGTTGGTTCTTTTCATGCTGTCTCTTGATGCAGCCTTCCTGTTGACAGATCATAGGAAGAGAATGGATTATTGTATGAAGTGCATGGGTGTTCAATTTGTCAACTCTCAAACATGCCTCTTGTTAAGAATGATTTCATCAAGTTCCAATGGTCTATTGTCATATGAGTATTATGCTTCACTGATATTACACTGCATGTTAAGCTGTAATTGCAAATTTTCTGTTTATAAAAGCTCTTGTAAATCTCTCTAATTACAAAAAAAAAAAACAAGAGCTTCACTTTGTCGAGCTGTTAATTGTTGGTGCCATGCCATTGACCAGTGTCTATCAATAATCAGCATCCAAAAATTGGTTGTCATATTATAATTTAAGATATTACATCTAAAAGTCTTATGATTTTCCCTTAAGTTTAACCATATCCACATCCACATCATTATCCTCTTCAACACAATCGTGCATGCCAAAAAGGAAACCATGGTGTTTTAAACTAATATCTTCAAATTGGTTGTACCTTTTTTTTTCTGTACCACTGGGCATAATATTGTTACAGGTTGAGGCGTGTTTTGGTTTCATTGGGTCCTAGTGGAGAAGTCTGTGAGGGTGACAGGTACTTGGGAAGGAACAGAATTTCTTATCTTGGCTTTGGGTTCAAGGTTGCTACCACATATCAGACAAGACAGGTGTTTCAAATTATAGAAAAATATTTTGCATTTATTTAAAACAATATCTACATGGTCAATCAATAGTCTTATTATTTAAGGATTAGCATTGTTAATTAGATGGCTGAAGGCTTTAGGGACAGTTCTCCGTTCGTACTTAGTAACCAATTATGAGCAATGTGTTGGACAGAGCGAAAGAACAACAGGGGCATCCGAACAAGCCGGGAAGTGCATTACGAGACGGCGAGGGGCGCAATAACGTTTCATCAGCTGATGTGTGCCCCTCCGTCGGCGCGGCCTCCCCCGCCTCAGCCCCCGTCTCGCCAACGTGTAGCCTACCGATGCCATTGGCTCGACTCCTCGGCCCCGTGCGAGCCGCGACCCCTTTCAGTAGTAACCCTCCCCCTGCCCTTCCGTCATCGCGTCCCCCTCCCCGTCCCCCTCCGCTCCCTTATCGTGGTCGCTGTGCTTGTAACTTCCGTCATCGTACAGCTTGGCGTACTTCTCGTAGCTGCCGTCGTCGTATTTGGCGGCGTGCGGCTCGTAGCTGCCGTCGTCGTAGTTCCCGACGTGCTTCACGTAACTGCCGTCGTCGTACTTGGCCGCGTGGGGCTCGTAGCTACCGTCGTCATACTTAGCCGCGTGGGGTTCGTAGCTACCGTCGTCGTACTTGGCCGCATGGGGCTCGTAGCTACCGTCGTCGTACTTCATGGCGTGCGGCTCGTAGCTGCCGTCATCGTACTTGAGCGCGTGGTGCTCGTAGTTGCCGTCGTCCGCCGCGGCCATGCCCTCCGCGCCGCCGGCGCCGGAGTCGACGTCGTTGGTGGACGACGCGAGCATGGCCGGCGGCGGGCGCACCGCCCTGTACGCCAGGCGCGACTCCTGTCCGTCGCCGTCAACGTGCATCATGTCGCCGTCCAGGTCGCTGACGAAGGCCTGGCGCGCCTCGCGCTGCAGGTAGTGCATGCTGCTGCTCGCGCTGCTGCGCGCGCGCCCGCCCACGGCCTTCCCGCTCGCCTTCAAGTTCCCCTTGGCGCCCGCCCCCCGCCCTTTGGCCCCCTTATTGTGCAGCTTGCCGCTGCTCTTGGACGAGGCCGTCTTGAGGTTGCCGAGGCCGTGGCCTAGGCCCGGGCCGAGGCCGCTGCCCGGGAAGCTGAAGTAGTTGGGGTCGAGGACGGCCTGCACTCCCTCACCGTGTCCCTGCAACAGTGTCACTGAGTACATTCTTGATCAGTCCTTGGCGGAGCCTCGCGGGGTGGAGTGGGTTGGGGTGGTGCGTTACAGCAGAGCTCGGGGGCGGGGCTTGGCAGGCCGGGGCCCGGGGCCGAGGCCCTTCGCCTTGCCGAGGCCGTGGCCGTGCCTGGGCCGCAGGGGCATGGTGCTCACATAGTCTGACGAGGCCTGCTGCGACGCGCCCCTGGGGGCGCTGGGCGCCGCGTTGGGCGTGTTGACGGTGTGCGGCGGCGTGCTCGGGATGGACGAGCCGTCCAGGACGTGGAAGCCGAAGCGGTCGGCGCGGTACTTGACGAGGATCGTCTCGCCCTTCGGGTCCACGTACGAGTAGGAGCCCGTCCGCGAGCCGTCCGGGTGGAACGCCTGTGCGCATGCGCCGGGCGGGAGCAGAAGGATACAACCGTCAGAGAGTGATCCAAATGAAGACACCGGAAGACACTTATTTGCCAGGTTCGATGTATTATGAGGAATCCCAAAATAAAATTTCGGAGGCAATAGACGCATTGAAAAAACAAAAGCGCCAAAAGCACAAAGTTTCAACACCCTGAAGGCTCTCTTAACTTTGCACAGGCATAACGCTCTGAAAGATATTGAAAGACACGTTTGTTTTTCTAGTGCATTTGAGAGTCGATTATTCCCTCTCGGATCTCGCACCTGTGCTGGTGCGCATTGCTCTCACCTCGTTCTGGGTGAGGCCGTTGTCGGCGGAGAAGGCGTAGTTGAAGGTTCCGTCGTCCTGCAGCTCCTGGCGGTGCTCCAGGATGGCGACGGGCCGCGTGGCGGACGAGTCCGCCTCGGCACTCGCGTCGTCGCCGTCGTCGCCCTCGCCCATGTCGGCGGCCGCACCCTCGTCCTCGTCCACGGGGTGCACCCGCAGCGGCAGCGGCGCGGCCAGCACGGCGGCCAGGGCGGAGGCGGCGAGCAGCGCGAGGAGCAGCAAGCGGGACTGCAGCAGGAGCAGGGGGTCATGGCGACGAGCAGTGCGAGCAGTGCGAACACGGCGCGAGCACGGCGCGAGCACGCCACGAGCACGCCACGAGCCCAACACGAGCACGGCGCGAGCACGCCACGAGCACGCCACGGAGCACGCACGAGCTCGGCGCGAGCACGCCACGAGCACGCACGAGCACGGCGCGAGCACGGCGCGAGCAAGGCGCGAGCAAGGCGCGAGCACGGCGCGAGCACGGCGCGAGCAAGCCGCGAGCAAGCCGCGAGCACGCCACGAGCACGCCGCGAGCACGGCGCGAGCACGGCGCGAGCACGGCGCGAGCACGGCGCGAGCACGGCGCGAGCACGGCGCGAGCACGGCGCGAGCACGGCGCGAGCACGGCGCGAGCACGGCGCGAGCACGGCGCGAGCACGGCGCGAGCACGGCGCGAGCAAGGCGCGAGCACGGCGCGAGCACGGCGCGAGCACGGCGCGAGCACGGCGCGAGCACGGCGCGAGCACGGCGCGAGCACGGCGCGAGCACGGCGCGAGCACGGCGCGAGCACGGCGCGAGCACGGCGCGAGCACGGCGCGAGCACGGCGCGAGCACGGCGCGAGCACGGCGCGAGCACGGCGCGAGCACGGCGCGAGCACGGCGCGAGCATACAAAGGTTCCTCCCTCATCAGTGAAAATCCAGTGTTCAGTGCTGTACGCAAAAACTGGACAAGCTGCAGCTATCGTCTTATGTTTAGCTCAGCAGCGGTTACCATAAAATATGGTTAGGTCAACATTTTCGTTCCCGTGAAGTGAGTACCGAATATTGCTTATTGCTTGTCACTGTCCTTGAGCCAACAACGAGATATTTGGAGCTTGTCTGCTTCGGGGGTGAACATGGAACGAGTGGGGTTCAATGCGAAATACACCGAAGGGTTGCGGGCCTGCCTATCCTTTCGGATTGCAAAACGTCCCCGAGTGGACAGGTCTGCAACTCAACTATGCCACGACACGACACGCCGCGCTTCGTTTAGTAAAACCGAGAGCGGGAGCAGTGACAAGAGAGAGAAATAGAGGGGGAGAGAGGGAAAAAAAGAATATCGAGGGAAAAAGTCCGGAGCATGATACAGCGGTATTCCACGCAGCTATTGCAGCTCGTTGTCGACGAGGAGCGGGTCAGCGGGGGAAAGTGGTGAGGATTTCAACTTGAAGCAGCTGAGCAGCTGCCGTGGTCAGTGAGCCCCTACAGCTTTCTATGCATTTTAGGTAAAATCTTGCGACGGAAAGCACCGCGGTAAAATGTTTATCACCTCCTGAGTAGGAATACTGTCAGTACAGTATTTCTACTCTCCTCCCAAGGAGAACATGTTAGTCACTTTCAGGTCATTTTGGAATCTTTGACGTCCTAAATGACATCCTTCGAGCCAAATTAGGGACAATTTCGTGACAATATTTGACGTCGTTTTGATGTACCTGTGACTATCCTGTTCTCCTTGGGCTGCTTCTGGGTGCGGCACCGCGCTTCGACGAACTTTCAGCGTCTCCGAATACAACAGCAATAATTTTCGGCGAGGTCGGTAGTGCACTACCGGCTGCCCCCGCGCGCCACTCTGGGTCCAGGACGAGGGGTGCCCGTCCCGTTCCTCAAGCATTTTCTCCCCGCGTTTTCCCTGAATCTTCCGCTCGGATGAAGACGCACTCAGGGACTCAGGGGCTGGGTTCTACTTCACCATTTCTACTGAACCAGAGTAAGTTGCACTGAATCGGCCCGAGGAGCCGTGTCTCGCACTCGACTTACCAGGGGTGCCATGGTGTCTCTTGCGTTGGTATCCACTGAACAAAGTGCAGGGCTGGGGCCAAGGTGTTTTATATCGACGGGGCGCGCGCCAGGGGCCCGGCGGCTGCGGGGGAGGGGGAGGGGCCTCTGGAGAAGGAGTAGTGGGGCGGCCCGGCCCCGGCCCGACCCGGGAAGGACGAGGGGAGGGTGCGCAAGGGATTTAGGGAAGGGTGTCATGGAGTCAACTAGAGCGGGGTAGCCAGCCGGCCCTGCCGCGCCCTGCCGCGCCGGGCCGGCAGGAAGGGGCTGAGGTGGGGGGGGGGCAGGAGGCAACATTTCCGAACCACATCGCGGTCGAGTCCGGCTAAGCTTGGCATCCCCTGGTGCGGCGCGCGCGGGCTGCGAGCTGCGCTTAGCTTTGCCGGTGCCGGCCATAGCTCGGCGTGCATGGGTGCGCCCTGAGCCTGGGCCATGGCCTGGGCCCCGCGGCCGCTTGCACCACGGCGACCATGATTCATCAACGCGCGCTCCCGCTCATTTCATCAATCCGGATGTCAGCGAGCCGCAGAGGCAGTTCCTGAATTAATAAAATCTATTTCGACCATCCAGAGCATCGTTTTATGGCCTGATGACCTCGCGCACTTCGGGGGATCAGGTGACGGAGGTTTGGCTTTAGTAAAGGTAAAGAAGAATATGCCGAAGCCGAAACTCATACCGTTCCGTTTCTGTGGGCGCGTAGAACTGCGAAACATCAGCGTCGCTCGGAAATGTAAGACGAGTAATAATAAATAATATACCGGGTGTCCCAGCGAGTGTACACGACAGTGTTGCGGGTCTGCCTACCCAAGGGGCCATGGCACCTTCACCTTACGGCCAAAGTGAGTAAGCAGGCCCGCAACACTGTCGTGTATTCGCCGGGATACCCGGTACAATCTCGAGGGGATGACAACTTTCGGAATTATGTGTACACAAACCTGGGAATCATAATCATAAAAAAATAAGGGAAATCAATGAAAACCACTACAAAAAAGCAGAAAACACCTGAAATCAGTTATAAATAGCAGAAACTAGCATTTTATGTCGCTGGAAACAGAAATGAGAAGATATGGATGGGAATCATTGGGAATCAATATTTCCGGGAATCATGTGTACACATTAAAGAGGAGTGGTCGCCCCCTCGTACAATCCGACAGTTCATTTTAATTTGCCAACAATGTCGAAGGTGGCGTGGGAGCTCGAAGAGGTGGGGTAGGATGCAAAAAAGAAAAACACGGTATGGGGCGCTTAGACGGGTCGGGTGAGGTGGGGGCAGGGGAGGGGCGCAGCGCGATACGAAAAACAAACTCCTGACCGAGCCGGACATTAGGACCAGTGGCTGGACTGGGCCCGAGCCGAGCCGCCTCGAGCCGAGCGCCTAGTCCAGCCGCGTGTCGAAAGCGGTGAAATCGAAAGTGTGGAATCAATCGCTAACCGATTAATTGTCCAGCGCGGGTGGGCTCACACGATTACGGCGGCGACGCCGAAAGGGACGCTGAGGAGAGGAGAGGAGGGATAGGGGTGCGCGGGTGTTGTCAGACGGCAGAGGCACTGTGCATGCTGGTGGTCACATCTCTTGTGGGCGCGAGTGCTGTGCGAGGGGGCCTCCAATCCTCATTTGGAGGAACACCGGATTGCCGAGATTGCCGGCTCTGCTAACGTAAATTTTGGGATTATTTAACATCGAACGCCTGTAAATAGGCAAAATGCTCTACCTTTCTCCTGTGTGTAAGCAAAGAGCATGACTTTGACGGCAGTTTCTTTTTTATTTAAAGATTGCCTTGGGATTGCTGTCGGATCGCCGGCGGGGTGAGGAGCAGCGGGTTGCCGGATTGGAGACCCCGAGGGGGGAAAAACTCGCGTAACAGTCGGGTCACCTGCCCTGTAATAGTGCTGTAATAGCCGTAATATCCCTGTAATAGGAGTATTACCACGTAATATCGCCGTCGATCGCCGTAATACTTGTAATATTCGTGTAATAGTGGCGTAATATTTTCGTAATTGCCCTGGGATAGCTGTGTGATAGACGTGTAATAGCCGTGATGGATGTGTAATAGTCAGGTAATCGTCAGAAATAATTTGTAATTGGCGTAATAGCCGTAATAGGCGTTATGACGTGTAATATCCATATAACGTCGTAATACATGTATATTTGTGTAATAGTAGCCTAATAGCCCTGTAATAGCTGTGTAATAGACGTGTGATAGCTATGATAGGGAGTAGTCGGGTCGCGCTTTTGGAGAGGTTTTACCCACTCGGGAGGCCCCCTGGGTGCTGCGCAATAGGGTATTTCAATGGAGTGCTGCCCGGAAGTAAGAAGAACAAAACCGGATACAGATAGCGGTGGTGGGGGCGGGCGAGCGGAGGTGCGGAGGGCGGGCGGGGAGGCTCCCCTACCACCCGCCGCTCCTCCGTTTGGTTCTTCTTACTTCCGGTCAGCGCTCCATTGAAATAACCTCTTGCTAAACACTTGTAAATTTGCAGTTCCCTGTTAAGGTGGCCTCACACTCAATATTTTCAATGAATCCGCCTACACTGTTAAAAATACTCGTAAATTTACGACATTTTTGAGAATAATAATGTCGTTTTTAAACAACACTTTCAAGTTACGACTTGTGTCGTTCGTGAACGACGAAGTGATCGCTA
Source organism: Frankliniella fusca (assembly GCA_029379305.1). Lineage (NCBI taxonomy): Eukaryota > Metazoa > Arthropoda > Insecta > Thysanoptera > Thripidae > Frankliniella > Frankliniella fusca. The sequence goes on along the minus strand of JAHWGI010000981.1, from coordinate 245,176 downwards.
ATTTCTGTAGCGAAACAGTTCGTTTTCAAACGAATAAAGTCGTAAATTTACGATTTTGATCCTAAATGAACGATTGATCGTAAATTCCTTGCGCAGGATGTCACACAGAAACAACATCATTCGTAAATTTACAACTTCGGTCGTGAATGTGCGACTTCGGTCGTAATTGAATGATTTTGATCGTACAGTTACGACACAAATCGTAAGTAAACGACTAAAATCGTCACAAAAACTTTTTAGGCCTTCAATGGTAGAAAAGTTTACGACAATGTCGTAGAGGAATGGTATTTTAGTCGTTAAGTTACGACCACACTGATAAACCAAGTGTTCAACCCTTCAACACTTTTAAGTGTTCAAATATCATTTAAACAAATAAAAGTGTTCAACAGAGTTGTTGTGCACTTACAAGTGTTCAACTCAGGAGTTGTGCACTTGTAAGTGTTCAACTCCCCAGTTGCACACTTCCCTAATACAGTGCGTCCAAGCTAAGGAAGTGTGTAACTGGGGAGTTGAACACTTACAAGTGCACAATTCCTGAGTTGAACACTTACAAGTGCACAATTCCTGAGTTGAACACTTGTAAGTGTACAACAACTCTGTTAAACACATTTATATGTTTAAATGGTATTTGAACACTTTAAAGTGTTGAAGGGTTGAACACTTGGATTATCAGTGCAAATCGTTCCAAAACGATTGCAGTCGCTATAAAAATCAGCGACTTATTTGTCGTAAATTTACGACAAAATTTCTTACAGTGATATATGTTTGCTGATTTTCGTTGATATTTTGTCTGATTGTGTACGAAACATGTACTGTTGTACATTTCAACTCAACCTTTGGCACTTTAGTGACAACAAAACTGTTCAAAACACAAAACAGACATAGGCGGACATGAACGAAAACGCTGAGTGTAAGGCCAACCTTTAGTCACATTCAAGTGTTCAACTCCACTCCTGCGCAGTTGCAACTGTTCAACTCAACGGCTGAGCACTTGTAAATGTAATGTGCACTTCCCGTATGAAACGAAATCATTCCGAAACTTGTCCTGGACAGTTCCTAAGTCGGACCGGTGACCTCAGACAGGCCCGAATTCATGCATTCCGGGGAAGTCCGCCAGGAGCCCTAGTCCGCAAAGGAAAGCGTTATTGTCCGGCGCAGTTAAACACTTGCAAGTGCATAGCCGTCGAATTGAACAGTTGCAATTGCGCAGCTGTAGAGTTGAACACTGGCACGAGATAAACAAGGGGTTGTACACTGCCAAGTGTTGAACAGTTGCACACTTGAATTGACAGTGTGATGTGCATTGTAATCACGCAGAACATCTCTGACATATCTGGCTCTGCTCGGACGCTTGTCTTCACATTTTTAAAAATTAATAAAAGAGATTCTAAAAAAAAGGAAAGAAAGAAAGAAAAACGAGAGGGAGAGTGGGGAAATACGCTTTCTGCCATGTAGCCGTGCCACCAGTGTTACATTATCACGACCTCGATTACAACCATGCGACTAAATGTCTCGTCACGAGAAAAAAAAAATTGTTCGTGGCGCACATGAAAAGAAACTAACGGTTTGTAATCAGGACAGCTTTGTAAACGTTTTCAGACCCTACCAAAAACTAATTCTTCAAAATGCGAACAATTTTCCCAACAAATTAAAACAAATGCAAACTGATCAATTTAAAATTGACAGAATCGTTTGCACCCGTCTACTTCAAGAGTCAAACCGCTCCGCCGTCTACCTGGACAAACTTAATTTGAAACGCCTCCCAAAGTCATGAGACTTTTTTACTCCCCCGAGGAGGAGGGGCGGGGAGGGAGGGCCGGCATGCTGCCACCCTGAGCTGCCACTCGTAACACACCTCAGCGGTGCTCGGCTGCGCGGCCCGCGCGCCCAGCCGCGGAGCGTTTTTAAGCGTCTGACACTGACATGGATTAGCTGCCGGAATGCTCTAATACCCCGAGACCCCCTTCTGTTGTCAGCTCGTGGATCGATTTGCACCCTCGACTCCGTCCAGGCGGGCGGTGAACGCTGCTGGTACCCTACACAGGAAAAACAAAGGTAGGACGTAATGCCTTTCTAGGGGTGTGAAATTTTAATGCCTTTGCAAAGGCATGAAATTGTCCAAAGGCATTAAAATTTAACACCTATGGGCAGTTTTAATGCCTTTGCAGGGGTGCTAATTTTTAATGCCTTGGTAAAGGCATCAAAACCCTTCTCGTCCTACCTTTGTTTTTCCAGTGTATCCACTGAGCCAACCAGCCGACAAGGTGACTACACTGAAAAAAAAGGTGCTATCTAACGCCTTTTAAAGGCGTTAGTAAAATAGTGCCTTTAGCAAGGCGCTATCGCCTCCTAAAGGTGCTATTTTTGGCCCTATTCGTGCCCTTACAAAGGCGTTAGTGCAGTAACACCCCATAAAATTCAATATCACCCCAAAAAAAAGGTTGTACCTTTGTTTTTTCAGTGTACGCACCCAGACCCAGGACCCGGCCCGGGCCCAGTGCGCGGGGAGAGGTGCTGCGATCAAAGTGGACAACCCCACGAAAACACCGGTGTAGGGTAGACGGGCATCTCCGCCTGACTGCTAGGCAAAATCTTCACACATGAGACTACCTGTCGCCTGCGTATGAGGCGACAGGTGTAGTCTAATGTGCGAAGATTTCGCCTTGTAGGCAGGCGAAGATACCCGTCTACCCTTCTCGGGGGCAGGCGCGGATTCAGGGGGGTGGTAGTGGGGGTAATAACCCCCTCCTTAGGTGCTAGGTAGGCCGCTTGGAAGGTAGGCAAAAGTCACTACTTTGCTCTGTTAGTAGGCAAAAAGCGCTACTTTACCCCCTCCTTAGAACATTTCTGGATCCGCGCCTGCTCGCGGGAAGTTTTGTACTTTCATCGCAACACTGGTGGTCTGGGCCGTGTTAGAGTACACGGCGCTCGGCGCTCTGAGTTTCTATACGCACGCTCACGAGCTCAGTGGCGTGTTAAGGTCCGACTGACCGGGGGGGGGGGGGAGTGCTCTCCAGGTTGCCTGCTTACAGGGGTTTTGTAACACAATTTTGCCTACCTTTCAGGCGGCTGTCTGGAGACCACAGGGGAGAGGGATGGGCGATCGACCCCTCCCCCGCCCCCTGCACGACTTGTTACCCGTCGCGGCATACACCATATACAGTGTGGCTCACTTACCCTACTCTCTACGTTAGTATGCAACTCATTCTACTTGAGCTGAGCGAGGGCAAGAGGTTAGGAGGGGAGCGGGGTAAGTGAGCCACCCTGTAGTAACACCGGGGGAGAAAAACTTTTTGCTGTCGCAGCAGATGTCGCTGCTGTGCTGCGAATAGTACTTATGGGTCAGCGCAGCACGACCGCAGCCCGGGGACGTTAGGTAGGCTGGTGCCTCCGGCAAACCCTGTTGAGGGCGAAATGAAGGAGTCATGACCCCCGCCCAGCTCTGCGGCGGGATTCCATTCAGTAGCGTCCCCTGTTTCGCTCCTCATGGCCGTTCCCTATGAGCGCGACAAGGACGGAGAGACGAAACCACCGTGCGGAATCACCCTCTGCTGGCTGTTGTCCACAGTATAGTGCGAGCAGTGCGAGCTCCTCCATCAGCGCGCCCAGGAGGAGCCGGCCCGACGGGTGGGCGCGGCCGGGCGCGACACGTCACAGGGCTGCTCACCGGAGCGTTTCGGCCCTCCGCGGGCCTGCTGCCGACTGATTCCGAAGATATCGCTCTCATCGTGCCTCCGTCCTTGTCGCACCTGTGGCGGCGCCCTATGTCGGGGGTGGCAGTGCCCTACGAGTACGACAAGGACGGAGGTACGAGAGCGATCTTCGGAATCAGACGGCTGCCCCGCTCGGCCTGGAGCCCGGCACCCCGCTCGGCACTGCTGCTGGTTGGGTCGCGTACGCGCCGGGCGGCGGGCGGGGCCGGGCGGGGCGCCACGGCCAGCGGGCTCCGCTCTGCTCCGCTCTGCTCCGCTCTGCTCCGCTCTGCTCCGCTCTGCTCCGCTCTGCTCCGCTCTGCTCCGCTCTGCTCCGCTCTGCTCCGCTCTGCTCCGCTCTGCTCCGCTCTGCTCCGCTCTGCTCCGCTCTGCTCCGCTCTGCTCCGCTCTGCTCCGCTCTGCTCCGCTCTGCTCCGCTCTGCTCCGCTCTGCTCCGCTCTGCTCCGCTCTGCTCCGCTCTGCTCCGCTCTGCTCCGCTCTGCTCCGCTCTGCTCCGCTCTGCTCCGCTCTGCTCCGCTCTGCTCCGCTCTGCTCCGCTCTGCTCCGCTCTGCTCCGCTCTGCTCCGCTCTGCTCCGCTCTGCTCCGCTCTGCTCCGCTCTGCTCCGCTCTGCTCCGCTCTGCTCCGCTCTGCTCCGCTCTGCTCCGCTCTGCTCCGCTCTGCTCCGCTCTGCTCCGCTCTGCTCCGCTCTGCTCCGCTCTGCTCCGCTCTGCTCCGCTCTGCTCCGCTCTGCTCCGCTCTGCTCCGCTCTGCTCCGCTCTGCTCCGCTCTGCTCCGCTCTGCTCCGCTCTGCTCCGCTCTGCTCCGCTCTGCTCCGCTCTGCTCCGCTCTGCTCCGCTCTGCTCCGCTCTGCTCCGCTCTGCTCCGCTCTGCTCCGCTCTGCTCCGCTCTGCTCCGCTCTGCTCCGCTCTGCTCCGCTCTGCTCCGCTCTGCTCCGCTCTGCTCCGCTCTGCTCCGCTCTGCTCCGCTCTGCTCCGCTCTGCTCCGCTCTGCTCCGCTCTGCTCCGCTCTGCTCCGCTCTGCTCCGCTCTGCTCCGCTCTGCTCCGCTCTGCTCCGCTCTGCTCCGCTCTGCTCCGCTCTGCTCCGCTCTGCTCCGCTCTGCTCCGCTCTGCTCCGCTCTGCTCCGCTCTGCTCCGCTCTGCTCCGCTCTGCTCCGCTCTGCTCCGCTCTGCTCCGCTCTGCTCCGCTCTGCTCCGCTCTGCTCCGCTCTGCTCCGCTCTGCTCCGCTCTGCTCCGCTCTGCTCCGCTCTGCTCCGCTCTGCTCCGCTCTGCTCCGCTCTGCTCCGCTCTGCTCCGCTCTGCTCCGCTCTGCTCCGCTCTGCTCCGCTCTGCTCCGCTCTGCTCCGCTCTGCTCCGCTCTGCTCCGCTCTGCTCCGCTCTGCGCCGCTCTGCGCCGCTCTGCGCCGCTCTGCGCCGCTCTGCTCCGCTCTGCGCCGCTCTGCGCCGCTCTGCGCTCCGCCGGAAGAGGACTTTGCTCCACCATGCGGATTTCTGTCATACTCGAGCGTGTCTGAGGGCCCGCAGTTGGTCTGACAGGCATTTCGCGCGTTAACGAGGCATTACCCGCCGTGATTACAGAGCCCCATTTCCGTTTATCGCGCGGCGCCGCCCCCGCCGTGGTGGAGGAGGAGGCTGCCTGCTCCTCCTGCAGTCGGGGCGGCCTAATCTCGGCCCGGGCCGACCCCCCGCGCGGCTGTGGTGACGGCGGCGGCGGCCGGCGGCGGCGCGCAGGTGAGCTTTGGCGGGCCCGACTTTACAAGCGGTGGCGCGCCGCGCGCGCTCCCCAAAGTGACGACGAAAGTTTTGCGGCCGGCTCCGACCCCGCGCGCCTTGTTGTGCTCGGCAACGAGGCCATCAAGGGAACTTGGAAGGCGGAGGAAAAGCCCCCGTCCTCGTCTTGTAACTGTGTGTGTGTGTGTGTGTGTGTGTGTGTGTGTGTCTGAGTGCGCGCGCGCGTGGGAGATGGCACAGGGGATGAAAAAGGGGGTAGGAAGGAGTCCGCTGTTTCCTCCTCCACCTCAAGTCAAGTCACCGAGGGGCGCGGAGCGACCGATGCAGCACGGGGGCGCGTCTTTGAGTACAGGTCGCCGGGGGACGCAAACTCGTCAGTCCTGAACCTTTGGCCAGTCTGCAGCCTCGCCCCGATCTGGTCGGATAACATTTTGAACTGGACACAGTGCGTAACAAAGCTCCTGCTTAGCGGTACTGCACATCACTTGTTTCTCTGTGACGAGTGAGTTGGCGCTTTGTTTTCGGGCCCGGTTGCGTCGTTTGCTAGGCTGGGAAATGTCCTGGCGGCGGCGCGTTCCTCCCTGTACCACCATAGCGCCTCTCCCCGCCCCGCCCCGCCCCGCCCCGCCCCGCCCCGCCCCGCCCCGCCCCGCCCCGCCCCGCCTGCCCCAGCGGCACGGGCCCGCTAGGCCCGCGGGCTAGCTTTTGTTATTATTCTGGGTTGGCCGGTTTGGCGCGGGCTGCGCAGGCGCGGAGGAGGGGCAAAGCCGGGCGGAGCGGCGCGGGCTGAGGGAACGCGGGCGCTTTGGCCAACTTTGTGCCCCAGGCCGCTTTTAAAATTTACTTCTGCTGGAACAATAAACCGACATAGACGGCGGTAATGAAAAGATGAGGTGCCAGTGAGCGGCGCCGAGCTGTTTGCCCAACCTTTAAAAATAAAAATAATAAAAAAATACTTTTTACTACTACTCTCCTAAAATTGTTGTCAAATTAACGCCTCTCTCCCACCACACCTCACTCCCTGATGTCCGTGGTGAGGCGCGTGGAGGGTGATTCGCTGTCTGCTGCGGAGGAGAGGAGAGCTGCTGCAGGCTTCCTCGGTGCAGAGCAGGGTCCAAGTGAGACAGTTGAAATGTGGCGGGAAGCTGCATTGAAAATCAAAACCCGCTCGGAGAGTTTCCCTTCATATTGAAGTGAATAGAAATCAAACGAACAGGGACTTGATCGGCGTAGATCTACCCCATCTACCCCTATAGGTACTCGTGACCTTTCTTCGGATCTCCCTCCCCACCACCCTCGTTCCACCACCTGCCTTGCGCCAGCCAACAACATTCACCGAAATCAAAAGTGTACCACTGACACACACTGAAAAGTGTTGAACGCAGTGTTAAACGCTTTAAGATGCTTGGTTAAATATCCCTTGCATTTTATTTGAGGTATCAAGTGTTAGGCCGATGTGCTGGCCATCAAAATGAGTCCAACCAACGGGTGTGGAACTGGAAACAATATGTGTACGCTGGTATAAACAAAGTGACAATTTCGGACAGAATTAGAAAAACAAGTTTACATTTTCACCGTTTTCAAAGAAAAATTAAACATTACGACCTCTTAGCCCACACCTGATGTCATTATTTGTCTCCGCCCCAATTCTCTTTTTTGTCGGTCGGTCTGGGTCGGTCGGTCGTTGCGAGAGAGATTGTATCCATTTGAATCGTATACATCTTTCTCTCTCGCACCGACCAACCGACCTGGAACGACCGAATCAAAAGGAGAATAAAGCATTCCCGTAAAGCTAAAAAAAGAAGAATTTGGGGAACAAGTAAACGGAAATCCCTATGCTCTAACATTTTGATTTCCGTTTACTTGTTCCCCGCATTCTTCTATTTTTAGCTTTACCGGAATGCTTTATTGGGACGCACCCGTAGTCTTTGGGCGACAAAATCACATTCAAGGACACAGTTTTCGCATAAATTTGTGCAAATCTGCTGAATTGTCTTGTATTGTCTGTATAGGGTATTCCGCTGGAACGAAACCGGAACCCAAATAAGAAAAGCACGACCGACAGATCTGTTTCCTCCTCGGCCCTGAATGGTCAACAGTGACGTCACTGAAGCGATCAGCCAATAAGCGCGAAGGAGAAAACAGAGCCGACGGTCGTGCTTTTCTTCTTCAGGTTCCGGTTTCGTTCCAGCGGAATACCCTATTGTCCGTATTGTCTAGAGACAATCATGTGTATACTTTTTGGGCCTCTTCCACACGCCTCGTGTCCGACTAAAAGTGTTCACTTCTTTCAGCATTCAATCCTTCTTGAGAGGTACAAAATCAATGTCAGCTTTGTTTGTCTGCGGCATTTTAGCGTGGCGCGAGCCGGTGTGTGGTTCCGCTGGTGGGAGTGAGAGGGGAGGGCGCGGGCGGCACGGGGGCGGGGCGGCGCGGGGCGCTTCTCTCTCAACCCTCGGACGCGACGCGCCCCCAGTCAGCCCCCAGTCGTGGCTCGCCGCTCGAGCTGGGAGGGTTCACGGGGCGACACGGTGCCGCTCGACTCCGCTGCGCGCCGCGCCGTCTCTCGTACGCTCGCGCTCGCCGGCCCGGCCCGGCAGCTCCGTGTTGAGGGTGAACGGGGTGAACGTGTCCAGCCGCGTGCGTGTGTGTGTGTGTGTGTGTCTGTGTGTGCCTGTGTCGGACTTACCAGCTGGATTGCCGGGTTCGTCGTCGGTGATTCAGAGGTGGGTCCATCAGTCCCAGTCAACCTAACCTAACTCGGGCCGGGCGGTGCGCGGTGCGCCGGCCGGCAGGAGGGTGATTCGTGATTCCGCACTCTGGTTTCGTCGCTCTTTCCTTGTCGCACTCATAGGACACGGCCATAAGGAGCAAGAGAGAGAGAGAGAGAGGAGGCTGCTACCAGACGGTGTTCGGAATCGCCTTGCCGGGCCTGCAGACTGATTCCGCAAAGCGGTTAGTCGTGTCCTCTCTCTTGCTCCCCATATGTCCTCGTTCCATCAGTGCGATAAGGTCGGAGAGACGAAACCGCCCTTGCGGAATCATTCTGCACGCCGCACGCGCCTGCTCTGGCCGCTGTCTGATGCTGCTTGCACCGCACCTCCCGCACTGCCCCCAGATTCAGAAGATCGTTTGGTAGTGCCCTCTCACTCACTCCTAGCGGACGAAGACCCATGCGTGTGACAAGGACCGAGATACGAAAGCGCTCTTCTGAATCCGGTGGCTGCGCTGCCCTCCTCCTCCACCTCCACTCCACATCGTTATACACACGTATAACGAGCGCAGTTGTTGGCAACGCCGGGGCAGGGGGTGTGCGTATGCGTAGCCGGTGCAGCGGGTGGCAGCAGCGCGGTGCGGTGCAGCCCTGCCCTGCCCTGCCCTGCCCCGCCCCGCCCTGCCCTGCCCCGCCCTGCCCTGCCCTGCCCTGCCCCGCCCCGCCCCGCCCTGCCCCGCCCTGCCCTGCCCTGCCCCGCCCCGCCCCGCCCCGCCCTGCCCCGCCCTGCCCCGCCCTGCCCCACCCCTGCCCTGCCCTGCCCTGCCCCGCCCTGCCCTGCCCCGCCCTGCCCTGCCCCGCCCTGCCCTGCCCCGCCCTGCCCCGCCCCTGCCCTGCCCTGCCCTGCCCCGCCCTGCCCTGCCCCGCCCTGCCCTGCCCCGCCCTGCCCTGCCCCGCCCTGCCCTGCCCCGCCCTGCCCTGCCCTGCCCTGTCCTGCCCTGCGCTGCCCTGCGCTGCCAGCCGGTGCGGTGGAGTTGTCTTGTTGTCGCGCTCAGTTTTATTCAATTACCGCGCGCCCCTCGTGTCACCTGTGCGCGCCGAGGCCGACCCGGGCGCTCCATGGCCATCCTGCTCGCCCGCAGCAGAGTGATTCCGAGCAGCGTTTTGTAGCGCCTTCTCTCTTGCTCCTTATGGCCTCGCCCTATGAGTGCGACAAGGACAGAGAGACGAAACCACTGCGCGGAATCACCCTACTGCGGAGGCAATCATGTTCTCAGGGTAGCTGCCCTTTGTGAGTACTGTTTCCGATTCTTTATTTAGGGGGTGGGTTTAGGAAGGCAGAGACGTGTTTCAATATTTTTATACGCTGAAAATTCCATGGCCCTGCCGACTGGATACTGTCGCATGCGGCCGCACCTCAGATTTTGGGCGGAGTGCGATTCTCAGTGTCTGGTAACCCTCTCGCTCTCTCTCTCTCTCTCTGTCTCTCTCTCTCTCCCCTGTCCACACCACCTCTCCCCTCCTCCGTGTCCGGCGCGAGCGAACGTGCACCTCAGTCACGTCCGCGACGTCCACAGCAGCAGTCTTGTCGCGGAATCTGCCAGGCTCACGGAGCTGGTGGGGGCGGGGGCGGGGCGGGTGCGGCTCGGGGGCGGGGGCGGGGTGGGGGCGGGGCGAGGCGTAGCGTGATGGAGGGGTTCACCGGCGGCGCCTCACCTCGCGGCACTGGGTGAGGCGGGGGTGCTGCCGGGGTCCCTCTTCCCTCCTCGTCTCTCCCCCCGGCCCCCGCCCCGCCGCTCAGACATTCCCCGGGGCACGCCTGCTGCCGTCTGATTCCGAAGATCGCTCTTGTACCTCCGTCCTCGTCGCACTCACGGCAGTGCCCCATGTTGGGGGTGGCAAAGGCCCCATGAGTGCGACAAGGACGGAGGCACGAGAACGATCTTCGGAATGAGCCTTCTGGCGCACCGCGGGGGCGGCGGCGACAGAATACCGCACTCCGCTCTGCTCCTCTCCGCGGCCAGGTTGTCGCACACACCGACTCGACCGAACAGCGGGCGGAGCAGACACCGGGCTGCTCAAAATAAAACACAAGGGAGGAGGTGGAGGCTACCGGTGAATGAGTGCGCGCCGCCGAGCCTACTTTTGCCCGCATTTCCCGTCTGGTCCTCTCCCTCCTCCTCCTCCTCCTCATCCTCTTTATCCTCATCCTCCTTATCGCCTTACCCTCATCCTTATCCTCCTCCTCCTCTTCCTCCTCCTCCTCCTCCTCCTCCTCCTCCTCCTCCTCCTCCTCCTCCTCCTCCTCCTCCTCCTCCTGTGCTCTCCTGCCGATACAGTCGCCACACCGTCGACCTTGTCCTCATCCCTCGACTCGGCGGCTCCGTCGCGCACCCCGCCGTGTCTTACTATTGTCCTCGTGTGCCTGTACCGCGTCGTCCTGCCGCCTGATTCCGAAGATCGCTCTCGTGCCTCCGTCCTTGTCGCACTTATGGCGGTGCTCTATGTGGGTAATGGCAGGGCTCTGTGAGTGCGACAAGGACGGAGGCGCCAGAGCGATCTTCTTCGGAATCAGACGGCTGGCCGCGCGGCTTCCTCCTCCTCGTCACCCTCAAGGTCGGTGCGGTCGTCTTCCTGCTGCCGTGCGTGCCGCGCGCGTGGGTGTGATGGGCGTTTCTGTGGTCGCCGCAGAGGTGCCCCCTGCTCGCTGCAGCCGCTGCAGCCGCTGCACCGCCCGGTGGCGCCATGTTATTATTGTACCCCCCTCCGGTACGCGATCATCCCCCGCAACACCAGGCGTAGCCCTCTACACCGGCCCCGGTGCTCGCCGCCCGAGGGGGCCTCAACTCGTGAAATCATGTGTACACAATCGCTGATATCTTCGAAATCATTGTCAAAAAATGTGGATCTATTGCCGAAAAAATTGATTTGAGTACGTATTTTGGGCTCATAAAGCTCAAAATGCGTTTGTATTTACTTTACGAATTATTTCTTTCAATTATAAAAGGTGTAATCATGTGAAATCATGTGAAATCTTGAAATCATGTGTACAAATTTTGGGTGAGTCGAGGCCCCCTCGTCGCCGCCCTGGTGTGCAGCCGACTGATTCAGAAGATCGTTCTCCTCCCTCCGTCGTTGTTGTTGCACCTGCAGCGGTGCCCTATGCTGGCCATGGTAGTGCTCCGTGAGCGCGACGAGGACAGAGATAGTCTGAAAGCGATCTTCGCGGAAACGTTCGGCGCAGGATCTGTCGCGGGTCGGGTGGGTGGCCGCGGCGGGTATCGTGGACACGCGGGTGAGGCGCGTGAGGATGAGGAAGTCACCGCGCACCACTCTACCCCAACCTGACCCCCACCCCAGTCCCACCAGTGTTTGTCGTTTGTTGGCTGAGCGATAGCGAAGCCTATTACGCCACTGGAGTGCTAAAAAAGTTCAATGTCCGTCTGTCTGTCTGTCTGTCTGTCTGTCTGTCTGTGTGTCTGTCTGTGTGTCTGTTCGCACGATAACTCGAGAACGAGTTAAGATATCGACCTGAAATTTTTACTGTAGCTTCTTGGCCTAAAAAGCTCGGACGAGTTCAAATATGAACACTCTAGCTCAAAAATTAACCCTGCTAAAAATTGATTTATATTTTTAAAAAAATTAGATTTTAAAAATTACAAAATGTTATGGTGTCCTATGGGGTATCTCGGCGAGTTGCGACCCTCCGGGCGAAAATTTCGTCCGTTTTGCTCTATCTCGTACTGTTTAGCCGGTACAGCGGTAAATGTGGACGAAAAGTCGTCAAAATGCATGTTGGGTGTCGTTTTCAGGGTAATTTGTCGAGATGCGACCCTCTGGGCGAAAATTTTGTCGTTTGGCTCTACGGAGAACAGTTTGCACACTAACTGGCAATGTACTTTTTCGTACATGTGAAATGTACGCATATAAACGTGCGGATTTATGTAAAATATCGTGCAGAATTATGTAAAATATTGTGCATAGATCTGCAGAATTTGTTACATGTCGAAAAAATGCACAAAAATGACTAGATTTATGTACAATATTCTACATCATTCTGCACGATTTTTTACATAAATCCGCACGTTTATATGCGTACATTTCACATGTACGAAAAAGTACATTGCCAGTTAGCGTGTGGGCGTTGGACACTCGACCCCTTATTGTAAAAATTGGAAAATTGGCGAGCGGGGGTCCAGCAGGGGGCGGCAGCCCCATGGCCTATCTTGAAAAAAAAAGAAAAGTGGGGGTCCAGGGGGCGACAGCCCCCTAGCTTCAATGAGTAAATCTCAAATCATGCAGGCTCGTAATAAAGAAAAGCGGGGGTCCAGGGGGCGGCAGCCCCCTGGCTTAAATGAGTAAGTCTTGAATCATGCAGGCTCGCCAGCGCCGCAGGCCTAGGTAGATGTACGCAGGCCCGTCGCAGCGAAACAGTGTTTCGCGAGATATCGCGAAGCCTGTTACGGGAGACGGTGTCTGGCGTACATCTACCTAGTTATTTCTGAGCGGACGATGACGGTAATAATGGATGTGCTGTCCTCGCCACGTAACGATACCCGCCCCGCCCTGCCCCGCCCCGCCCCGCCCTGCCCTGCCCTGCGCTGCCCCACCCTGCCCCGCCCCGCCCCGCCCCGCTCGGCTGAAAAGCTCTGCGCGCGGCGGCTCAAGTAATGGTCTGAAATTTATTTCAGCGCGGGCCGGGCTGGGCCGGGCCCCTGGGCGGTCGTGTCGAGGATGGGAATGATGTCGCCATCATTATCACCCCCGCTCTGGCCTGGCCCTGCTGCTGTGGGAGCGAGGCGCGCGAGCCGCCTAGTGGCTTTTTAAACGCTTCTAGCCGAAATCACTTATTGAGCCACCACGGGGGGGGGGGGGGGCGAGGATGGGGGTTGGAGAGGAGGAAGAGGAGATCTGGCCCCGAGGGAAAGTGCGGTGCAGGCAGAGCTCTGTCAAGGCATTCTAGCAAGGGCCCAGTCGTCTGATTCCGAAGATCGCTCTCGTACCTGCTCCCTCCGTCCTTGTCGCACTCATGGGGACCAGCCATCCCCAACATAGGGCACCGCCACAGGTTCGGCAAGGATGGAAGTACAAAAGCTATATTCGGAATCAATCGGCAGGCCCCGCTTAGCGTCTGGGGCCTGCACTCCTGCACCTGTAGATATCCAAACCGAGCCACTCACCCCGAACGTGCGAAAAGTCTGGAGGCTGGGTGGAGCCGAGCTGCGGGGCAGAGTAGGCTGTTTCTTTTTCCTTTTTTGAACAGGAGGGCTGTATTTCTATGACGTGAGGCTGGCAAGCGTACACTTGGCGCTCTGTTGTCAGTCAGAAAAAAGCACAGTGTTTGGTAAGGTAAAGAATGGTCAACAATGTGCCTGATCAGATTGTATGATCGAGTACAGTCTTTGAAAGTACGGCTCACGGTTATTTTTACCACGGTCAAGGGGTCGTCAACTCTGATATTCCTCTGTACACGAAGCTGATATTACCCCGATATTACTTCAATATTACCGATATTACCTTCATATTACATTAATATTACCCATATTTTTGCCAATATTACATCAATATTACCTCAATATTACCCATATTACCCACAATATTACCATAATATTACTCTGATATTACTGATAATATCAATATTCCTCCGTACACGGCTAAAGGCAGTTGACGACCCCTCGACCACGGTGTCTTTTCGGGACCACAATGAATGAGGTACGGTGATGGTACGGTATACCTTGCCCACCACAGTTTTTCGTACACAGTCCTGTACTTTGGTACAGGATTTTTGACAGTGGGGGTGCGGCTGAGAGCACCCTGTGCATGAGGTGTGGCTTTCCCAGAAAAAGACGTTCACAAAACCAGTACAACTTTTGCTTTTCAGAAAGGTTCCTCGGTACACTGGTAAAAAAAATGTATAGTTGTATGCATCACCTGATGCATAGCTCCAATTGTATAGTACTTATACACTATGTCATGGATAGTTCTAACTAAACATTAGCTGCGAGCTGATGAACAGTTTTTAGTCATTTTGGAAGTATAGCTGACTCTACATTTGGGTTAGCATCGTATCCCTATGCTTTGACATGCGAGGCCTCATCCAAATCCAAACTTCCATAGATCACGAAATGTTTAACATCTATACATTTACGCAGTGCACAGATTTAGGCATGTTATGTACAGTTCCTACGCTGTTAAAAATAGTCGCAAATTGACGATATTTTCGAGAACAGTAATGTCGTTTTTGAACAGCACTTTGCAGTTACGACTTTTGTCGTTCGTGAATGACTGCTAATTTTTATGATCGCTAATTTTTATTGCGAGACAGTTTGTATTTAAAAGAATAAGAAAGTCGTAAATTATCGACTTCCACCCTAAATTTACGACTTCCACCCTAAATTTACGACCGATCGTAAATTTCTGGCGGAAGATGTCAAAAAGTTAGAACTTAATTCGTAATTCTACGACTTCAGTCGTAAATTTACAATTGCGGTTGTAAATATACGACTTTGACTTTTATCGTTTGTATACGATTTTGATCGTACAGTTACGGCACAAATTGTAAGTAAACACCGGAAATTGTCAAGGAAATTGTCAAGTTTTAAGCCTTCAGTGTTAGAATAGTTTACGACCATGTCGTTGAGGACTGATTTTTTATCGTAACGTTACGACCCAAACGTTCCAGAATGACTCCAGTAACTATAAAAATTAGTGACTTTGTCGTCGTTAATTAACAATATTTCTAACAATGTACTATACATCATATAGTGCATTGAAGAACTATACACTTGTTGTTGCCGGTTTACGCGCCAAATGCTTATATTCACTGTCACGAGCTGCTCTGGAAAAAGTAATGTGACACGCGCATGTCACATGTGCTGGTGTAACCGAGCTTTCGATAACGTTTTGTGGTGTGACCGAGCTTTATGTAATGTTTGGTGATGTGATCGAGGTTTTAGTCACGTTTTCGGTGTCACATCCTATATGTTATGCCTGTTACGTGGTCGCATCACAAGTGTGTCCAAAACTCATGTCGCATCACATGGCGTCCCGCATGGTGTGATCAGAAGTGGTCGCATCAATTGACATGACACTGGAAAAAACAAAGGTGCGATGTAATGCCTTTCAAAGGCACTACTGCAATAGTGCCTTTGCGGTAAGGCACTAAAACAGCCGAAAATACCACCATTAGAGGCAAGTAGCGCCTTTTTGTGAAGGCACTGTTTTACTAACGCCTTGAAAAAGGCATTAGATAACACCTTTGTTTTTACAGTGGACACATGTCACATTAGTTTTTCCAGTGTGGTTGCGGAATTAAAAGAAATAATGCACCCTCCTCCGATTGAACGACATTCGCACTGTCGGATTTCCTGTGCAGCCGCGGAGGACGGGGAGGGACGGGGTGGGACGGCACGCCGCGCGGGTAACGTACCGGCGCGTACGGGCCGGCACGTACAGGCACGTACGCGAGGGAGAAAATTGCATCCCTTCCAACCCTTGACATGCTAAAATCGACTTGCATATGAATGGCCTGCAGAGGAGGGGGGAGGGGAGGGGGGAGCGTTCGGGGTCGGTCTGAGTACGGTGAGGTCTGTGGGCGTGGGGGTACAGTAGGGGTAAAAGGAGCCCCCCTCCCCCCTTACCCCACTAGCACGGTAGGGCAGGGCGAGGTGGGGCGGGACCGCAAGAAGATGATATATTGCGGGACCTGTCCATCGTGCTGGCGGCGCTTCACGTGGCTGAGGAGGGGTGGGAGTGCTGGCCCCACCCCACCCCACCCCACCCCGCCTCACCCCGCCCAACACGCGTGCGTTCCCGCTCTGTGTCTCATGGTCTCATCTCTCCGCGTGTGTCGCGTCGCTGGTAGAGACCGTAAACGGGCTTTGCTCACGCGGACTCACGTAGCGGAAGTGTGCACTGTTTAAACCTTGCAAACAATCTTTAAAAAGAAATTGGATGCTTCGCATTGCAATATTAAGTTGTTATTTTACAAGCACTTTCCTATATCGATCTGGAATTGTTCGACGAGCAGGAATGGGCAGTCGTAGATCTTCAACATTTCTCGTGGATCACAATAGGGTATTTCACTTCATTTCAACCGGATCCAAAGAAGAAAAGTATTGCTTCCTGATTTGTTTCCTTCTCGACGCTGATTGGCCGATGCCGTCGAAGTTCTTGGACGGACCGCCAGGTCTGCGACCGCCCAAGTGGCGTGCCCGAGAATAGACTCTTTTTCCATTAGCGAAGTGAAGAAAAGGGCGAAGAACAACAGACCGGAAACAGTTGCTTTTCATGACCCAAACGTTCGTGAAACCTTAAATAAAATGTAAACAATATCAAAATGATTCGACCTACATTTTATTCAAGTGTTTTGGGCACATTTGGGTGATAACTGTTTCTGGTCTGTAGTTCTTCGCCTTGTTCTTCACTTCGCCAATGCTGAAAGGGTCTATTTCGTTGGCGTAAGCCAATCGGCGTCAAGGAGGAAACAATTCAGGAAGCAATACTTTCCTTCTTTGGATCCGGTTTGAATGGAGTGAAATACCCTATTACAACAAATTCTGTAAATTGAAGATAGGATATTTTTCGCAGTGTATTCCAAAGCGACTGGATCGCCCGGTAGCCCCCGCGAGGCGAGCCCGGGCGAGCTCGTCCGAGCGAGTCCGTTCGCAGGTTAGGAAGTGTGGAGGGCGCTCTGCCCCGCCCCGCCCCCTTCTCACTCGTGCGCTCTACCTCTCTGTGTCTCATCTCTCTCCTCGTGTGCCGTGCCGCAGGTCGGGCAGCATGGGCCGCCGCTGGCCGCTGGCGCCGCTGGCGCTGGCCGCCCTGGCCGCGCTGCTGGCGGGGGCCGGGCCCGCGCTGGCCGCCCCCGGGCCGCTGCCGGAAGGAGCCGCCTGCCAGCCCGACAAACTCACCGTCTACAAGATGGTCATGCACACCTTCTGGTCGCGGGACCGCTTCCCCAAGCACTACCCGGACTGGAGGCCGCCAGCGCAATGGAGCAAAGTCATAGGTGAGTCCGGTGTCCGCGGTATCAGCATCAGCCGCTATAGAAGAGTTTGTGTGTGTGTGTGTGTGTGCGCGCGCGCGCGCGCGCGCCCCTGTGTACGTGCGCGCCCTTGGCCGTCAGCTGTAAACCTGAGAATGGAATTTTTCTTCCTTCTTTCGATAAACTCAGGGAGGAAGTCCCATTGGCCGTCCCCTGTGGGGGCCCCCTGTGGGCTCTCCTTTCCCCCCCACCCCACCCCCCCAGCGGGGTTGGGCTGCACTGGTCCGCGGCCCCTATCATCCATCTCTAACCCCGACCAAACTCCCCACCCCACCCCGCTCCGCCCCTCCCAGTCTCATGCGAAGGCCAGATCATGTTTCGCACCGACTACAAATGATCGTTGTGTTGGTCTCCGATCCCCAAGAGGCGAGTGGCGCACACTCGACCCCCGTTCTTCCTCTTTCTGCAGGCCCCCACCCCCGCACCTCCGTGCCCATCCCGGCCTGATTCTGCACAGCGCCCTGCCCAAACTGGCCGTTAAGCCTCTCTACCCTGCACTCCCCAGGGTGAAGGGGATCGGGGCTGTCTCCGGAAACACCACGCCAGCGGAGAATGTTCCCTCTTCGTCTCTAGTCGTACGCCGACGGCAAGGTAATGAGACGAGAGAAAACAAGAGTGAGGGAGGCGGGAGAGCGAATAGCGCGTATGTGGGAGCAAGGAATAAGAGAGAGGGGGAGAGTGAGGGGGGAGGGGGAGAGGGGCGGGGAGATCGTTGCTTGTTTCTGGCCGCTATCCAGACGAGCTAGCCCCAACCTGACCCGACCGCCTAGAGGTAAAACTGGTCAGAGGGGTGTGTGCCTCATAAACCCCCTTCGCTCCTGGGATTGCGCGTGCGTGCGTGTCTGACGGTGGCTCGAGCGTTGGCTGGTCCTGACCCGAGGGCTGGGTACAGCCGTCTGATTCAGAAGATCGCTCACGCGCCTCCGTCCTTGTCGCACGCATGGGGACCTGCCCTCCTCAACATAGGGCTCCACCATAGGTGCGACAAGGACGGAGGTATGAGAGCGATCTCCTGAATCAGACGGCTGAGGTGTTCTCGCCCTGGGCAGGCCAGGATGAGGGATGAGATGGTGTGGCGCTGCCGTCGCTGCGTGATGAGCGGAGCTAGTTGCCTGACCGGGTTTTAGGCTATTAGCCCTGCCACACTGTTGAACCAAGTGTGCAGCTGCTCAAAACTTGTGCACTGGAAAAACAAAGGTGCTAATCCCTACCTTTGAAAGGCACTAACAAAGTTTAGTGCCTTTGGAAAGGCACTAAAGTCTAGTGCCCCAGGAAGGGTGTTGTTTAGTGCATTTGTTTTTCCAGTGTACGTGTGCAACTTCCTAACACGTGCAAGTGTGAAATTCGGTCGTTGTGCAATTGCCAGTGTCAAACTCACCAGTTGTACACTTGTAAGTGTTCAACTCAATTGTTGTGCACTAGCAAGTGCACAACTGTCAAGATGAACACTGGCGAGTTTGATACTTGCAGTTGCACAGCTTCCAAGGTAGACACTTGCACGTGCAGTCTGGAAGTTGCACTCTTACAAGTGTTCAGCAGTGGCACTCTTACAAGAGTTCAGCAGTGGCACACTTGGTTTGTTTGTGCAGCAGTGCTGCGGATTGACATGTTAATTAGATGGATTCTATCGCCATATTTCATTTTGGATACTTTCTTTGTTGTTGTAAATATTTCATGTGTTTGATTTTGTCATTTCGGTATTTTTCTTCATCATCATACCTCATTGGGGCATTGGTAATTGTTACATTGGTATTCTTGGCTTGACTTAGCATCTCCGATCTGTTCTTCTCAAAAAGTTCTTCATCATTTGTTCCGGTCATATAGACAACGAAATCTTCTAGTGTGAGATTTGAAGTAGCTTCATTCATATTTAAAGTTATGTTTTCCGTGGTTGCTCTGGCTTTGTTATCACAAGAGTTTCGGCTTCTCTCAGCTCTTGAGAGAGGATGCAGCCTATATTTTTTGACTGGCTATCTCAATTACTGTTACTTTTGGTTTTCTAAATATTTTTATCATATTTTATCTTGTTATTTTTGATTTTATTCCTGTATTCTAACTCTGGAGATTTTGACAGGTAACAGAAGTATTGCTATTCTTGAAAGTGTTCTTTAATAGATACACGACTTTGTGCCAGTCCAATTCATCTAGACCGCAGCAAATTTTAGGCATCACTATCTCGTTATTATATTTTCATGGAAATACTTTTTCAGACCTATGATTGCATTTGCAAAGTAATTCCACCCTGGCTTCTCTTTTGATCTTTTTTTGGTGATGAGATGTAGTATGAGTTTACCATCTTTATTTTCTTGTGGAGTAACAGTTTCAACTATTGGATTCATATCTTTCAGGCCTTCTTCTAGCTGGTATTTTTCCTTCACTAACTTGGCAAAACCATCACTTATTTTAAGATCCTTGGCCACGCAATGAACCAAAGGAACATTTATATTTACCTTCAGAACGTCACCTTTTTCCATACTAATTACATTTATCTAACTTGCTTTCACTTCCATTTTCTCTGTTTCACTGTTTGAGTCTTTATGGATGTTTAAGTTACAGGTACACTTGTTACTTTCTAGAACCTTGACTCTTGATGTCAAGTCAGCAATTTTAGAGCGGAGTGTTAGGTTATACTCATATAACTTTTGAATGTCCAGATGTTTAACCGTTACACTGTACTACCTTGCAAATCTTCAGGTGATTGGTTTTCACTAGTGGATCCCTCTGATCTGTCAGGAGACTGACACTTTTAACCTCTTAAACCTTCTCAGTCACGTGGTTGCCTTCGTCATCACACAGTTTACAGGTGAAACCTTGTCCAGATAGTTCAAGGTCCTTCTTGGGTATTTGATGGAAATTCGTGCATTTTACATGACACCAGAAAGAACATTTAGAACACTTTAGAGATGCTTGGCTATTATCGTAAATGACTTTACGGCATAAGAGGCACGTTTCGCGCGCCATGTTCACCGCCAGTTCTTTTAGTAATTATTGACGAACAAGCACCCAAACTCCATGTCCAGAAGCCTGTCGTTCACTCTCACTCCGAGAATCAGTGGAACGCTGGTGGTCAAATACACCGAATTGGGGCTGGACGATGGTTCGCCCTTGAGTACGGCTGAATTGTCCACTGAATCCGCTAGGTTAAGGCCTGTAATTGGAATGTCACCCACATTTCTCACCCAGATGTTTCTTTTAAAATTAATCAAAGAGTCGAAAGTCTAATAGCTGATCCACGATGGGGTCAGTCTGCTCCTCACCTGGCTCGGTCAACACTTGGTTTACTTTATTAGAGGCTTTAAGCCTACAAACTTTGGTCAAGTGCCCCATTTTGTGACATTTATGGCATTCAACCTTGATGGCTCAGCAGGTGAACACAAGTGAAACAAATATGCAGGTCTTCTTCTAAAGGCAGGAGGGCTTCTTCGATGAGGCGCAGTAGGCCCGTCGTCTCCTTATCTGCCACAGCTCGGGATGGTGACGACGGCTCTTGCTGTGCAGGGGGGCTAGGTTCACGAGCTTGATGTGCAGGGGCATCATCACCCTTGCCGATGCCGAAGGAGTAGGTCTGCGGGCAACAGGGCCGCGGCAAAGACCACTCCGGCACGGGCACCGGTAGGCGATGGGCACCAAGCGCAGGTGGCGGGTAGTTGCCAAGGGTTCCCTTCCTTTGCTGGTAGCGCCTCCCACGGCGGTGCGTCCTCTTCCTCTAACTGTAGGGTGGGAAAAAAAGAACAGTCTTTATTTCTAAATAGAAGCAAAGGCCCACAACGTGAGGGCCTCGAGCGTTCCTTCCCTTTTCATCCCTCCGAAAAAAAAAGAGAAGTCGGTTCTAATGTTTAAGGGATTAACATACTGATGCATCAAACTCCCCTAACATACTAATCTTTAGTACGTTAAACCCTTAATCGAATCTGTGAACGCGTCCGTGCTCGGCCTCCCCATCACGTCCCGGTGGTCGAGTGGATAATGCGATAGGATCGCAGCACGAAAGTTCGATGTTCAACTCTCAGTCGGGTAAAGTATTTCCTCATTAATTTCGTGCTCATTTGTAAATATCAGGAACGAAATGCGATGACGAGAGAACATTCTACAATACCAAGAACACATCTTTTTTTATTTTAAGATCCGCTAAATCAAATGTCACATGTGGCGAATCTGCCCAATATCGGGTTTATTGAATCGATAACTTTATTATTTGACCATTATTAGGGATGAAACTTCCGCTCGTGAGTACGGTTTATTCTCAACTGATCTTGAAATACCGCCTTCACTACAGGTATCGGGGTATTGGCATCTAAGAGGCCTTGGCGACGCAGCGCCATCCTGTGGTCGGAAGCGGGAGCTACACGACACTTTAGAATTTTTTCCCCCCATATTTGTAGAGATTTTGTCTAAAGTTCTGCCATATTTTTAAAATTTCTGAAAATTTACAGACGAAATAGTCTGTAGGTGTAGACAAATCGTCTAAAGTTAAAAAAATTATATATAAGTCCATATTCTGAAAAAGTCAACAGCGGTCTGAGAGTGTGGTGGCCCTCTCAACTCTGGCGTAAGAGTGTCTCTCGTGGTGATCAGGCGGCTAAGCCCGTGGGAAAGCACATGTAGGCATAGGGACACCCCGTGCAGCTCTGCACGGCCCGGCAGCGCGAGCGCGTTGACCTCTTAGCGGCCCTGCGGTGGCCCCGGGAGGGGTCGGGAGCCCCAGCCGGGGCCGGGGCCGGCGGACTGCTTTATGGCGCAGGCCTGTGAGGTTGGCGCCCCATTCTATTCCATTGCCATTCCCGTGTCGCGCGTTGCACTTGATAGGCTGGGCAGCGGCGCGCGGCGGGCGGGCGGTGGGGGCAGGGCAGCACCACCGGGGGGCGGGAGCCACCCCGGATGGGGCCTGGGGGGTGGCAACCCAGCAGCCACGCCACATATGTGTTGTTATTTCCGGTGTGATGCATGGCCCTGCCCCTCCCCACCGGACCCGCCCCGCCCCGCCCCGCGCGTCCTCCAAGCGTATCTCCCCCCTCCCCCCCCACCCCCACCCACCTCGTGCTGCACGGTGAAACAAGAAGCTAGAACTTCAAGGACACTTTTGCCATATTCAAGGACCGTGCATCGGATCCAAGGACTGGTCCTTGGAAAATGGCCATTTTCGGGCTTTTTGACCGTTTTCAAGGACCAGTCCTCGAAAGTCAAGGACCAGTCCTTGGAAGTCAAGGATCCTGAATGATGGACCCTCCGGGAGCGCCCTCCCGGAGGGCCCTCCCGGAGCGGAGCTTCGGAGCTTCGGAGGCAGCCCATGACGAACATCGCTCCCAGTGGGGAGGCGGGTGGGGGGGCGGGGGGTCTGGCGGGACAGACCCGGGACAGACCCGGGACAGACCCGGGACGGACCCGGGAAACCCGGGAGAGACCCGGGAGAGACCCGGGAGGGACCCGGGAGAGACCCGGGCCACCCACGAGCAACACACGGGAGGGGTCCGGGAGGGGGGTACGGGAGGGGTCCGGGTAGGGATACGGGAGGGGCACGGGAGGGCCACGGGGGGGTACCAAATAGGGTAGGTGGGAGGGGCCCGGTTGGGACCCTCCATGGGGCCCGGTTGGGCCACTCCATGGGGCGCCTTGGTGGGGCACGAGAAGGGCCCGGGCACCCCGGCGAGGCCGGCGAGGCGGGCGCGCCAGAATCGCGCCAGGATCGTTCCGTGACAGCCAGGTTAAGGCACGAGCGGGCCCCGGGAGGGGCCCGATAAAGCTGAAACCGGGCCCCTCCCGTGGCCTGCCCGGCCCTCGCTCTGGGTCGTTCAGCAAAGGGGTACCCCTTCCCGTAGGGGAGTAAAAGAACTCATTGGGATTTTCACTCGTGCCTTAACCTGTCCGTCATGGAACGATCCTGGCGCGATTCTGGCGCGCCCGCCTCGCCGGCCTCGCCGGGGTGCCCGGGCCCTTCTCGTGCCCCACCAAGGCGCCCCATGGAGTGGCCCAACCGGGCCCCATGGAGGGTCCCAACCGGGCCCCTCCCACCTACCCTATTTGGTACCCCCCCGTGGCCCTCCCGTGCCCCTCCCGTATCCCTACCCGGACCCCTCCCGTACCCCCCTCCCGGACCCCTCCCGTGTGTTGCTCGTGGGTGGCCCGGGTCTCTCCCGGGTCCCTCCCGGGTCTCTCCCGGGTCTCTCCCGGGTTTCCCGGGTCCGTCCCGGGTCTGTCCCGGGTCTGTCCCGGGTCTGTCCCGCCAGACCCCCCGCCCCCCACCCGCCTCCCCACTGGGAGCGATGTTCGTCATGGGCTGCCTCCGAAGCTCCGAAGCTCCGCTCCGGGAGGGCCCTCCGGGAGGGCGCTCCCGGAGGGTCCATCATTCAGGATCCTTGACTTCCAAGGACTGGTCCTTGACTTTCGAGGACTGGTCCTTGAAAACGGTCAAAAAGCCCGAAAATGGCCATTTTCCAAGGACCAGTCCTTGGATCCGATGCACGGTCCTTGAATACGGCAAAAGTGTCCTTGAAGTTCTAGCTTCTTGTTTCACCGTGTGAGTGCAAGTTACGGCAGCATGTGTTGGTCATCCATACATTAGGCGGCGCGTCGTGCAGGTACGGGGCGGGGCGGCGCGGAGAGCAGGCAGCTGGTGGGGCTGGGCCGCGTCGTACCGGACATGTGTCGATAGCAGTCGTAGTTGCGACATTAATAATGCTTCACCGGCGAGCGTTGTCGACAGCAAAACTTTCACGCGGTAGCCGTAGCGGTCGTGTTGTATACAGAGATTGGACTGAAATAACGGACGCACACCGGGCCCATACTGACCACTCATTGTTTATTTCAACAAAGTCACCGTTTAGCCTGTTTTTTGAATACTTTTGTTTTGTCTTTTCTTAGTGTGTATTTTTACGTGATTTTCCCCGATACGAACTGCATATAAAGTAGATCTGTTTCTCCCGTCTTCCTTTGTCATTCGGAGCAGAAAGTTGTGGGGTGCACTCTGTGGCATCGGCAGAAAGTACTACCAATGGGTACCCCAAGTTACCTCGCCCCACCCCGCCCCGGTCCACGGTCCATCCTGCCCGCTCTGCGCTTTCCATCACTCTGTGTTGTCTCTACTCCCCGACCCGACCCCGCTGCCCCTCGCACTCTGTCCATTTCATCCCGGCTCGACGTCTCCTCTCTCTCACTCTCTCTATCTCTCTCTCCCTTCCTCCCTCTTCCACCCCTATCTCTGTCCCTCCCGCTCTGAAGACTTCCAACGAGGTTCATTTTCAATTTCCTCGCGCACTGTCTCTCTCTGCTCTGCTCTGGCAGGGCAGGATGGGCAGTGAGTTGGTTTATACATCTGTGCTGGTGTTCGTGTGCACGTGTGTGTGTGATGGAGAGAGAGAGAGAGAGAGAGAGAGAGAGAGAGAGAGAGAGAGAGAGAGAGAGAGAGAGAGAGAGAGAGAGAGAACGTTAGGGGGAGGTGAGAGATAGGAGAGGGAGGGCGCGGAAGTGTGAAGGTTAGAAGGGGGTCAGAGCAGCAGGGCGTCCACTCCAGGTGTGTGTAACGCTGTGCGAGGGGACAAAGTTATCTGAGAGGGGTGGAGGGGGGGGGGGGTTACTGCCCCCTGCGGACCCAAAGCCTCCTGCAGGACGGACGCACACACTCCGGAAATGGATGATCCTGTATCATACGACCCGGGCTGCCGGCCGGGCTGCCGGCCGGGCTGAAGGGGCGGCCCTATCCCCAGCGCCTGCCAGGTAGGCAATCCAGCGGGCCGGCCTACGCGCCTGTGTCTCCTGCGGCCTACACAACCTTCTGCAGGCGCTGAGGGCACCGCTGCTGTTTCTGCTGAGCTGGCTGGCTAGGGGACCAGCACTAACTACTAGCGTTGTCAGACAAACTGAAACTGACAGTTGACAGTGTTAGCCTACACGGTAAAAACGGTTCTTTGGTGTCCAAGGACCATCGGACCGATTCAAGGACGATGATATAGGAATATATCACGCAGCCGTCCTTGAATCGGTGCGATGGTCGTAGGACACTAAGGAACCGTTTGTGTCGGTTATTTGTAACATCTGTGGGGACTCCGCACCGCACAGGGAACGATCAAGTCGGAAAACCCGCTCGTATTCTGAAATCTCAAGTGTGCGAGACAGTATCACACTTATAACTGCAGTACCAACTGCGTCTCACACTTCCAAAAATTATTTTCTGTAGTTGAAGAGCTATCATGTTTTGGAGAACAGCATCAGCTTTGGTGCAAAATTCTGGTTGAAACAAGCTATGTGATAGATTTCTGACCGCAAACAACAACGACGCATATAAATTTTCGAAACCTTTAATTTACGGGTATTTGCTGTATTGTTGTTCCAAGTCCTGTAGGCACGTTTGAACCGGAATTTCGCGTCAAAGATAATTCTGTTCTCTAAAACATGATTGCTGTTTAACGACCAAACGTACACTGGTGAAACATATGTTTAGTTCTATACATCATTGGTGTTTAGTTCGAAAATGTTAAAAGCCATACACCACCTAGTGTATAGTTAAACTTACTAAACATCAGTTGATGTCTAGTTGGTCCACCTATACACCAGCAGGTGTTTACAGGTAACGCTTTTAAACATTTGGAAAAAAAAACATCAATAATTGATGAATAGGGTAAAAGTACCAAACATGGATCAGGTACCAAACATGGATCATTTCTGTTTGGCGGGTTCTAACGGCTAATTGGGTCGACTGAATTAAAAATTTCAAAGTTCCTCAGGTAGACTACTACATATGCAACAATATGTGTATGTGACATTTTATTGTCTGCTCGCTCCTCTGCCCGCTGGAGCTCGCCGAAAAACAGTCTGCACAACAGACCTCGTCAAAGCGCGCAAAAAGACAAGGCAAGATACATGGCTCTACTTATTTCCTATTTGTAAGAAAACTAACCGGAGGAAATACTTGGTACTCGATGAGAAGACACTTTAAGATATGCCTTTTAAGACTCTGAAGGTTTTGATCCTTTACCTTAAGTATTTTGAAAATGCGGGTAGGGGTAAAAACATAGAATTCGAACCGTCCTCAAGTAACTTCTTTAGTTTGCGCCTCAATATCAATCATTAAAAATCGTTCATACGTGATGCTACTTTGCACACGGCAGAATATGACCAAAATAAAGGGATTGATGCAAACAAACAGCACAAATTTCCAATAGGAAACTTTTTACAAGCGTTTACATCTTCCATTGCGCCTTACGAGAGGTCCGGGTAGGCAACCTTGTGCACACATCAGATCTCTTTCCACTCTTAGCGCCTTAAGGATCACGTGACTGAGCGAGAAAATACAATAATTTCAAAAACGTATGTTTTAAGTTTATAGAGCAGGTTTCAGGCAACATTTCTACCACGAATCGGAGGGTCTATGTCAAGTGGTTAGTTAGGATATATAGAAAAGAATCGAATTTCTCGTTAAAGAAATGCCACTTTCCCAGGCCCTATATCAGCCCCACAGATGCAAATGGGCGGAAGCAAGTTGTAATTTCGTGAGCAGAATAGTGAGAGAAACACGTTGGTATGAGAAACTATTTATTTCGTAGATAGACGAGCCTGCAAAACGTATCCAAACAGGCCTAAGTTTTGATCCATGTTTGGGTCAGCGTCCAAACATGGATCACAACCCCTAAAAGGGGGAAGGGGTTGTTTTGGGATAAAACAAAAAAAGTTGCCTTCCCCTAACACTGTTGTGTATCACATATGTGAAGGACAACAGTCTAGCTTGGTGATCCATGTTTGGGTACCCCCACCCAAACATGGATCAAAATTGGAGGTCATGGAAATTCCCTATAACTCCGAAAGTATTGGAGCTAGGAACTTTATTCCCTCAGGATATCTTCCCTGGGGGTTCAAACTACACACCGATGAAAAAAAAATATGATCATCGCACCTTTATCGATCCCAAAACTGTGGTTTTCCGAAAAACGATCCATGTTTGGTACTTTTACCCTAGAGCTAAACCTTTGTGTCACCAGATGGATATGTGAGACACAATCCCGCTTGTGCTCCACGACTGACTACTGTGTTCCGTGCCGTGCTCTCTACCGTTTGTCTCGTTGCGCGTGGTAATGCCGGCACTGTTAAACATTAATACAGACTAGAGCCGCTGGCGGGCAGCGGAGCAGACAGGGGCAGCAGGGGCCTAGGGGCTGCATGGTGGTGGGGTATTGCGGTTGTCTGACTGGAAAAAGGCAAAAAGAGAAACGCGGACGCTCCCCCCCCCCCCCCTCGCTCTCTGCACATGGCCATGCAAATCATACTGTGCACCATTGTATGAAGACAGTTGACTGCGCAGCCCTGCCCTGCCCTGCCGCGCCGCTCCCCCAGGACGCCCTAGGGGCCCATTGCCGCCGCGCCCCGCCCAGCTGACCCGCGCGGCACTGTCGCGGCCCGGGCCATACATACGCTCTCTTGTTTCTCTCGCTGCCACCCTTTACTCCTCATTTCTGCTTTGCTGCTCTCGCCTCTCTTCATCTTCCTCCTCCTCCTCCTCCTCTTCCTATTTCTCTCTAAATCTTCCCTTCACCCCCTTTCCTTATCCCCCCCCCCCCCTCTACTCTGTAGCTGCTCTTCTTTCTCTTCCTCTTCATTATCTCCTTCTCAGTCGTGACCTGCGGTGCCAAACTTGCGTCCTCCGTTGCGTGCTGGTCGCTATACGCTTGAGCCGCCGCGTTGTCGTGAGTCTCATTGTCAGGTCAATAGCCGCTCTCCCCCCCACCCCCTCTATTGTCTGTGCGCGCTGCGGCGTGGAGCCGCGCCGCCCCGGGCCCCAGCCGTAGCCGCTGATACAATTTACTTCCACACGCGGTGGCGGCGGGAGGGAGAGAGGGTGGCGGATTGGACATATTGGACGCGGCGCCTGAAGATCCGGTCGGGAGCGAGCCGTGAGCCGTCCATCAAATGTAACCCTGTTCTCTGTTTTAACTCGGTTTGCGTAAGCCGACTATACACAGACACGCGCGTTTTAGGACCTCGGAGGAAATATTAGTGGTATGGCAGGCGCGCCTGTGGTGGGCGGCGCGCGGACGGCGGCTGCCCCTCCACCCCCACTTGTACACCCGGCTACTCGCAATTACTCCGTGCAGTAGTGGCGGCCGGCGAGTGCTTCCCCTCCCGGCCCCCCTACCCTGACGCCGGCAGCTACGCGTTAAACGAGCTGTCAGCTCGACCCAACGTAGGGGTGGAGGGGAGGAGGCGGCCTGCGGCAGAGAGGGGCGCAAGTGCTTGCGAATTTCCGTCTGTCCACGGCCTTCCTTCCCATGCCTTTACTGCCTCCGCTCCTCTCCGCTGCGCTCACCGGACCTATCGCGGCATGTAGAGAGCTGCCCCGCTCCCCCCCCCCTCTCTCTCTCTCTCTCTCTCTCTCTCTCTCTCTCTCTCTCTCTCTCACCACGCACCGCAGCCATCAGCGGACCGGAGGGATTTGGCCGCAAACAGTACACTCTAGCAAAGGACAGCGAGGCCCTGGCCAGGGATGTCTGTCTGCGTTCCTCTGTACGCACTGCACCAGATTCGAGAAGACCTCG
The DNA here is from genome assembly GCA_029379305.1 of Frankliniella fusca. Lineage (NCBI taxonomy): Eukaryota > Metazoa > Arthropoda > Insecta > Thysanoptera > Thripidae > Frankliniella > Frankliniella fusca. The sequence continues at coordinate 216,454 of JAHWGI010000981.1, read as the reverse complement.
CTTGAAGAACTCGAGCGCCAGTATAGTTTTCAATCCAACACTTACACGGTAAATAAAGCAAAACAACAACAACAACAACAACAACAACAACAAACTACGAATGGTCTTACTATGGTAAAAGTAAAGCGTAGTTATACTGCTTTTTCAAGAGTATACTAAACCTGCTTACGCCCTTCTGGAAGCGTCGTACATCCTTCAAGTTCTGCAAAGTATTCTCACTCCTCGTAAACTGCAAAGCGTTTGCTTCGCAACTTACAAAGAGAAAAGGAAACTTCGTAGGCTACAAAGCTCGTGCTTCGCAAACGGCAAAGAAATTCTTTGTAGCTTACGCATTGTCTGTTTTCTTTGCAAGTTAAGAAGCAAATGCTTCGTAATGAATAATAAGTGTGTACTATGGCAAGGACACGGCAAATAAGTGTGCACTATTGCAAGAACACACCTATTGGTGTGTGCTTGCAAGTACACACAAATATGTGTCTGCTAAGTACACACTTCGGTTTGCAGTGTACTAATGCAAAAAAAAAAAAAAAAAAAAAAAAAAAAAAATTAACGCTAACGCGTTAAACAGCCCCCTAGATTTTAAAACTTGCCGCAAAATGAGAAAGAACTGAAGTCAGAACTATCAAGAATATTGAGAATTCGCAATAATCACAGGAGATACATTTACATGATGCCTCAAATCGCACTCATGGAGTATTACCAAACTCCCAATACTCACCTTTAATTTGTTGAGAGAATCTTAGACATTACAGATAAATAGACACAAGGTCGCGCTTAGGTCATTGTTTAAAGTAAATGCTTTTCAAAGCTTTTTGAGAAATGAGCGAACCAAAATAATACCGGATATATGAAGCGGGGAGCATGGCCGCTGCTGCTATCTCCGCCGACGCTGCATGGGTATTGTTGCCTTAGCCACTGATTTTGCCTATTGGAATTGAAATTACTCGGATCTGGTAGGACAGTTTGCAATCAGACGCGGTTTCAAAATTTTCTAATTTTACATTCTACGACAAAACTTTCGGGCGAAAGGAAGAAGGCTCCCAACAAGGGCCTAAAAACAACTTGTGCGTCACTATAGTTGCATCAAATCCTGCAAGAGTCATGCGCAGCATAGCGCATCGGGGAGTTTAGCTTCGTGAACCGAAACAGAAACCGATGCCCATGTGTTGTTGGGCTTACAATAGAACGCAGGCCGTTCACCCTGTGTGTTCACCGTGAGTGCGAGTACGCGCGCTTGGAGTTGAGAGAAAGGCCCAAACAGAATACGTCATCGGGGGAGCGAGTGTGCATTATTGAGCCGCCTGGCCGTGCGGGGCCGAGCACGCCAACTCAACTCGGAGCCAGCCTGCACCCGCCAGCTCCCCCTTTCCCCTTAACAACACACACTCACTCACTCACACACAGCGCCTTTGTAACAGCCTTCCCGCCTCGCCATCGTTGCCTAGCGTTTTCCTTTCCTCCTCTACGCCAGTAAAGTAACCCCTCAGTGAAATCACACCCTCGCCCCGCCCACCCCGCCCTCCGCCCCGCCGCCCGCCCCGCCCCACCCCGGTGCAGCGCCACAGTATCGCCCACAGCGCGCACCCGACACACACGCCAATCTCGTGCGGCTGCATTTTGGGCGTATAGGGTGGAGGTCGGGTGGGGTGGCCGGATTTTCGCGTAGTTTAGAGCGGAGCCAGTCGGGGCGGGTGGGGCGGGGGCGGACTGGGGATGGGCGGAGGATTATTTCGGGGTCTATACGTGTACGTTTGAGCTGCCCTTGTCCTGCCTGGTCACCGGTCCGTTTAAGCCGTCCCATTTTTTTTTTTTTTTAATTATTTTTTTTTGCGAACGCGGACCTACTTTTCGTCTGTCCTTTTTCATGTCCCTTTTACGACCCGCAAACAATGGGTGTATACGCGCAGCCCAAAGCCCACACTGGCTGGAAATCGGCCGTTGCTGAAAACGAAAAGTTTTTGCTCCTGTTTTTCCCTGTTTTGTATTTGTAATTATTCTGGTCTACTGGCAAAAGAAAAGTCTTGGCTGCGTTGCGCTCTGCGCTGGACTGGCGGCGGTGAGAGGGCATGTGTGACACCACACATATATCAATAAAGCCCCTCTCTTCCCTCCTCTTCCTCACCTTCCCTCCCTCTCTGTCTCTCATACCCACCCGCCGTCCGCTCTCTCCCTCTCCCTCCCTTTCCCCTTCCCGTGCTAGGACTGTCCAATGGTCCGGGAGGCTAGGGGTTGGGGGGTGGGGGCGGGGCTGCTCGCCCCTAATGCGGGGTAAATTACCAGCAGCCCGTCCCGCCTAGCACGCCTAGGGTGACCGTGTGGGGCTGCCGCCCGGGGCGGGGCGGAGGCGATGCTGGAAGAGGATAGGAGGGGCCTGAGGGTTACCAATTCTATCAGGCCCGGCCCAGCCTTCCCCGGGTGAGGGCCCAGCTTAAGTGGACTGCCGGCCGAGGCCCGGGGCCCGGGCGGGAGCCAGCACTCCCAGCGGTACGGCACAGCGGCCGCCGCGCCTGCTCCGCAGATCGTCCATCCACTTTCATACGCCCTCGCCTCGCCTCGCCACCAAGTCGTTAGCTGCAAAAAGTTGTCGGCTATTTTGCCGCTGTGTAGGTTGGCGGAGCAGAAGGGTTACTCGGACGGGCCACTTGGCGCTGCCAGCCTGGCCGGCCCGGGCGGGGCGGGGCGGGGCGGGGCGGGGCGGGGCGGGGCGGGGCGGCCGTGGAGTGGCAGCAGCGGGGCGGGTGGGGCGGGGAGGCTGAGTGTGGCTAATTAGGGCTTAGCGTAACGCGCATCGTGACGCCTAATTTGGAGTAGATTGGGGGCTGGAGGTGGGGGTAACGGGTAACGGCAGTGGGGGGGCCAGGGCCAGCAGCGTTACCCCCAGCGCGCAGCGGGGTGGAGCGTGCGCGGCGTGCGCTGCTGCGCCTCGTGGTCGCGGGGCGCGAGTTCAACTCCTCGCTGTGGCACCGTCTTTGGGACCTCATTACCGTGGTGGGTGTGGGTGATCCCCTCTGGCAGCGATGCGGAACCCGCGCCGCCGTCCACTTGAGGATGGAGGACGACTGTTTTCTTTTCGCTCGATCGTCTTGATGACTTTTCCCCTAATGCCGCGGGTGTAGGGAGTGGAGGTGGTGCGGGGCGGGGCGGGCCCAGGAGGACCCAGGAGGGCTAGACTGCCAGTCTTCTGTGGTCGCTCTACTTTGATCTTTATCTCATTCACCTCAGCGTGGCAATCCTCCCCATCCTCCTCCCTTCCCTCCTCTTTTCCTCCTTCGCTCTTTCTCCCACCCCCACCCCCTCTTCTCTCTCTCTCTCTTTGCTCTGTCCCCGCTCCTTGAGTTTACGGACCGTCTGCGGTTGTCGCTGTATGCTACACTGCTTCTCAGAACCGATCTCATCCACCACCAGCACCACCGTCACCACCGCCTCCAAGCACCATTCTAAAACCCTCCAAAGCTATGCGGGCGTAGTTCGCATATTGATCGTTACACGAGCCAATGCATTCAGTATGCACAGGTTTCGCCGGGAACAGTTGGTCCTGCCTGCAGGTCACTGTCTCTCCTCATCCACAGCGCCGGCGTGTCTGTCTGTACGAGTCCCACTCCTGCTCGCCTCTCCTGCTCCATCAGTACCACCGCCGCCACCGCCCCCAGGCCCTCGCGTCGTCTGCTTGTTGTGTTTGTTCATTTGACGGCGCTCTTTCCTGCTGCTTCTAGCGGGTAGGGGAGGGGCGAGGCTCTCTGTGTGCGTGTATGTGAGTGCTGGGTGGGGCGGTAGGGGACGGTAGTGCCCCGGGGCGGGGCGGGGTGGTCTTGTAGTGACTCCGCCAGAGCTCCACCTTCCCACGGTGTCCTCCGGCCCGGCCAGCCCGCCTCCGCTGCCCCGACAGCTGGTGAGTGGGTGCGTACGGTGGGGCGGGGCGGGGCGGAGCCGCAAACGTGACAAAGCTTTTAGGGCCGAATTCAGCAAATTACACATATTGGAGATGGCGTCGTGCGACACGGCGCAACGTTACGGGGTTAGATGAGGTGGGGAGAGAGTAGGTAGGACCCCCGAGCGCCTTGATGGAACATGGAAGCGGCTCCTTATCCGCTCGGTGTGGAACATCTCATCCCGTCCTGTCCCTGACGGTGGCGCCGCGGTAGCATCACTGGGCTTTTGGCGAGAGGTGTTTGAGGGGGTGTGTCGCTGCTGGGCGGGGTGCATTCCCCCCCCCTCCGCTCTGTATGCCGTCAGGTAAATATTATTCATCGGGACAGTGTTTGCTCGCAGTGTGCCAGCGATACGTCCTTGGGGGCTCAGGGGACAACTTGGAGGCTCGGCGCTGCGCTGGGGCTCAGGCGGTGTGGTGCACTGTCACCACCTGGCTGCAACATTTCTCCGAGTTATGGTGGAGAAATTATATTTGCCAAAGTCCCATTACTATATGAGAATTTCTGAAGGACAAGATTCTTGGACTGGATCATACGCACACTACAAATCGAAGTGTGAACTTAGTACATACATATTGGCGTGTACTTGAAAGTACACACGTATAGTATAGGTGTGTACTTGCCATAGTACACACTTAATTGTCGTGTGCTTGCAAGTACACGCCCATATGTGTGTACTAAGTAGACACTTTGGTTTGCAGAGCACAATAGAGCGACTAAACCTATTTCGGATCAGCACCTAATTCGTATCACTTATTTGGCCTACTCTCTCTCTCTCTCTCTGACACAAAATCTAGCATGTGTCAATTTTTTAAAGGAACAGATTAGTCTTTACCTACCTCAAATGGCCATCGTCTTGACCGGGTGCAATCAGAGCGCCTCACAAATTTAAGTTAAACAACTATGGGCATCATCTGAGAGGAAATTGAGATTACGTGGCATGTAGCATTATTTTGGGTCGCCCCGGGGCTCTACGATAGCTTCCAGGCAAGAAGACCACATTTAAGCCAATGTCAGGTCAAAACGCGGGTAGGGGTGAAAAGTAACAACGTCCGAGACCTGTTTGCATATGTTTTGCAGGCAAATTTTAGTCATCGCTGCTCGAAATTCGTTACGCCGCGGACTGTTGCTTTGATTTATCATAGATTAATACATACATTGGCCTCTGCAGGACTAGCGTAAAGTCAAATCTCGACCGCATATTTTTTTCTTTCATTATACATACAATTATATCAATTATTTTACGTAATCACAACGGCCTAGCATTACCTCAAAACAGCCAGCAAGAGGTTGTCTATCCGATACATAAAATATCCCTTACCTTTTGTGAACGGAAAGCTTAATAAATGCGTTTCTGTAGACCGTTCTTTGTCTTTCCTTGGATTGATCCGAATTAGGCTCATATACCTGTTTCAGATCAGGCTCTTATTGTACGGGCCTGCAAACAAGTAGGGCTCAAGATCTGTTGTGCTTAGAGACAATACTAACGCCAGTCTACAAAACGACAAAGTCATCGGTCGGAAACTGATCCGCATTAGTTTCATGTGTCCTTATTTCAGATCCAAATCAAGTTTTTCTCAAATAGCCCCATCTCAGAAACGAAAGCACCTGCAGACACCAAATAAATTTCGTTTTGGAGAAGAAGAAATAGTCTATTAACACCGACAGTAATAGAAATCGTGACACGTCTGTGCTACAATGCAAATCCAAGTGTGGAACATTCATACGCAAGGTTGCGTGGAACAAAATTTTCCTCGCAAGGAAGCGTGGTACACTAAAGTTCCACACATAGAAGCGTGGAATACCCTAGTTCCACGCAAGGAAGCATGGAACACAAAATTTTCCATGCAAGGAAGCGTGGACCACTAAATGTTAATCCTGCGCATGCAAACGTGGAACCTTTTTGTGTTCCACGCTTCCATATGGGTGGAACTTGGGAGTTCAACGCTTCTTTGCGTGGAACATCGGTGTTCCACGCTTCTTTGCATTCCTTACATTTTGTACTGCGTATGAGTGTTCCACACTTAGATTCGCAGTGTAATTTTCAGAGAGGCAAAATTGAAATCTGGTCCGAAACTGGTTCAGCCGCTCTATCATGAACAATTGTCACTAACCAAATGTAACCGTATTCTCAAAAAAAAAAAATTACAAAGATTTTACGAAAACCAAAATGAAAGACAGGCCTTTGACCATCAAGTTACGAAAAGACGTACAGTGCTGATGAGTTCAAGCGTCACCCCTCACTCTTAACGTCCCGTTGCAATGGGTGTGCGTTTTAAATTTAAGAACCATTGATACAGGAAATAAGAGAACTGCATTCATGATTCATGCAACATACGACATACATGTCAAGTGTCAGGAAGTGAAACTATTTGGAGTGTATTAGTTCGTGTTATTGCCAAATTCAGGGTTTAGAGCTATATAGCGGTAACGTTCCTCGAGTGTACCGTCGTGGCAATGTTATTTAACTGTCGTGTCCATCCTTACTCCATTAGCATGTTGTCACGTATTTCGTGGAACTCGACGAGATAAGAGCAGAGGTAGGTAGTATATTAAAAAGAAAGAACCTCTGACTAGGACGTCAAAAGAAGACTTGTCACTGCTGAAGCACAGTCATGAAGTCTCTTCCACTAGGAATTGTTTTGCTCGTCTGCGTGGTAAGTCAATGAAAGTTCTTAGATATATCCGTAGGATAACACAGAAATGATATGATCAGCAAAGGAATCATTCGTAACGGAGGCGTAGGAAGGTATTTCAGTCAGGGGGGTTGGGGGAGGGGGGGTAAAAACAATATGCGGTTTTCGGTTGCCAGCAATATGCCAATGTGTGAATGTGGCACATTTTCCTGCTGTAACTCGTCGTAGGTTCGTCGGATTTTCAAAAGCTCAACGCCAGTCGACAGATCAGGTCATTTTACGCAGTCGGCTCGCTAACTTCCACCCTCTGAGACGAACGGGAAGCGAGATGGAGGTGAAAAACCCAAGCGCCGTCGCCCTAATGGCCCGGTGTCGGTTGCGCCGGGCCGGGCAAAGTGGCACATTTTCCGGTGTAACTCGTCGTAGGTTCGTCGGATTTTCAAAAGCTTAACGCTAATCGACAGATCAGGTCATTTTACGTATTCGGCTCGCTTACTTATACCCTCTAACACGAACGGGAAGCGAGATAGAAGCGAAAACCCGGGCGCCGCCCATAAGCCGCTGGCGGCCGGCCGGCCGGAGCCCCTGCAGGTAGGCAGTCGTGTGCGGAGCTCCGGGGGGCCAGTTTTCGGCGCGCGCTGGAACGGGAGTGCCGCCACCTTCTCCTGGCGATTTCAGCTGACAAGTCGAGCATTAATAACATAGCAACTACAATTTCAATTCAAATTTACAAAAAAACTGTAGTTTAAATTTCTATTAAACTTTCAGAGTGAGTATACAAGTTTACATACAATAACTGTAGGTAATATTATAAAAATCCTTGGAGCGCATTTTTTTTCCTCCCGTAAGGGGCCATATAAAACAATTGACATACGTTTCAAAGCGATTTTAGAAGGCAACTCTGTTGCCTAAAAATAGGGCATCTGAAAGTCGATTCTTCTAACCTCCGCCACTAAAGGGGTTGCACTGCTCGTAAGGGGTGGAGCTTGGATCGCGCACCTCATGAGCCTCGAAAGGAATAATGGATGCACCTCCCTGCCAAATCTTACCATCCTAGCTCGAAAAACAAAGAAATTACACCGGGGAAAAAAAGTGGACCGCTAATTTTGTTGAGCAGTGTATTATTAACATACAGCCATCTTACCATTAAAATGGAACAATTGTTTTAACTCCATACCCTTAATAGCTGACATTCATTCCATAATACATAGTTACGCCCTATCATTGAAAGGTCCGAAGTATTTGTAAATGTCTTGATTGTAATTGCAGTTACTGACCTCTGTTACAATATTTTTTGCAGTGTCTTTTTGAGTCATATTTTAAGGGACCCACTGTTTAGAGGTGAAGAGGAGAGGAAGAAGGGTGGGGGGTAGGGAATCTGCATGTCATGCAGGTGCATTCTCTTTTAACTATGTAATTGATACTGACCCCTCTCTCGGGGTTGAGGGTAAAGTGGAGGTGATGGGGGAGAGGGCGGTCATGGATAGGTGTCCCGAGGTCCCCGCACAGAACAACCGCATTTTGGAGGCCGACGCGCATTGCGCTTCTGCCGCCGATCCCATTGTGTTGTCCGGGACTTGTGATTTCAAGAGCCCTCTAAGAGGGAATGCTTATTATGATACCTGTGCCGGCGCCTTCGTGGTGCTCCACATGTAGAAGGACCAGAATGTCTTTCCGGGGTTGTTCGAGGACCAGTGGCACCGAACCGTGTCCGGTGACCACAACACCGACTTGCATTCTTTAATAGAAGTGATTGTGGCTTGTCCCCCCCCCCCTCCCCCTTCAAAAACCTATCCTGCCTCATACTCTCATGTCCCTCTCCTCTGCCCTCCGCCCCCTTTCCTCGTAATTCCTTAAAAACGTTGAAGTTACTGACTTACTGACTTGCAGACTTGCTGGTTGCCTGCGAAAACGGTGGTTGGTCTAAAACCATCCCTTACATTTCTTTTAAAAACTCACTTCGCTCAGCCTTTCGTACGTACTCCTAGTTTTATTCTTTTCTGTTATTCAACTCGTCCAACCTTGTTTTATTTACAGGCAGCAACCCTTGGTGGTCCCGTTCAAAGAAGATCGCCCGGCCTCAATCCATTTAAGTGCTGTACAAAAGGTTCTCGAACTACCTCTCCGCAACGAACAGCGACTCAGGAGCAGCCGCAGCAGCAGCAGCAGCAGCAGCAGCAGCAAGGAAACAGGAGTCCCGGTCCAATGTCAAGATATGCCTCACCCGCTGGCATCCTGCGTGCTGGTCATACGCCTCCTAGGTCTCCATCGCGCTTATTTGGAAACTCGCCCAAAGTGCTTGGCGGTACTGGAAGTGTTTCTTTCCCAACAACCAAGCAAAGAAGGCCCGGCGGAATTGGCGGAAAGTGACTTCCCTCACAGATTCAAATCTACACCATAAAGAAATAAATAACATTTTAAAACAATGGATTTTCCCCAAATATTATGTTTTTAAAGTAGACGTTTAAAGATATGAAATCTTATTTAAGGTGTTTCAGCAGACCTCGAACTTTTTCATATCGTTTCCGATGGTGCATGCAGTCTGTTTATCAAGCACGGTGGAGACAGTGTTATCCACCGTGTTATCAAGGTTGTCGTGAAATTTCACATAATTTTGCTCTCGTAAAGTTTCCCGGAATTTCTCGCCGTAAAAGTCGCTGGAATTGTTTTGCTGTGTACGGATATGTGTGGATGCAATCCGGTTGTTCAGGATGCACTTCGTAGGTTCACGGATACGCACTAATACTTTCCGGAAGATTGCGGATGTATTGGGGATGTACGTGGAGCGGATAATCGTAGTCATCCATAACGCATCCGATTTCATACAAATTTGGATACCGATATCCACAATTCCGGGTGCGATGTGGATATCCAAATAGGCTCCTCAGTCCCATCATGGTTCACGGACAACTGGCTCAAGAAAACGGTAGGAATTCGTTCGCGGAAAGTGTCAGGATAATCGAAAACTATGATCGAGTGACAACCTTGCACTCCATGAGCTCGCGCGCCGGCACTTAAAGGGCAGTTGTAGAAGGGGGGGGAGGGGGGTTGACTCCCCCCCCCCCCCCCCCCCCCCCCCGGACGCTTGCACTAGGCTCCGCCTAGCCGCACTTGGCCTCGCTCAGCGCAGCCTCCTTATCACGTGCTGTCAGTGCCGCCGATGTGGCGGGCACCGCGCATCACCCGGGAATGACACATAGACAGACAACTACTCCGTCTGCTGGGGCGTGGCGTGGCGTGGCGTGGCGTGGCGGGCGGCCATGGCGAATACAAATGAGGAGCTGGGGGTACTTGAGGGGGCATTTGCGCCGCTGAGAAGTAGCTCCCCTGAGCGCTGCGCACCGCTGCATATGGCGCCAGTCTGTTACGTCGTTATGCGCCCGTGTGTGTGTGTGTGTGTGTGTGTGTGCGCGTGTGTGTGTGTGTGTGTGTGTGTGTGGGCGCGCGCGCGCGCGCGCAGGCATGTGAGTGTGGAGTCTTTATCATCCTAGCCATTGCACCCAGCTCAACAATTTTGTTATCCCCATTCCAGTGCACGTGAGTAAGCTGGCAGTGCCGGCGCTGGCTGGCGGGCTGGTGCTGGTAGCATTTCTCTCTGAAAACAGACGCACGCCGTTTCGAACGCACGGTTGGCAAGTACGTGTTTGTGTGTGCATGGATGTGTTAGAGTGAGGGAGAGGGAGAGAGTGAGTGAGAGAGAGAGAGCAAAAGCGCAGCTGGAGCCCGCCCGCCTGCGGCGCCGCGGCGCGCCCCCCAACGCGACGCACTCCTGTTGCTTCCTGCGATATTGCGTTGCGCTCAGCTCTTCTTTTTCCATCATTCCTCTATTCTCTCCCTCTCTCTCTCTCTCTCTCTCTCTCTCTCTCTCTCTCTCTCTCTCTCTCTCTCTCTCTCTCTCTCTCTCTCTCCTGGGTTTGGGGATCACGTTCCCGCTACAAATTTCGGTCTGCGCGCGCGTCGTCTCTGCAGTGTCATTTTGCGAAGTGCGCTGCCGTAGGCTGCCATGGCGTCGACCCGCCGCCGCCACCACCTTACCCCGCGTCCTACCTTATCCCGCCCCTTCATACTGCGCCCCGCCCGCCACGCCCCGCCCGCCACGCCCCGCCACGCCCCGCCACGCCCCGCCGCGCCCCGCCACTCCGCGACTAGTCCTATGTGCGTCAGCCATCGGTGCGTGAAGAGCAGGGATGTGATGGACCGTATCCGCGGGGGAGTGGCGTGGAGAGACAAAGAGGGTGGGGTGGGGGCGATTGCGAGAGTGGTGTGGATGCAACGGAGGTAGGGGAGAAATAGGGGTCTGGGAGAGAAAAAGAGAGAGAGAGAGATTGAAAGAGGGGTTGAGTGTTGGTGGGTGGCGTGAAGAAAATAAAGGGCTCCGGGCAGGGCGGCTTGCGGGCTGTGCTCGCGTGCCCCGTGTGCCCTTTGATCCGCTCCACTGGCCCTGCCCGGCCCCAGCCCATAGAGCAGCAGACTGCACTTTCAGCATGTTGCGCCACCGGGTCATGTGTGACCTGATCCAGGGAATTGAGTTACATTTGTAACACTTTTGGTTCTTCCGCGTGTAGGCGGCTCTATGCTGGTTGCCCCGAAGGACAGCAGGCCGGAGGGCGGAGGGGCACCACTTAACCTGACATTGGTGTGGCTTTTAGAGACGCAACGCAACGGAGCCGCCACGAAAACTCGCCCACACAGGGTGCACAGGGCCCTGGTGTAGGGTGCGGTGTAGAGCGAAGGCACATTCTTAAAATCTGTGACCCTACTATTACGCCCATTACGCTTTATAAGGTTCCGAATTTTTTTTTATTTGGCCAAAAACAGACAAAAACTGCGCAAACCGACCCAAAACTGAATAAAATATGGACAAATTTGGCTATTACGCTTCTAATAGGCATACTATTACGCCTTTATTACGGATAGAGTGACCCGACTATCACGCGAGTTCATTCCCCCTTTGATGTAGAGGCTGAGACTCGGGTGTCCCCGAGTCACACCCGAACGTGTTCCGAGGGTGCGGCCGCCAAGGCTGCTCCGCCCCGCTCCACCCCTCCCCGCCCCTCCCCGCCCCTCCCCGCCCCGCCCCGCCCCGCCCCACCCCGCCCCGCCCCGCCCCACCCCGCCCCGCCTAGCCTGCAGTCCCAGAACGCCTCTTCATCCCCTCTCACGAATGATAATACCAGACCAGGCAGGCAAGCCGGATGATGATTGTCGATCAAAGGCGCAGTGAGCGCGCGGGTGGTCGTCGTCGTCACTCCTTGCCTGCCCTTTCTCATCGCTCTCTTCCTCTTCCGTTTTCTTTGAACGTTCTCTTTTCTCTTTATTGCTCTCTCCCGTCGACCCAACTCCATTCCCTCCCCGCTGGTCGCTGCGCCACCGCTGCGCTACCGTGGCGCTACTGCGCCAGCTCGCAGCCCCCCTGCCCCCCCCCCCTCTCCCTCCCCCACTGTGCCCCGCCCCTGCCCCTGCCCCACCCGGCCTGCGCAATGGATTTTAAACTGTAATATTCTCCCCCGTCTTTGAAATGCAAACGCATGTCAGCCGGCGCAGAGACCGCCGACCGCCGGGCCTCAGCTCTACCCCCCCCCCCCCCGCTCCTAACATACACCGCTGCTGAGCTCCGCTCAGCCTGCCGCTCAGAGAGGGGAGAGCGCCAACAAGGGTGGTTTGGAAACGTCGACCTAACCTAGCTGCTCCGCTGCTCCTAGAGCGCTGCTATTAGATAACTCACATAGATTAAGTTTTTTTTACTTATTAGTCTTTTTATAACACGGTAAAAATAGTTTCTTGTATTTCAAGATCTGTCTTGGATGTCCATTATAATTCTCCATAAGATCCAAGAAAGATCTTGAAATACAAGAAACTATTTTTACCGTGAAATTTCCATATACACTACAAAATTAAAAGCTTGCTGAGAGTTTGCTCGGACGTACGACCACGACGACGACGTTGCTGTTTTGAATATGATCATCTCTCCATGGGATCGTGGAAATGGTTTGGTGGGTGGAAGCGGTCGGCGGGGGAGGAGGGGTATAGGGAGGGCGGGTCTGGTCGGTCTGGTGTGCCGACTGGGACGCTGAAACAGTAAAGATAAGCAAGCGCCCTGCCCCGCCCCGCCCCGCCCCGCCCCGCCCCGCCCCGCGCCCCGCCCCGCGCCTGCCAGGCGATTGTCCTGCACGGCCCCACGGTGGCCCGCGGCGGCCATGGGGACGGTGTGGGGCTCGGCTCGCTAGGCATGGCTAGACACTAGACCGACTGCGAATGCCCGACGGTGCCCGACCGACCCTCATTTGTCTTTCTGCTCAGCCTCGGTGACTTGCGAGCCCCGTGAAGCCCCGCCGGGCCGCGCCGGGCCGCGCTGCGCCGGTGTTATCTCGCTAATTGGCACGCGTCCGACCCTCTTTCCCCCCTCTGTCTCACTCTGTCGCGCCTCGCTTCTCATGTCTCCATTCCTCTCTCTGTCTCGCCCTCTTCTCTGCGTCTCTCTCCCCCCGCAATCCTTTTCCCCGACGCACGTGATCGCCGTGAAATGGTCGTGCAAACATAAGCCTTCTTTGTGCCCGACGCGTGTGTACACATTTTATTCCTGGAAATGAGATTATAACGACAGCAGAGTAATGAGAGAGCGGATTTTATGACGGGGAGAGAGAGAGAGAGAGAGAGAGAGAGAGAGAGAGAGAGAGAGAGAGAGAGAGAGAGAGAGAGAGAGAGAGAGAGAGAGAGAAGAGTGATAGAAAGACACCTCAGATCGACACTCTGCGTTGAACTGTGCGACTGTAATGTTGTAACGTGTATTAAATCAGCCCCTCCCTTTTGTCTGTTCCAGGTGAGTGCCGGGGTTTGAGACCCGATTAGTACCTGCGGAGCGCCTGCTGCTGCTGGTGCATATTCAGGTGAGCTCGCCCCGTGGTGGAGTACCCGTACTCGCAACCTCGTCTAGCCCTCGTAATCCTGGTAGAGAGAGAGAGAGAGAGAGAGAGAGAGAGAGAGAGAGAGAGAGAGAGAGAGAGAGAGAGAGAGGGAGAGAGAGAGAGAGAGAGAGAGAGAGAGAGAGAGAGAGAGAGAGAGAGAGAGAGAGACTCCTCTCGGAGAGATACCGTGCCTCACTGCTAGAGAGGAAAGCGCTGGAGACGCAGGAGATGTTGTGACAGTGGTGGGTTTTGTTTCGTGCTGCGGCGTACGGCTCAGTAGGTAGCCTGAACTGATTACACATGCGCGCCACGCCAAAGCACGCCACCACATCACTCCCGTCAATTATACACGCGCGTATATACGCTTCTCGATGCGCGCTGCTTGGCTGCTGGGCTGGGCGCGCGGCGCGGCGGAGCGCCTGGGGGGTAGGCAATGCGCGTACACGGACGCTCTCCGACCCGGCGGCTGCCTGCCCCCCAGGGGCTACCCGTCCAGCCAGCTCACACCGTGTCGATCAGAAGTGTTCCACTCTCATCATACACACAACACAAGTTGTACGAGGCACATATTTGAATACTAGAGGATGGTTCGTGAAAAAGACCATGTATTCCGTGTACGCGAGAGGATCATGCTTCTCTGAAAAAAAGTAATTGCCGTACAAAGTAAAGGAAAATTTTTCGTGGAAGATGTCATACAATTACAATTCAAGATGGTGAATGTACAAGCACCGCACATCGACATAAGAATCGCATGACGAGCAGCAAGAGTGGGATATTTTACGTGTGCGACGCATTTTAATTTTGTAAATATATAGTAGTAGATCGCACAAAATGTATCGTGCATATGTACGAACATGTATTGTATACAGTGTGTGTGGTTCGAAAACTTTGGTTATTTATTCGCGTTTGGAATACGCGGGCTTCTCAATTTACCGGAGTTGAATGCTTGCGTGTGTGGAGCATTGTCAACACCAGTGTACCTGCTCCCGGCCCGGGGCGCGGCCGCCAGACCAGACAGCTCGGCAGGCGAGCGGGCGGTGGCGGAGCGTAGCGCTGGCGCCAGAGCCCCAGCAACGCTGACGAAACCGAACCAGATGTGACAAAGGAGACAGCGCGCGTCGAAAGCGCACGTTGAAAGCCCGCGCTCGGCGCGCCGCTGACGGGGAGGTAAGCCCGCGTAAGCTTGCTCGGGGCCGCCGCCGCTGCTCAGCGCCCGCCACGCACACAGCCACACTTACTCTCTCTCTCTCTCTCTCTCTCTCTCTCTCTCTCTCTTCCTCCCGCTCTCACCCCCCCCCCCCCGTCTCTCTCCCTCGCTCCCCCTCTCCCCCCCTCTCTCTCTCTCTCACTCTCGCACACACACACACACGCACACCAGCACCGGTACGCTCTCCAAAGACTTTGTTCTGCGTCGTGTTCCCGCGCGGTCGCTCCGGTAGGTGGTTTCTTTCTCATATCGGAAAGAGACTGACACGTGTCGACGGATTTTCTGCTATACGCGGGTCGCGCGCTTGCTCCTCACGTATCGAAATGCGCACGCGCACGTGTGTTTGTGTGTTTGTGTATTTTTTTGGTGGGTGTGTGTGTTTGTGTATTTGTGTTTTTTTTGGTGTGTGTGTGTGTGTGTGTGTGAGTGTGTGTTGAACGGATCAAGAAGTCATTTATTTCGGATAATATGGTCTTGACGTCAAAATCAACGCGATCAGTTTTACTCCCCCTCTTGTTGTAGGGCTGAAAAGAAGTTGAGGAATTTGTGAGGGTGCTGAAAGATGTCCCCGCGGAGCCCCGCCCGACCCGAGCCCGACGCTTGCGAGGGTCCATCCTTAATGCATGGAAATGGCAGTCGGCGGGCCGACGGGACCACGCAGTGTTACCCCCCCCCCCCCTCTCCCGTGGGGACGTACACGGGATAACCCGGCAAAGGAAGGTTAAACATTTTCCGATAACACCGAATTTATTATGCTAATGCAGAGCGAGGCGGGCGGCTGTGCTCCGGCGCAGCTGGGGGTGGTGGCCGGGGGACAGGACTCCCTCAACCGCTCGTCAACTAACCTCCCTTAAACACAGCGAGGCCGGTCTGCCTGTCTCTTGCATCATGATGCGAGCACCCAGAAAAATTGTTTCTTGATCTAAGCACATTTTCAAGATAATGGACACAAGCTCAATTTTGCTCTTGAAACGAGGTGAAGTTTCTCTTATTTGGAAGAAAATTTCTTGATCTGAGTATAATATTACCGTGAATTAAGAGTAAAATTGATCTTGAATCAGTGATCTTCAGAATGTTCTTGGATCAAGAAACTATTTTTCTGGGTGAGATATTCTGTTTCCAGTATCACTTGTAATATCCGTGAGATCCGTAACCGAACTGGTCTATAACGCGAAGTCAGAAAGCCGAATGTATTGCTCGTTCCACTGTAAAAACAATGTGTGATTTTTTTTGTGGGAGAAGGAAAAACTTTGAGGATCGCAAATTTGAAGAAAATTCCTCAAATTTTAAGGGAGTCTCCCCCAAGATTGGTGGATGTTCCTTATTTGTGTTCGAGGAAACTTCCTGAAAAATGAAAAATTTTCCGCAAATTAAGTGAGCTGAAAATATCCCTCTTTACTTTCAAAAATCAGACGTTGTTTTTACCGTGTCTGGAACGAATAACTAACTTGATCAATCCGTACATTATAAAAAAATTAGACCTCTATACCCAAACATATTGTCAATATTTATTTTTCGAGCCCCAGACGCCCAGCCAAGGATGTCTTAAGCTGACTCATAGATGTCTAAATGTGCTAGATGTCCTCTATAACACCTAATAAGATGGATAATGAGCACATGGCCATCAAGGTTTGTTTTGTAGTCGTCCATTGACGAATATTTCCGTCTTTTAGCAGTTCCGGGTATAACAGAGAGGATGCTTCTGTGTTGTATGGGCTTGACTTCCCTTCCCCGTTAGGCGCTATGGCCCCTTCGGTCCAAACAGGTATGTAATCCCGCAACACTGCCACGTCTACTCTAGTACACGTCTACTTAACTTTGATAGACATCTCTTTAAGAATATAGGGCTGGGAGGCGAAAAGAGCGAGAAACAGAGAGGAAGAGGGTAGGAGAGCGCATCCCAGGGGTCTAGACTCCTGGTGCGCACGGTGAGAGAGAGAGAGAGAGAGAGAGAGAGAGAGAGAGAGAGAGAGAGAGAGAGAGAGAGAGAGAGAGAGAGAGAGAGACGGGCAGCCGGGCCTGGAGTGGTGTGGCGTAACGTAGCGTGGTGTTGGTCCACTGCGACCCCGCCGTTTCCAAAGCGGCAGCACCAGTTTGGTGGGAAGAGGAAAAGTTGTTTGGCCGAGCGAAATCTTTTGACAGGCTTTGGCCAGCAGACGAACACATGGAGGGGCAGCAGCAGTCTGGCTGGTGACTGCCGCGAGGCGCGGCGCGCGGCTAGCCCGCCTACACCCTCCATCTTAGTTCTTGTCTGTCTGTCTGTCTGTCTGTCTGTCTGTCTGTCTGTCTGTCTCTCCCCCCTCCCTCCCTCCCTCTCGCCTGCTCCACCGTGCTTTGAATCCATCTCATACTCCCCGTTTCGTAAATCGTCCAAAACTTCCTCAAAAACACATCTTTAGCTCCGACTTTGTGGCAATCACAGGCAGATTTTTCGCAACGCGGTTCAAGACAGCAGTAGCTATCAGCGCAATTTTAAACACATTTAAAAGAATATTTGTTATTTGCCGCTTTGATTGGGCTGAGTCTGCGGCTCGAGAGCTTGCTGTCTGCCTGAACCCGGCTCTTTCTTGGAGTCGCTTTGATGTCTCAGCGTTTTTCACCCCGCTTGTCCGGGTCCCTCTGGCGCGCGGCATGCTGGTGCCGTGACGTGAACTCCTCCTGCCTCCCCTCCCTTTTTCTCTCTCGCTTTGATTTCCTTAATGGACCGATGTCGGACTGCCTTTAGGGTCTGAAACTCCTGTTCGACGTAGCGGCGGCCTCGCCCTGCCCTCCGGCGTCGCGGTGAAGCTGCCGAAATGAAACCAATGAAACGCGCGCCACCCGTTGCTGCGACGGTTTTCGAGCGTTGGTCCTCAGCTCTGTAGTCAGGCTCGATACTTCTAATTCACTTACCTGTGTCGATGCAAAGGCGATCAGCTCCTATTGGGTAAGAAAAGTTTTTCCTTAAATTTCAATGATCAGCCCTGTTAAAATGAGCCAGGGGAGCCGGAGGGAAGTTGGAGTGAGGCATGAGATTTGGCCGCCTCAGATTACTGAACTTAACGTAACCGAATGAATGAAACCATACGCCATGAATGAAACCGACGCCATATTCATATTTAAACCATGGCAGAGGCCTAGAAGACGCACTTTTAGTTCAGCTGAACACGGTTTTCATGTGCGCGTACACTGGTAAAACTGAAGCATAGTTGTACCCCTTTTTCAAGAGTGCAAAACCTTACGACCTTCTTGAAGCGTACACTGCCAACCGAAGCGTACTAAGTACACACTTCTGTTTGCTGTGTACAATACAACTACGCTTCAAGGCAATGAGGTAGGAGGAAAGGATCGCATAAGCTCTTTTACGCTTGAATAAGGGCGTACTGACTCGTACGCTTCTAAAAGGCGTACAACTACGCTTTAGTTTTTCCAGTGTACCTTGGACAGAAAAGAGGTGTCATTGAACCGGTAAAATGCAAGGCCCTATGGGGAAGAAAATGAAATGTGAGATGTGTGAATGAGAGAGAAATGTGTGTGAAGGCTCGATATCTTGTCTTGTCGGCCGACGATGGGCTCTGCTCCGCTAGAACAAGTCCTCCAGTCCTGGCCTCGCTATGATGCTGTTCTCTCTCGCACCTGCCCTCTGATCTCCTCCCGCGGAACAACTTGTAGACTCGGCAGAGAGAAATTCAAAAAATTCCCGCCGTCGGAGTAAGACTCCGGTTGCGTATAAGGCACAAAGGCGCCTCACATTTTCTGCCATTCATGCAACAGAGTGGCGGAGCGTGGCGCACGGCAAAAACGAGTCCTGGGTTTCCCAGGGGAATTTGCACATTCCCAGGAGGTATCATCTTTCCCAGGGGATGTCCTGGGTTTTCCAGGAAAAACTCCTGGGAAAAGCTGCTTTTTTCCAGGACATCCACTGGGATTCCAGCTCTCCTGGGAATCCCAGGACTCGTTTCTACCGTGCGGAGCGTGGCTAGGCTGAGCGGTGCGCGCGGTTCTTGACAGTTGAAGCCCACCTGAAGCCCTTGTCAAGATGTTCATTATGTTCTTCTCCCGTTGTGCTGCCGGCGAGGGTTACGTCAGGCACCACGCTCTCCCCTCCTCCTCACCCCCCTTTTTCCCCGCTCTAGCCATCCGCTAGCTCCCTTTCTAAGTAAGGGTTAGAGAGAGCGAGAGTAAGGTGCGGGCGCGAGGGAGCGGGAGATAATATACTTTTTCGCCGCCGCTACAGTGCTAGGGGGCAGAGCGTGTCTGAATAGGGCTGCGCAGAGTGTGTAGAGCCTCCAGCTTGCCTCCAGCACGCCTTCAAGCATGCCTATCCACCGTGCGTTCGGCTTGCATCCAGCTTTGCCTCCAGCTTTTTCTCCTACTGTATCTTATGAACTGTGAAGTTCGTAAAATTTTGCCTAACAATGGACAAATTTTGAAAAGGAGTTTAGTGTTTCTTTGCGTCCTTAGTGTTAGGACAATTTTATCAAATCGGACATATTTTTAAGATTGTCTGTTGAAGTTTTTCTGTGTTTGTAAAGCAGTAGTAGTTATAAGGGTGATGGTTGTGGCCAGTAGGGGTCAGCGTCAAGAGTGAAATGACAAAATATAATTACGATTTTAAGAAATCCTGGTACGCACAAAAAGTTTTTTAATGTTTCGGTTTCATAAGACATGGATGGTCTATGTATAAAAATTAAGCACCCATTTTTCTTACCCTCAGTGTTTGAGCAGTGTTCTTAGTCTGCGTCATGCGACAAATTTGAGCCTTCTAGATCAAACGAGGAATAAATTAGTTTCTCAGTAAAACTATGACCGATCACCTTGATTTTGAACTGTAGGATCGTAGTGCACTGATCATTTAAAAGCTGAATTGACATTTCTACACAAACGTGTTCTTTCAATTTTCATTGTTTGAACTACTGTGCATATGACTCAAATCAACAAGAGCGTGCCCCTAGCCACGGTAGTTTTCGCAACCATCGCAACCACTGATTTGGCTCGGCCTGATGGCTCGGCTTGTCATTGGCATAGAAACACAGGATGGAAACGCCTTTTATACAGAAGCAGACATGCAGCTTGGCAACAGACATACCTCAAAAGCTTTCTAATTTTTCGCAGTATTTTTCATTGGAATTTGGTGTGAATTGGCAAACGACAGGATCAGCTGCGCCCTCAAGGGGAAGGGTTCATCGTCAACAATAAATAAACTCACGGGCGTGAGCAATAGGCATTCCTAATGCGGACCTAAAAATCTCGAAACAACAGATCAAGCTTGTAAGTAACGGAATTCTTTTGTAAATAAACGCGAATAAAAAAATAATGAATTCACTCTGATCGTTAAACAAAATTCACAGATATTTCCTGTTAATTTACGAAGTGGATTTTTTTTACAGTGTGTTTGTGTGTGGTTGTGTGCCGGTCCTCATGGCGGCGGCCACCCTACGCCAGCACTCCCCCCCCTCCCTCCCCCACTCGTCGGGCGGGCCGGGCCGCAGCCGGCTACCCGGTGAAAGAGTCTTTTAGAAAAAGGCAGGGGCTCGGCCTGGCCCGGCCGTCACGGCAAAGGTTAATCTTGACTCGTCAAACATTTATGGGAGACACAAAGACTTGCACGCCGGCACGGTGGACCCTTATACAAGCGGGGCTGCCTGGAATATTCATGCCTTGTTTCCTCCCTGAGACGACCCGCCGCGGCTCAGCCCAACCTCCTCCTCCTCAGCCTCAGACGGGGCCATGCAGCACGCGCGCAGGCTGCCTGGCCGCGATTGCTGAATGGCGACTTTTCGTGGCGCTAACGGCGGGGCGTGACGCGCGCCGAATGTCTCTCTCTCTCTCCGAAAAGAAAAAGTAAATCCTCCCCCAACGCGGTGGTGTACACGAAGACGATGATTTTATGCGGGAAATTCGGGTCGCGGGCCGCGCGGTGCCGTAAGCGTGCGAGGGTCCTAGGGGAGACCGCGGAGGAGGGGCTAGGGGGCCGCAGCTGGTGCTGGAGGAGCAGATAATGCGAGCATTATGAGGGATTACCCGGGCGAGGTGAGGTGGGGTGGTCCTGAGCGCGAGCTGCCGGCCTGGCGCTGGTGCTTGTGTTTCTCTTTCTCAGCGATATACCGCCGCCGCCGTCTGCTCAGCAATTCCGATAATGATGATGTGATTATCATTTGGAAGCGCACTCGGCGATTGTTTGGCCGCCGGCAATCTTACAGCCCCGCTCTCGCTACCCGATACCGCGGAGAGATGCGCCGATGTGTTGTTACTGTTATTGGAAACTAACTGGTTTAGGGCTTCACTGTACAACATCCGTATAGGACCTCACTATTAGAATTTACTCTTGAACCCAAAACTAAAAGAAAACAAGACTCATTTTAACTTTGCTTTGTTAACTGTTAAATATGGTCGTTGAGAAACAAAGTGGTTTACTGTCGCAAATTTACAACGTTTTGTAAGTCGTAATTTTCAAAATAAATCGTCAAAGGTATTTTTCACAGTGTAACAGAAGCATGTCAGTCGGAGAACCTCTCTGGAGGGATTCGCTAAAGAAAGAGAGTGTGAACCCTGTTGTGCAAAAAGCGATAGCCAGTGCCGTCGAAATCAAAGTGAAAGGCCCTCCAATAACTTACATTCGTTATCTCTTAATCCCACCGGCCTGGCCTTTCACCCGTATCCCCGCCGCACCTCGCCCCGCCCCACCCCACCGCATCCAACCCCATCGAACCCCACCCACCCAACCCCACCCACCCCACCGGGCTCCGGGCTGTCAGAGGCTGGTACGGGTGGCGGAGCGTAGCGGCGAGCCGAGCTGAGCCGAAGCAGCCGAAGTCGGGACGACGGGGCCGCGGGCGCGCGCGGCGAGGGCGAGCCGGCCGTGTGTTGACGATTTTAAAACGAAGATTTCGACAACAAGATTTGAGTAAACGGGATAAGACTTTTCAACGGTGCTCTTCAGAATTGTGCAGAGAAGATGCCGTTGACCTGGCATTTCCTCGGCGTCTAGCCGTTCTTTTGTTTTCAGGCCTACAATCGGCCTAACCAGAACCAGGAGGTAACATTCGAGGTACATTTATAGCGAAAGAACGGCTAAACGCCGACAAAATGCCTGGCCAGCGGCAGCTTCTCTGAACATTTCTGAAGAGAATCGTCGAAAGTATCTCATCCTTATTTACTCAAATCTTGTCGAAATCTTCGTTTTAAACTCGTGAGCACTCGGCCGGCCCGGCGCTCGGCCGCTCAGGTCGCCGCCACGCTCCGCCACCCTAGACAGCCTCTGACAGCCCGGAGACGAGAGCAGGGAAGCGGAGCGAGTGCAGAGGCTCGTATGCGTCCGGAAACGAGAGGTGAGAGTTGGAGGGAGCTAGGTCCTAGTTCGAACGTCTCTCTCTCTCTCACCTGTCGTTTTCGGACGCATACGAGCCTCTGCGCTCGCTCGTTTCCCACGCTCTGCCGAAGACTGGGTCGCTTCCTACTCCCCTCCTGATCCCTGCCCCTCCCCACCCCGCTGGCCCTGCCGCAGAGGGATCGTGATCTTCTCTTCAGCTCCCCGCGCTCTTTCGCTGCGGGACGATTAGTGCTTTTATCTCGCGGCACCTCTGCAATCGCGACTGACTAGTAGTTTCTCTTCATTTCTTTTTATTAAGTTGTGAGGTCGCCCAGCTCGGGCCGGCGGCGCGGCTGTTCAATTAGCAGTAGGCGCTCTGCAGTGGCGGCGGCGGCTCTGGCTGTGAGGGCAGTCCTTTGATTTGCGGCTCCACTAAGCCGTGCATACACCGCCGCCCCCCCCCCACCCACCCACCCACCGCAACCACGCGATACGCGCGCCGCAGTTGCCGATAAAACGAGTAATATTTCACTTGGCCGATTATTGGAATCCCTCCCCCTAGAGTAGTACCACGCCACAATCGCTTTGTTTGTGCATCGGATCGGAAGCGAAGTGCCGCGGGTGGCCGGCGGGGTACGGGGACTATAGTGGGGCGATGAAGCGTCACGTGATTTGTACGTGGCTGCCCCGGGCACCATAGGACGCCTACCACCATTAGGCAGCCAGGGAGATGGAGTGCGGGGCAGGGACGCGCGTGACCGGCCACGCGGGCGCCATAGGACACGCGGATTTAAAATTATACATCATACGTCTTTATTATACATTTTATAAAGACGTCCTATAGCCAATCAGCCTCGCGAGCTGGAGAGCAGGGTCGCGACGAACAGTCTATTTGATTGGAAGTGCAGACTCTCAGGGGTACGTACCAGGTTCGTCAAAGGGATGCTAACGGTATCAGGTGCGGAGGGTTGGGAGGGCGGGGTAAGGGAGAGGGCGAGGGGACAGAGAATGATTTAGAGAAAGGGGAAAGGAGAATGAAAGAAAGCGGGTGAGGTAGCTGGAGAGAAGGGGGGGCTGAGATGAGGGAGCGTGCTAATGCCTTCTACTGTACATTCACTCCATCCATTACCAGATAGCCCCTTTCCTCTCTCCCGCATGGCCCTCCTGTCCCATCCATTTCTTTGACACCACGACGAGTAAATTTGTGACCTTTTGCCTGGCCTTGCGCCGGGCTGCAGTCCTCGAGGGGACGGCAATGGTAAAAGGGAGGAGTCATTTCTGTTTGTCCCTCGTCCCTCTTGCCTCGTGGCCACGCCACCTTGGGAAAGTGTCGACTGCTCGCCGTTGAAACAAATGCGGGTCAGGCGGGCAATGGGGTACTGCCGGGCACGGCAGGGCACGGCAGGGCGGTCCGAGCTGCTGCTGGGTCTTCTGAGCCTCCTTTTCAGCCTGTAATTTTCCCTTAGCAGACTCACTCGACCTCAAGGTCAGTCGCTGCGTGCGAACTTTGTTTCGCACCTGGAGAGAGGCCGGGGCGGCCGGCGGCGGGGCGTTTGTCTCTATCCCACCCCATTGAGTGGTGCGTGGGTGGGAGGGAGGGGGCGAGAGAGAGAGAGAGAGAGAGAGAGAGAGAGAGAGAGAGAGAGAGAGAGAGAGAGAGAGAGAGAGAACAATTCAGGGCTCGCGGCCACTCGGAGGAACAAAATGCGAAGAGAAAGGGCAAAGCCGTCGGGTCGGGTCAGCAGACGTGGCGAGCGGGCAGCTCCACACTGGCTGGGCGTGGGCTAGGCTGGACTCCGCTATTTTGTGCTCCCGCATCCACCAGAAAAATAAAAAAAATAATAACCAGAGCGGGAAAACCTAGAAAGAAATCGTAATTGTTACTGCGTTTGGCGACGGATTAGTTATTTGTAATCTCGTTGGATTAGCGCTCAACGCTTTCTCACTCACGCACCTCAGGATCGTAATTAGATCTCAGGCTGGGCGGGGCTGGGCGGGGCTGCCGGGGCATTAGCATACGCGCACGTAGCACCACGCGGGCCGCACCGAGTAGTGCTGTCGTGCTCCCTAAACCGCTCCTTCCCTCGACTTCTAATTTCAGTCGAGTCGTCCTTAAATTATTTTTTGGGTCGGTTTGCATCCGCTTGTACGTCTGCGCTCTCCATATGCATGCGGCGGACGGGGAAGTGGGGCGCCTCTGCCCGGCAGGACCGCGCCGGCGCTGCGGCTGCGACTGTTCTGGTCTGGTCCCTGCAGGCCCCTCGCCCGCCCCCGCACCGTGTCCATGCTCGCCTGCCTGCCTGCCTGCCTGCCTGCCTGCCTGCCTGCCTGCCTGCCTGCCTGCCTGCCTGCCTACCTGCCTGCCTGCCTGCCCGCCTGCCTGCCTGCCCGCCTGCCCGCCCGCGTGCCTGCCTGCCTGCCAGAGACACTGTACCCAAAGCCGTGCCGCGCTGCTGTGTGTGCTCGTGTTGACCCAGTTCCTCGAGAGATGCTCACCTCCGTCCGAACTACAGCCTCTCTCTCTCACTCTCTCTCTCTCTCTCTCTCTCTCTCTCTCTCTCTCTCTCTCTCTCTCTCTCTCTCTCTCTCTCTCTCTCTCTCTCTCGCCCCGCAGCGCCACGCTCAGCGACCCCCTATCGAATGGGAGAGCTGTGGTGGGTAGGAATTTCGCGGTGGCGCAGCAAGCGTAACTTGAGCTGCAAACAAATTGAATCCCGCGCGCTTCGGCGCGGCTCCCGCCCTGCCGGCCCTGCCTCGCCACAGCGCCCTTCTTTCCCGCCTCGGGTTTCCGCGTCCGCACCCTGCCCTCCAAGCGAGACGCATGCGAGGTTTGCGCGCTGTGTGTGTGTGTGTGTGTGTGTGTGTGTGTGTGTGTGTGCTTGTGCGCTTGTGCTTGTGTTTTTTCACTCTCCCGCACGCCCCCGCCCCACGCGCTCTATTTAGAGGGGCGGCGCAATGCTGCTCCAGCTGGGCGTCGCGTCGTTAGAGAGCGCGCGGGGCGGCGGGGGCGGGAACAGTCCCTGCGGGCGGGGGCCGAGCTCCAGGAGTGTGGGGCGTCGAGCGTGGGGGTCCAATGCACTGGTACTCCAAAACTTTAAAAGGCAGTACAGCTCCAAAGGCGTTACAGTTTATGTTTCTGTCAAAAAAAAAAAAAAAATCTTCTCATTGAATTTAATTGAATTTTCGGGCTCATTTTGGTAATCTACGCTTGAAACGAGCCTACATATGAGATGGGGGTCTGTCGAAAAATGGCAGAAATTAATGTCTTTGTTTGTACTTTTTGTAATTGCTTTTCATTTGCTGACCGCTCATCAGAACCCTATCACATGTAGGCTAGTTTGACGCGGAATTTTGCGAGGAATGCGATAGTGTGTCCTAAAATGCAATTGGTTTGCTTGTGTGAAAATATCTTGATGAATAAGCTGAAAATGTACAGTTTAGCAGCCTTAAAACAACCCAGGAAAGGAATGACATCGAACTTTTGTTTTTCCAGTGTGCTGCTTCACTACCTCATGGAAGGTTTTGCGAGTTTACGTACTTATTTCTAGGGTTTAAAATTACTCAACGTTATAAATTTCGAATGAACACCAATACAGTGCAGGTCGGATGCAGGTCCGTCACTGGCAATGTGAGAGACTGAGGGCTTCGCACTTTTTCTCTGAAGAGTGTGAGAACAACTTTCAGGTGAATTCAAAGCATCGCCGGTTGAACCATGTGAACTGGAACTCAACCACCTTCAACAAAAGTGTGACATTCACAAATATTTGTGTGCTCGGCTGGGGGAGGGGCGGGGCGGGGGGAGGCGTCTGCTCTGGAAATCCAAGTGTAGGAATGTTGCACACTTGTAGGTGTGCGAGGATTCATTCGTACACTTGGCCACTCAAACGTGTGAATATCCTAGGAAAATTCACACGTTTAAGTGGCCAAGTGTACGAATGAATCATCGCACACCTACAAGTGTGCGACATTGGCACACTTGGGTTTCCAGTCTGCTATTGCTCATCGAGAGGCGTCTCCAGCGGCGCACCTGCAGTGTCCGTTTGGCCGAGACCGAGCCGTCTGGGTCATCTTCCGTCGCGCGCCCCTCTCTGGGGGCCGGCGGTGGAGGGAGGGGGTGGGGGTGGGGGTGGGGCCCAGGCAGCCCCCGGCCCGGCCCGGCCCCGGGGCGAAGGGGCGGCGGCCGAGCCCGTCGGGAGCGGACCGGCGGCATAGTGGGAAGCGAGATCTGTTGGCCCCACATAGACCCCGGGCCGCCCCGCCCCGCCCCGCCCCGCCCCGCCCCGCCCGTCCCCACGCCACGGCCAGACCCGCTACCCCACCGCCCCGGACAGCCCCGACAAACAAACTTTGTTCTCCAAGTCCGGTCCATACAGCATCCAGTCTCTGCGGTCCCTAGGCTAGGCTAGGTCCAGGGCTGTTATGTCATTGCCCCGCCCCATACCTCGCCTCCCCTCTACCACCGCCCCACCACCGACCACTTCTCTCTCTCTGTCTCTGTCAGTCTCCCCTTCTCTCTCTGTCTCTTTCTCTCCTCCAGCCTCTCTCTTTTCGGCGTACCGGATCCTCTAAACGATGCTACGCGCGGCTGTGCCGCGGTCGGCCTGACCAAACCACAGGGAAAGAGAAAGGGGAGGGAGAGAGAGAGAGAGTCCAAACGAGATCGAGGGAGACGAGCAAGAGAGAGAGAGAGAGAGAGAGAAGGGTGGGTTGGGAGGGGGAGCAGAAATGCCATCCCAATGGGTCCTGACACTCAGTGGTAGTAGATCAGAGTGATTGTAACTTTCGGCTTCACGGCCAGGCAGTCAAACAAGAGAGGGAACGGGGAGGGGGAGGGATGGGAGACAGACAGACAGACAGACAGACAGACAGACAGACAGACAGACAGACAGACAGACAGACAGACAGACAGACAGACAAAGATGAGAGGGAACAGGGAGGGAGGTGGAGAGGGAAGTTGGCTTGAAGCAGATTGGCTGGCCGAGCGGTTGGGCCCCACCAATAGAGGAAATTGTAAAAATGAGACGGATTGAGGCTAGGCGAGGCGGCCCGGAGCGTAGAACGTGCCTGCCTGGCCGCTAGGACGCCGTCAACTTTGGCATTAGTTCTCTGATCCGATCAGTTTGAGCGAATTTGTGTCGCGGGGGGAGAGGTGCGGGTCGGGATGTGGTGGGGTGAGGCGGGGCGGGGCGGGGCGGGCCGGGCCGGGCCGGGCCGGGCGCCACTGTCAGCCGCGGGACGTGCCGTGCGGTGCGGGCCGCCACGCAGGCTGTGGCGAGGGGTTGATGCTGGGGTGCGGCGGAGGGTGGGGGTGACGAGCGTAAGGGGCCCCTTGCCTGCCCCTGCCCTGCCCCTGCCCTGCCCCTGTCCTGCCCCTGCCCTGCCCCTGCCCTGACCTGCCCCTGCCCCTGCCCTGCCCCTGCCCCTGCCCTGTCCCTGCCCTGCCCAGGCCCTGCCCCTGCCCTGCCCCTGCCCTGCCCCTGCCCTGCCCCTGCCCTGCTCCTGCCCTGCCCCTGCCCTGCCCCTGTCCTGCCCCTGCCCTGTCCTGCTGCCCGGCCCCTGCCCTCCCCCTGCCGTCCCCTTGCCCTGCCCCTGCCCTGCCCTGCCCTGCCCCTGCTCTGCCCCTGCCCTGCCCCTGCCCTGCCCCTGCTCTGCCCCTGCCCTGCCCCTGCCCTGTCCTGCTGCCCTGCCCCTGGTCCCTGGCGGCCCTCTGATCGCCGATTGCAAATAAGGGTCGGCTGTTTAATATCGGCCACCACTTAGTTGCCTCGCTGCCGCGTCGGTCCGAATCGCAAAGTCGGATCGCAAGCCGGAATAGCAATGTGAATGCGATGGGATTTTGGGAGGAAAGGGCGGAGCGAGAAGCTCTGGAGCAGCACTGGCACGCGGCCAACAGGCGCTAACAAGGAATCCATTACGGCGGACGAAGGCGAAACTAGACGGGACGGGCGACAGGCTGCCGGGAATGTTTTTGTGACGTAAGAGGAGGA
The DNA here is from genome assembly GCA_029379305.1 of Frankliniella fusca. Classification (NCBI taxonomy): domain Eukaryota; kingdom Metazoa; phylum Arthropoda; class Insecta; order Thysanoptera; family Thripidae; genus Frankliniella; species Frankliniella fusca. The sequence continues at coordinate 188,499 of JAHWGI010000981.1, read as the reverse complement.
CAGCCTGGAGGAGGTGGGACAGACGAAAAACTGACTGACTGACTGACTGACTGACTGACTGACTGACTGACTGACTGACTGACTGACTGATTGCAGGCGCGATACGGAGGTAACGTCCTCTAAGCCCTCGAGAAATTAAGGTAGTCATCACCGCCTCAGACTGCTCAGACCGGCTCAGACTGAGGTTTGCGGATAGACACGCGGGCAGACTCACGCGGGGTCATTCCCCCTTTTTTCTGCGGGTGTAACGAATCGCTTTGTGCAATGTGCACAATGACAGGGGGACGGTATGGGACGCGAGCAAATGCCAACAAATGCGCGAATGCGAATAACTATCTCAGCCTGCCCGGCCGCCCCGCGCCCCGCCCGCAGCGCCGTATTGACACGACGCCACAGTCGGGTGTGGGAGGAACGTCAATGCGTATTGCTACTAGTGCTCCTGCACCGGCGCCACCCGCAGCGCCGCCCGCGGAGTTTGAAAACAAAATTTTGAACTTTTGGTCCGTTCTGCGATTACTGGGTAAAGTGTTGTTGTTGTTGTTGCTTTTCCGGGATCCTTGCCAAAATGTTTGTTACGCACACGAGATTGCTTCTTTCTCTTTACGTCGGTGGCGGTCGAGGGAAAACAACTCGCCTTTTTACAGGAGTAAAAATCCCATCGACGGCGGTGAAGTTTGAACAGTAATTTCTTTCAAACATTTATATGCAATTTGTTCCGACAAGACATCTCGAATAAATCGCTAGGGTTTGGCAGCTCAGAAACTTTTCCAGAAAAATTGGAAAAATAAAAAAGTTAAAATTGTGTTAAAACACACTTTTTGGCACGTGTTCATGGTCCAGACTGATGGTAAACGCTTTCTGCGGAGCTAAAAATGTGAAGGTCATCGAAATTCACCAAAAAAATTTAAGATTTCTGTGTCAAATTTCGTTTGTCACTGACATCATGTATCGAAGCTTGAAATTTTCACGATTCTGACTCGTTTTACAACTTTACTACCAGAGGCTGAAGGAACGTAATTAGGCCGTTTCGTATCGTTGTTGTCGCAAATATCATGGAATTCACAATTTTTCTATTTTTTCCAAACTCTTCCCCAACCTCCAAAAAAAAATCGGAAAAAATCCGCCTTTTTTTCTTCAATTTTATTTTTCCAGAAAAATACGAACCCAATAAATCGGTTTATGTTTCAATGTCCGACGTCCGGAAGTCACATAAAATATTTGGATCGTCTGGCACGGCACCTCGCTCTCGCCTCATTGCACCGCGTTGTTCTTGTCGCGGTGCTGCCGGTCCTGCGGCTGACATGCTCGATGCTCGTACAGGACACTGGCGCTTGCGCCCCCCACTCTCCACCCCCCTTTTCCTCCCCAACAGCCCCACGCGCTTGCAATGGCCATGTTATGGCGTCGTTGTCGAAATGCCTCAGTTCGGATGTAAAGCGGGCCGGCCTCAATACTCGCCCCCTCCCCCCCCCCACCCACCCACCCACCCGCCTCCTCCCCGCCTCATCTCCACCCCTCTCCCAAACGCCACTATCTACCCTCGTTTACGAGCGGCCCTTATTGGTACGACAGTTCATTTGCTGCAGGAGCGATTATTTGCACCGCGGCTGTTGTATTGGCCCCTCTTTCCATGCGACCCTCGGCCTCGGCCCCATTGCTAACAGCATCCAGGGCTCACCCTGCGAGAATACGGGACAAGTACTACTCCGCGTACTCTAAGCCCTCACCCCCTCAGCCCGCGTCGTCCTAGTCCTCGTCCTCTAAGCCCTCACCCCCTCAGTCCACGTCGTCCTAGTCCTCGTCCTCTAGGCCCTCACCCCCTCAGCCCACGTCGTCCTAGTCCTCGTCCTCTAAGCCCTCACCCCCTCAGCCCACGTCGTCCTAGTCCTCGTCCTCTAAGCCCTCACCCCCTCAGCCCACGTCGTCCTAGTCCTCGTCCTCTAAGCCCTCACCCCCTCAGCCCACGTCGTCCTAGTCCTCGTCCTCTAAGCCCTCACCCCCTCAGCCCACGTCGTCCTAGTCCTCGTCCTCTAAGCCCTCACCCCCTCAGCCCACGTCGTCCTAGTCCTCGTCCTATAAGCCCTCACCTCCTCAGTCCACGTCGTCCTAGTCCTCGTCCTCTAAGCCTTCATCCCCTCAGTCCACACCAAGTCCTCTTAGTCCATGTCCGCGCATAGTCCTCGCCCTCTTAAGCATCGTGATTATGTACGTCCCCAGTCCTCGTGGCCGCCCTCTTTCTTACTTTCTTGCCCCCCCCCCCCTCCTCTTTTCCTTGCTGCTCTCCTTTTTCATCTCTCGCTCTCTCTATCTCTCTCTCTGTCTCTCTCCCCTGCTGGCCAGCATTTACAGGGCCGCACATTGTACGGCGGCGCTTGCAGATGAATATGTATCGCCGTGCGCTGCCGTCGGGGCGCCCCGCGCCTCCCCGCGCCACTGCTGGTGCTTCGCCGTGATTAAAAACATACGTCGCTCGGCATAAGTAACGAGGCCGGAACCATGTTAGCGGCGTGGCAGCGGGGAGGGGGAGGGGGCGCTGTTTGTAGGGAACAAGTTGACACTGCCTTGTCTCTCTCTCGCGCTTCCTGTCTCTCTCTCGCGCGCGCACTTCCTGTCTCTCTCTCTCTCTCTCTCTCTCTCTCTCTCTCTCTCTCTCTCTCTCTCTCTCTCTCTCTCTCTCTCTCACACACACACACACACACACACACACAATCGTTTCTTCTCATTAGCCTCTCACTGCTGTCGTTTCAAAGTCCGGGACACGCGTCGAAAACATGTTTGGTGAGGGCACGCCACGCCTTCGCCTTGCCGTACTACTCCGGACAAGGCAAGGCGGATTTCGCAAGCAGCCGGCAGCCCTAGGCAGCCCCAGCCCCACCACACAGGCTGGAGCACGCCCTGGGGGGCCGGCAGGGCGGGGCGGGGCGGGGCGGGGTCAGGGGGTGTGCTCACTTGGAGTGGGGCTTGAGGTGAGCTCGTCGCTGTACTGCTGTGCCCCCTAAGCCCCGCAACCCCCTCCTCTCCTCCCTCCGCCCTCTCGCCCATTGTCCGCACCGCGAGGACTTAATCTCCATCTTTCTTGCATCTTTTGTTGCGAAGTGGCGCTTGGTGGCGGGGCGTGGAGGGCGCTCAGCGCCGCGCCCTGCGACCTGGTCTGGTACCCCCCCCCCCCCCCCCCCCCCCCCCTCCCCTTCACCCCACCAAGACAACACGCTGCCGAAAAGTTCGGGGGAGAGGGGGGGAGGGGATATGCTCTTAAAAAATATGTGACCAGACTATTGTGTCCAATTAAGCTGTTTCGGGCTCTGAAATTGTAGATTTGGCCAAAAACAGGCGAAAGAACAAAAGCAGCCCTAAGCAAACGCAATATGAGTGAAATTTGGAGAATATTTTATTATTTTACAGCTGTTAGCAGTGATGGTTCAGAGCATAATTTTTCTCCAATATTTGTTCTTCAATACTGAAAAAAAACAACAATACGACTTTTTAAACTTACTTGTTTTTGTTTCTTGCATTGCTGCAAAGTGTGGAGTCCTGCTCTTTTTCCTCCTACATCTGCGCGCTCCAGAGTCAGCTGGACTGTCGGGGGCTAGCTGCTTGCTCCGGGGCCAGCAGGGCCAGGGGCGTCAAAGGCGTGGAAGCCGGACTTGCGCTGCTCGAGTGCGCCCCGCCCCGCCCCGTCCCGCCCCGCTCCGTCTCGACTGGCTTGGCCTGCCCCGCACTTCCCCTCGCGTACGGAATTGCGCTTTTCCGGTTTTTAGCCCGGAGGAAGAGAAAGAGGCGCTGCTTGCCGCCCCGCCCCGCCCCGCCCTCTCCCGCTCCCCCAGGCTGTAATGACACCGCCACTTCCTGTTGGCTCGTCCTTGTCCTGCGGGGTCCGTAGGCCTCCCGTGGCGCCCCGCGCCCCGCACTGCGCTGCTCACTGTACCGCGTGCCTCACCCGGACTGGAAGCCTGCATTACGACCTTCATGATGGCGTACAGTGTCGCTCCTCCTCCCCTCCACTTCACCTGGTTCCCCCCGCGCCCCCGCCAGTCCGGTCGAGCGTCGAACCTTCCTGCCTCCAAAAGTTTGTCTCTTTTCAGGTGACGTGATTTCAGCCCAGCCGGCTGTGCTGCGCCGCGTCGCGCCCCGCACCCCGTTCCCGTGCATCCCGCGCCCCGCACCCCGCGCCCGCCCCGTGCACTGTCGCGCTGACTCAAGTTTATATCGAGCTTGTCTTGTCGCTGAGGGGTCGAGCCTGCCTGCCTGCCTGCCTGCCTGCCTGTCTGTCTGCCTGCCTGCCTGGTTCTATGGCCGGTCCTTTGGGCGCACCCCGCCTCGCCCCGCACCCCGCCCCCGCCTCGCGCAAAAGTAAAGTTCAAACACACTGTCACGCACTAATGGAAATCCGAAGGGAAGGCTGTGGAGCGCTGCGGGGGCGGGGCGAGGCGAGGTGTCTCACTCCAGGTTTTGGCGCGACTCGACACGACGGAGCAAGGCGGGTTGGGGCGTGGCGGGGCGGAACTCAACGGCGGCCCTGCTGCGGTTTCGCAGTGAAATTAATCACCTTTTGGGAGAGCGAGACGACGGAGAGTAAACACGCCGCGGCCCGGCCCCGTGTCTGCCGCCACCTCCCTCCGTCTCCCCCCCCCCTTTCTCTCTCTCTCTCTCTCTCTCTCTCTCTCTCTCTCTCTCTCTCTCTCTCTCCCCCCCTCCCTCTCCCTCTCTCTCTCTCTCTCTCTCTCTCTCTCTCTGAAACATAGAAATCAATGTGCACACGCTCAAAGGGGGGGTTAGTCTGGGGCCAAGGTATGAAAACCGTCGGAGGTTTGAAATTAACTTGAGCACATATTTGACAATTAGACACCATATTAGAAATGTCATCAAGCATGATAGAACGTACAATTCCAGGATGACCAGCATGAATTAATTTTCGAACATCATTTCTTAGAGAAGCAGGAATAACAACTCTGGATGAAAACATTAAACATTTACCAAGGATGGTGAGATGATCCCTAAGCTTAAAATAGGGCTCAATAGCAGGATTGCTTTTAAGAGCGTCCTTGGGTGGCCAGCCCAAATGGACTTACTTAAAAACTACTGCTAACACTGGATCACAGGCAGTTTTACTATAGTGCGACACAAGTAGGAAATAGCTCGGTGTTGCGGCGGTAGCAGCTGACTACCTGCTGCCGGAAGTCTATGCGTCGGGATGGGTCGGACCCAGTCCTGACCCGAGGAGTCAATGGCGTTGCGGTGGTAGCTGAAAAGGCAGTAGTTAAGAGAGCTCCCTATCCCTGAGCTATTTCCTAGTTGTGTCGCACTATAGCCACCTTTTCACTGGTAACAGGCAGTTCAGTTGCAACTTTGGTAGTAATTGTATTGACAGTCAAATCCTGGACTGAGGTAGGAGCAGGGAGCCTAGAGAGCGCGTCCGCTACAACTAGGAACGCCGCTTTCCTATTGGACAAGCTTATAAGAATAAGTCTGAAGGAGGGCAGCCCAGTGCTGAAGGCGATGCCCTCTCCTAACAGGTAAGGATTTGTCATGACTGAAAATCCGTTGAATTACACCACAGTCTGTAGCAAGGGTGAACTTCCTACCCCATAAATATCTGTGGAACTAAGACACAGCATGGATGATAGCCAAACCTTCCCCATCCATTTGGGCATAATTCTGCTGAGCACTGAGCAGGAGACAAGGTACATGACACAAAACAGACTGGACGGTCTACAGGTCGATTGTTAACAGTGACAGTGTGACAAAGAGCAGAGCCAATGCCATATGGACTGGCATCAGTATATACCACAATGGGCAGATTTGTATCAAAATGCATAAGTACCTTGTCTGATGTGATAAGGTCTTTACATTGTTCAAAAACTTTTTGATGCTCACTGGTCCACTAGAATGGTTGGGTTTTAGGAGATCAAACAATGGTTTAGCTATAGTAGCAAACTAAGGAATGAAAATTGCATAAAAATTAACCAAACCTAAAGAAGGATCTAACTTGGAGAACATTGGTAGGACTTGCAGCATTAGAAATAGCTGAAGTTAAATGAGGACTAGGTTGACGTCCAAATTTAGATATCATAAATCCAAGAAAATCAATCTTGTCAACCAACCATTCACACTTTGATAAATTTGAACGTACATTGTGTTTGTCAAGACGAGACAACACAAGATGAGTGGTCTCAATAACCTTGTGGACGGAAGGACCATGTATCAAAATATTATCTAAATAAACTTTCACATCAGGAAGGTTAATCACAATTTCTTCCATCACAGACTGGAAAATGGCTGCAGCAGTAGCTATACTCCAAAGGGTAGCCGTAATAACTTATAAAAACCTCGATGGGTATTCATGGTACATAATTCTTGAGATTGTGGACACAACTCGAGTTGCATGTATGCATCCTTAAGGTCTAAACTTACAAACATGGCACTATTTCTGAGACTAGAAAATATCTCTTCAGGGGAAGGAATAGGATAATGATCCACCCGAAGTTGGGGATTCATGGTCTTTTTGAAATCTACAACAAGTCTGCAGTCACCACTTCGCTTAGGAACTGGGAAACATGGAGATGCCCAAGTGGCATGACGCACTTGGACTGCTTTACCTTGATCCTCCATTTTATCTAAGATTTTGTTTACATCATCAACAATGGCAAAAGGGGTTGTCAGCCTTTTAGGTTTATCCAACGGGCTAAAAGAAAGGAAATAATAGAAAATATAACAGTGCTTCAATGCCGGTTTCCAAGTTTTAAGGCAAGTTAAAAATATAATCTTACCTAGCACATTGAGTACATAGTGATGGTGAATCAACTTCAGGTATAAGTAATTGTAATTGCCGACTGGTAATACAACTGCTATGAATGGGTGTCTCTTTTGTACCAGCTTGTGCCTTTGACAAACAAATGAGAACTGTATAACTACTCCGCATTTTTCAAATAGCCCATACATCAGAATCAAAACAAACACAGAGAATAACTGACCATAGCAGTTGCTGACTCAAGGAAAGGAAATGCATTTTGGGGGTCAAATTGCCAACGAACAGTTTGTTTATTTCCTTCCGAACAGGTCGTAATCTGGATTTTACGACACTGTTCGTCAAATGCGAAATACGAACGGTTCGTATGCAAATTTAATCGTAAAATAACGAAATCTACTAACAGTGTTGGGACCTGCACTCAACACGGTGGTGGCTCGGCGGCTCACGCGTCTACGTCCACTTCAAACCAACCTAGAATATATTTGGCCAGTTTTGAAATTAGTGACGATGTAAAGTGATACTGCAGGCCTTTATCAAACAATTATGGAAGTCTCTACACATAAAAAGGGAACTTGGAGAAAATTAATTTGTATCTTTCGCTGAAAATGTGAACTGAGGACTGACTCTGAGTAGAAGCCACGCCTTCTTTCAGAGAAAATTATTGGAAGGCGGAATGGAATAACAGTCTTAATTAGGAGGTGCGGCGGCTAGCTAGTTGTCTCGTTCAAACCAGTCCTCGTAGTGCAGCCTTTTGCTCGGCGCGGAACTGCAACAATTGTGACGTGAGCACTCCGTGCTACGAAACTTTTGGATGTCGAGATGCAAAGCAGCAACAGGTGAACTTGTTTTCATTGGTTGAAAAAAACAGTGAAATAATGTTTTTGGTCTGAGCCGACTCAGCTCCCCTTTTTACGTATGCTTTTCCATGCGACAAGTCGAGTATTACCATAGAAACATATATTTTAACTTCAAATTTCTCCAAATTGGCCGCTAACTTTGGAATGCCGTTTGAGCAGTGAACGAAGCGGATTTAGGTCTATATCTCTCTGCCAACTTTCATCAAAATATAGAAAATTCCGGTTTCGCATAAGGGGCTGTGCTAAAAATATTGTATCCTGAGACAAAACCATAAAGCTACTTCGTGCCTAAAAAGTGAGCTTCTTTTTCTTTCCATTTGCTGCAGGTAAGCCATGGGACATCCCGCCTCATGGTCTACAATCGTGGGAGTCGCCGAAATGCGTGGATGGTGAGTTGCAGGGCGCCTGAACCCATTTCGCGTCAGGTTGGACTGACTAAATTATAAGGTTATCCCTGGAGCATGGCGAAAGTGTTTTGTTTTGTTCTTTTTATTCACAGTACTTTCCTTCAACCCCAGCAGAACAGTCACTATGAGGAAATTTTGGGGATCGGTGGGGCTGAAGTGGGGTCTGGGCTTTGGGGGACTGGGGGAGGGGAGGGGGGGGGGTATAGCGCAGCGGTCAGCGGCTGGGAGGCCAGGCCCGCCTTGCCTACGGGGCCTTTACTGCCGGGGGTGGAGGCAGTGGAGGGGGGCGGTCCGCTCCACACGGCCGGACTAGGCCGTAAAACACACCCCTTGCCTTATTAATAAATTGGCGAATACGGCACGGCTGGGCCATACCAGCCATGCGAGGGGATGGTGTAGGGAGAGCGAGAGTGTGGGTGTGCGTGAGGGATATGAGGGAGAGGGGGAGAGAAGGAGAAACGAAGAGACCCCTCTACGGCGAGACAGACCGAGATGGCCGCTGAGCCTGCGCCGCTATGCCACCCTTCCTTTCCTGAGATTACTACCCCCACCCCCCCATACTCCACTCTCCCCTTACCTCGCTCTGCACGCCAGCGGCGCCACGACAGCCCCCCCCCCCCCTTTCCCCCGTCCACACTCTGCAAGAGAAATTGCCTTCCCGGAAGTTGAGAGGGCTAATGGAGTAAGTTACGCTTTTCTACAGGCTATGATGGGGATATATCAAAATGTAGTCGTCCTCGTAGAACTGCCTTCCTCCCCGCCCTCCACTGCAGCAACACCCCGCCCCTTCCCCGCCCCCTCCTCCTGCCCCTTGCCTCCACCCCCCCTGCCCCCTCTCCCTATCCCGTTTCACCGTCGCATTGCCCTGGGAAAAGTAAACGGATTAAACGACTTTTCATTATCATGATTCTGGCGCTGAATCCATTCGTCGAGGACGGTCCCGCACCCGCCCCGCCCCGGGGCGCGTCGCCACCGCCCTGCCGCGCACCCCGCCGCACCCCACGCGGGGCGGTGCTTCTCTGACCGAGCGCTCGACACTTTGTTGCGCTCCTTCTCCCCTCTCGCTCTCCCCCGTAAAAAAAATTATCTTTTCCTCACCGTGCTCGGCTGTTGTGCTCTCGGGCCGGAGGGGAGTGGGGTGGGGAGTGTGGTGGGCTCAGCCAGCGAGCAGCACGGCTCAAATCCGATCCCCGGCGCGCGACGCTTAGCCGTGGATCCCGCGCAGCCGGGATCCGACCGCGTTTCAGAAGAGGAGAGGCGCGGGTTAGGCTGGGGGGCGGATGCGGATATTCATCGGCGAGGACTAATCCCTGGTGCCTCCTCATTGGCGGAGCGTGGCGTGCTCCATGCAAATGGATGACTGGTACGCACACCAGGCCCCTCCACGCCCCATGCCCCGCACGCCAGCGGGCTCTTTCTGGAAACAGTTCAATCTATCAACGCCCTCACCGCGCTCTATACCTCTCCTCTCCTCTTTCCCTCCTACCCCTCCCCTCTCCTTATTTTTAAATAATTCTCTAAGAATGTTAATAAAATTGTCCATAATGTACTGAGTTCAAAGACAATAAAATCTCAAATCTCTCTCCTCTCCTCCCCATCCTCTCCTCTCCTTTTAAAAGGTTTAAAAGGGTAATTAAAAAAGAACTACTTAAATGTGCATTCTATAGTGTTGAAGATTTTCTAAAATATGGCTTTTCATTCAAGCACAAATAAAAATGTTTTTCTCTCTTGTAAATTAATATACCAATTGTTCATAGCTGTAGACAGCTCAGTGACAATAAACAAATCTCAAATCTCTCCTCCCCTCTCGTCTCCTCCCCTCTCTTCTCGTCTCCTCCCCTTTCCTCTTCTCTCCTCTCCTCCCCTCCCCTCTCCTCTCCTCTTTCCCTCCTACCCCTCTCCTCCCCACCAGCCTGCAGCGGGGCTCAGGTGTGTGACTTCAGCGCACCTTGACACGTGTTGCTCTCCCCGTCCCCCCCATTCCCCCCGCTGACAATAATCGCCTGCAGTGTCGTCGCTGCATGTCGGTCTGGTCCCTTACAACTTTCTCCATCAATGTTTAAAGCCGCTCGCGGCGGCCGCCCCGGAAAGAGGGGATTCGTGAGGAGGGGGGGGGGGGATTCCTATTGAAGAGGAATAATAAGTCTCTGCGAATAAAGAGAGAGAGAAAGGACCTGCGGGGGGAAGAGGGTGGGCTGTTGTCTGTTTACGCGTGTTCCAGTTCAGCCGGACAGAGACGAGTTTTGGGCAGGAGGCACACTGTTGTCACACAGTTGTGAAGCAGGGTAATGGGGGTAACGCGCCGGGTACAGTCAAATGCCCTAATTTCGGACTTGTGCCCTAATTTCGGACAATTTGCAGAGAAGTGCTTATTTCAACCTATCTCGGTCACCTTTTGAGATATTCAAAATCCGGAAACGGCATCGTAGAGTTTGCAGAATAGAGTACCATATTTCGTCAAGTCGGTTGAAGTACCTTTAAAGTTTTACAGCACACAGGAATTTAAAGTTAAAAAAAGCATATAGAACAAAATTGCTGTTGTGAAATAAGCTCCCCCAAAAACCGGGGCTCATGTAGGTGTGTGCTGCCCCATGGGTGGTCCTTTAACGAATGAATGTATGGTATTTTGGCTACAGAACTACGTAAAAATGTATTTTGTAAGTCAAACCGTTTTTTGGTACGGGACGATTTTTGAAAGTGCTACAATTTCGGACACTTTTTCTTATGGGCTAAATACATGGAGATTTTTAGAGTGTGTCCTACAGAAATTTTATGAAAATGTTTTTTGTTGCAAATGTAATTTTAAACAAGATTTGTTTTATAGTTTCCAACGATATCTCTGCTAGTTTAGGAGAAATAGTGTGCTGAAGTTGTTTCCTTTGTAGGGCTATAGACGGCTATAGAGCCTAAACTAGTACAGATATCGTTGCAGACCATAAAAACAAAATTATTTAAAATTAAATTTACAACGAAAAACGTTTCCATAAAATTTCATTCTACAGCGAAACTAGCCATTTAGAGCACGTGTCCGAAGTTAGGGCACTTTCGTCCCTAATTTCGGACACTCTCTCGAGGGCTGCTGTAGCTACACACATTTAGATAGAAATTCGGCATGGGTGTCATCCGACGTGTCCGGAGCCATAGTATTTCCAATCGCAACAGATTTTTGATATGTTATCATGCCTACACGTAAGAAAGGAAAAACCGCTAAATTCGTCCGAAATTAGGGCATTTGACTGTACCGGGTACTGGGCTGTAGCTCCTCAAGTTCCCCTCCTCTCCACAGAGCAGACTCTCAGCGCCTCTGTTCCACGTGTACTCCGGTTGCTCCCCCCTCCCCCCCTCTTCCTCCGCTCGCTCGCTCGCTCTGTGTTCGCGCTGACACCCCCGGTTTACAAGTCGAGCTGGCGCGAGTGATGGATCGTCCGTGCTGGGCGTGGCGTGGCGTGGCGTGGCGTGGCGAAGGCAGGAGCGGGGCGCACAGGCCGCTATTTCAACAGGCTGTCCTTTCCGCGGGTTCGAAACGCGTCGGAGCAGCAGCGGTCGTCGGATGCTGGAGTGTGCCGTCGTTGAACTCGTTCCGCTGAGTGCGTTTTGGCCACGCTGTGGTCACACTGGAAACCCAAGTGTACGAATGTCGTACACTTGGAAGTGAGCGAATATCGTTCGCACACTTGGAAGTGTGTGGATGTGAATGGATATTCGCTCACTTGGAAGTGTACGAATGGGTATTCGCTCACCTGCAAGTGTGCGAATAGATATTTACACACTTGGAAGTGTGCGAATGGCTATTCGTACACCCTGAGATAAGCAAGGTGAGATACCCGTTTCGCACACTTGGAAGTGTACGAATATCCATTCGCACACTTCCAAGTGAGCGAATATCCACTCGCACACTTCCAAGTGAGCGAACCTTCATTCACACACTTCCAAGTGTGCGAACGATATTCGCTCACTTCGAAGTGTACGTTATTCGCACACTTAGATTTCCAGTGCATACTCACTCTAAAAAATTACAGATTTTTTGTATCAAGTCTGCTAACAGTTTTCTGTATCTGGGCACTGTAGATGTAGAGATTGGTGTCGATACAAAATCTTGTAATAAGATATGAAAAGTTGTACATAATGTAAGATTCCAGAATAGCTTCAAAATTTTGTTATGATTTTATAATTTTCTGTAATCAGAATACAAAATTTTGTAATTATGGAATCTAAAATCTGTATTTGTTTTCAAAACTTTGCCTTTTTAAATCTTAATTTGAACATAAATTGAAAAGCTTTACTTGCATGTTGAACAAAATTAAGTTGACATATGGTGTCAAAAATTACTCGTAATAACTTTACAACTTATTGAAGTCGTAACTTAGCGACATTTTCGAGGGGGAAACTATTTTGGGAATCATGCGTACACAAGCCATGGAATCATCATCATAAAAATTAAGGAAAATCAATGAAAACTACTACAACAAAGCAGCAGGAAACACCTTGAATCGGTTGAAATTAGCCGAATTTGGCGTTCTTTGTCGCGAGAAACAGTTATAAATGAAAAGATATGGATGGGAATCATTGGGAATCAATCATTCCGGGAATCATTTGTACACATTAAAGGGGAGTGGTCGCCCCCTCGGACATTTTCATGAAATTTTTTTGCATAAACCTCACAACTCCGGTTCATAGTGATCCACCAGAAAGAATTATATTTTTCTAGTACAAAAGACCACGACCATTTTTATATTTTTCGATAGGTCGATGGATACAAATTTTTGTATTCATGGTACACATTTATATTTTTATCCGATAGAATACTATTTTTTGTATCATGGATATGGAAAGAACTGCGTAAGAAAATTATAAAATTTTGTACTGATTTCATTTTTGTGGGTGCACGGGTGATACAGTCCGCAGCCCCGCACTGAATTTGCGGGAAAGTGAACGCGCAGAAACTCGAACATTTGAACCGTTCGCTCTAATCCCGATATTCCCTCATAGTACGTCTCTGGAAACGATAATTCATATTTTTCCCTCGTTGGTGTAGTGCGGGGGGCGGGCCGCGACCCTCATGAGGAATAAGTGAGTCCTCGAGCCGTCTATTTCCGGCTCCGGCGCAGATACGGCGAGCGCTGCCGGCGGCCGCCACAGCGCACGTTTTGAATATCTCTCGCCACGGCGCTATGGCGTCGTAAAGCGCTAGAGTCGAGGGCGGGGCAGGGCGGGTGGAGCGGCGGTAGTCGCGGGGGGAAGGGGGGGGGGCTGGTCTGTGGGCTGTTGAGGGTTCAATACGCGGATAACAAAGCGGTATCGCTCGCCGATCTTAAAGTCGCCGCCAGACAACCTCTACGTGCTCCTTATTGAAAGCGCCCTGCCCCGGCCCCGGCCCCCGAGCTTCACCGACTCGGCACCCCCGACACCCCGCTGCAGCCGCTAACCATATTTTGCACGTAGACGCGATGTTGTGACTGGACGACTTATTTCTAAGGTTTCAAAGGTTCATTGCCTTTGCAAAATAACGTTGTAATGGTGTTTTCCCCGTTATTTTTCCTCAAATGTTAAGCAGTTTTATCACGCGCCATTATACGCCAACCCTTAGAGAGTAAAACTGCGCCATGCGACTCAAATTTTTATTATTGAAATTGGATTTTCTGATTGGCTCATGCGATGCCCTCCCACACCAGTGCAGAAAGCACGACGGTGCCTTCGCTCGACGCGCGTTCTCTGTCAGCCCACCCCAACCCGCACTCCGACTGTTCCACCCCAGACCCCACCCCGCTCAACCCCGCCACGCCCCACCCCGCCCCACTCAACCCCACCCCGCCCCGCCCCGCCCAACCCCTCTCCGCCCGCGGCTCTGCTTGGTGCTCTCGTATGGATGAGAGGAACACGGTGTGCCCCGCCTCGCCCCGCCACCGCCTGCTCTGCCTCGCCGCATCAAAATCTATCATCGGCTGGGCACCGCGCAGCTCCGCGCGCCGATATGGAATCACGTTCATAAAGTTAGCCAGCCACCACGGCGCGCCTCGCCCTGGGGACAGGCGGGCGGGGCGGGGCGGGGCGGGGCGGGGCGGGGCGGGGCGGGGCGGGGCGGGGCGGGTAGCACGGGACGGCCGCGGAATTGATATCACGAGGGCAAGTTGGAAGCGGAGCAGGAGCGGGGGTGGTCCAGTTCAGTCCAGTCCAGTCCAGTCCGGACGGACGGATGGATGGGTCGGGTCGGGCCAAGCGTGGGCACACATACAGACGCGAAGCATTTTTCTTGTCAAATAATAGCGCGTGTGTGGAGGGAGCGGTATAACGGAAACACCTCCACTTCCAGGCCATTGCATGTGGGAGGTTCAGGGGGAAGGAGAGAGGCAACAAGTAGCTCATCTTTAGCGGGGGAGAAGACGCTTTATTGAGCAGGTCCAATGGAGGTGGAGGAGCGGGCGTCTCGGAGGAGGACGAAGTGAGCGACGGCGTATAAATTCCTTACGCTTGGTCACAAATATCCGTGTGAATCTCACGAAGACCACACTGGTAAAACAAATGTGCAATTATTGAACACTTATACGTGTTTAATCGACACCGTCAAAAATACTGTGCCAAAGTACAAGACTGTGTACGGAAAACTGTGGTAGGCAAGGTACAGCATCACCATACCTCATTCATTGTAGCCCCCATAAGACACCATATGTGAACCGTACTTCAAAGACCGCACTCGTTCAGGTACAGCCTGATTAGGCAATTTGTTGATCATCTTTTACCGTGCCAAACACTGTGATTTTTTTCAGACAGTGTATGATTTTGAGCATTACATGGTGTCGAGTTTAAGGAGACATTACGTAATGTTTAAATAGACACTTGAAAAGTGTAGTAATTTTGCACACATGGAATCATGCACCAGCCCTATGGAATCAATGGAACACGTCGAGTAACTGCCGTTAACTGCACACCAAGTGATGTGCAGTTTACTAAACGTTTGCGAAGTGTAGAAGAATTGCACACCTGTTGATGTTCAGTTCACTTCGACACACCACGAAAGTGTTCATTATATGCACATTTGGAACTAAACACCAATTGGTGTAAAACTTTCGACATTTGTTTTACCAGTGCAATCGCTCATAGGGACAAGCATATACGGACGGGTATTCACCTGTAGTTGTCCTGGGAGGTCCTCGGTATTGCTCGCCGATCTTAAGGTCGCCGCCAGACAACCTCACAGATTTTCATCAAGTCTTTCGGCAGTATGTAAATTTTGTGAGTGCTGCAGCCCCCACCCTCGTCTGTCCCAGGCTCTTCTCTCTCGGTGGATGCGGCAGGCTACCTCCTCCTGTTGGGCCTAAGTGGCAGACCCTTATAATTGGCCCGGTATGGCCCGGTCGTGCGCGCGAGCCTCGCCAGGCGGGCGGGCGGATCCGGCCGGCGCTAAATTATTTACAGGTTCGGTGTGCTTGATCGCCGCACTGTCGGTCTCGGAACACCTCTGCCGCTGCTCCCCCTCGTAAAAGCCACGCCACGTCCCTGCCCCGGCCCGCCCCGCGGACCCCCCCCCCCCCCTCCCCCCGCCCCCTCCGATCGCAGTGCTCATCTGCTGAAAAGGCTGGAGCCACGCTGACCCGCTCCTCAAGCGGCAACCATGTCTCCTTATGAAGGCTAAGTTGTCAGATTTTTTTTGCCCCCGTTAGGGGTGCCTATTGCTCACGCCCGTGAGTTTTTAGGCACGAAGTAGCCTTATGGTTTTCTCTCAGGATCCGATTTTTTTTATTAGCACGGCCCCTTACCTAAATCCTGATTTTTCTATAGGATTTTGATAAGACTTGGCAGAGAGGTAGAACTCAATCACCTTAGTTCACTGCTGAATTGCCAGCCCAAAGTTGGTGGCCAATTTTGAGAAATTTCGATCTAAAATCTCCGTTTCTATGGTAATACTCGACTTGTCTCGGGAAAACAGCGTGGAAAGGGGAGCCGAGCCGAGTCGCCATTGTTGAGGCAGCTCGACCCCTCGGCGCGCCGCGCAGGGGATGAGGACCGGCGGGGCCGGGGACTTGTTGATTCTACTCATGCACAGTAGTTCAAAAAATAAAATTTCGAACGACATTTTAGAATAAATATGTGAAAGCAGTGTTCGAATGCCCACTGCACAACAAGCCTACAGCTCAAAAATCAGGCTGATCGGACGATTTTTACTGAGAGACTAACTTCTAAATCGTTTCAGCTAGAAAGCTGGAATTTGGCATGTGACCCTGAGATAAAAGAAATTCAGTAACATGACCAATAAGGCTAGAATTTTTTAAGTAAATTTCTATATAAACCATCTTATACCGAAGAATTTAGTAAAACAAAACATAAATTTACTTCGTGCCTGCCAGGATTTCCTGAAATCGTATTTTTTTTTTTTAGGCACGAAGTAGCCTTATGGTTTTGTCTCAGGATCCGATTTTTATTAGCACGGCCCCTTACCTAAATCCTGAATTTTCTATAGGATTTTGATAAGACTTGGCAGAGAAGTAGAACTCGATCTCCTTAGTTCACTGATGAAATGCTAGCCCAAAGTTGGTGGCCAATTTTGAGAAATTTCGATCTAAAATCTCTGTTTCTATGGTAATACTCGACTTGTCTCGGGAAAACAGCGTGGAAAGGGGAGCCGAGCCGAGCCGCCATTGTCGCGGCTGCTCGAACCCTCGGCGCGGCGCGCAGGGGATGAGGACCGGCGGGGCCGGGGACTTGTTGATTCTACTCATGCACAGTAGTTGAAAATATAAAATTTGGAACGACACGTTAGAATAAAAATGTAAAAGCAGTGTTCGAATGCCCATTGCACAACGAGCCTACAGTTCAAAAATCAAGCTGATCGGACGATTTTTACTGAGAGACTAGCTTCTAAATCGTTTCAGCTAGAAAGCTAAAATTTGGCATGTGACCCGCTGAACTAGTGACCTTGAGACAAAAGAAATTAAGTAACATGACCCATAAGGCTAGAATTTTTAAAGTAAATCTCTATACAAACCATCTCCTACCGAAGAATTTAGTGAAACAAAAACATTAATTAACTTCGTGCCTACCAGGATTTCCTGAAATCGTATTTTTTTTGTTTCTTTTTTCAGGGGAGAGGAAGTTGGAGACTCTCGTTAATTTAGAATGTTTGCACACTTGGACAAATGCACCGGCTACACTGTGAGAAAAAACTACAATTTAACAACAGTTTTAAACCGTTTTTCTTTTTAAGTACAATAAAAAACTATTTCAAAACCGTTGTATCGTTGTATGATGTACGGTTTTTCTCACAGTGCATTGGGAAGCCATAACAGACGTCGAGTAACTACACACTTAATGGTGTGCAGTGTATTGAACGTTTCGGAAGTGTTGAAACATTGCACACCAAGTGACTTTTAGTTAAGCTCGACACCTAGAAGTGTGCAATGTTTGCACATTTGAAACTAAACACCATTGATGTAATAAAACTAAACATTTGTTTTACCAGTGTTGTGAGCGCCCCAAAACGTGCCTTCAATAACACCAAAATGCGTCCAGGGCGCACTCTACCGCCTCATTTTGACAAGTTCCGGCGCTCTTGCAGGGCGAGTTTGGTAATTGGCGCATCTTCGGGGCGCTCAAAGGGTGGGTGGGGCATTGTCCCCCCTCTCCCCGGTTTCTACGCCCCTGTCCGGCAACAGCAGCGCTATGCGGGCTACCTAACCTCGAGGGGGTTGATTTCTTTCATCTCACAACCGAGGGTTTGTTGTGGGGGAAAGGGGAGAGGTTCTCGTAGTGCGACCGATATGATATGGTGCTCCTTCTCTTTGAGCCGGAGTACCCAATGGATGCGGGGAGTAAGAGCGGAATAGCGAGACGGCGGGAACCTGAGGAACAGACAGAGTGAAAAGAAAAAGAAGAGAGAGAGAGAGAGAGAGAGAGAGAGAGAGAGAGAGAGAGAGAGAGAGAGAGAGAGAGAGAGAGAGAGAGAGAGAGAGAATAAAGGGCGAGACTCTTTAGATGCTCTCCATTACATCCCCCTTCCCCCCCAGCCCCCCCCCTCTCTCTCTCTCTCTCTCTCTCTCTCTCTCTCTCTCTCTCTCTCTCTCTCTCTCTCTCTCTCTCTGTCTTCGTTGCGGAGGAGAGAGAAAGGGGCTAGTGGGACTGGTCATTCTGCGTCCCGCCCCAGCCCGAGAAGAGTGAGTGGGATCGATCATTTCCTCTCGCGAGTTCAACGACCTTATGTCTTTGGCTCTTGCCCTGCGCATTTTTCTTCCCCATTTCTTTCGGTGCTCACTGTGCTGGTGTGAGGATGGGTCCCAAGCGCAGGAGAAAAAGAGGAAAAGGAAGTGGTTTGGATAGTGAGGGGCGTAAGGTTGGGGGAGGGGTGGGGGTTACACGGGTATGTGCTGCGGCGAGACAGTATGTGGCGTGCGGCACTCGGCGCGTGAAAATGAAGGGGTGAAATCGCCCGGAGCGTCTTGTAAAATCTCCAATCCCCTCCCCTCAACCGGTACTCTCCCCGTCCTTAACGCACTTAGGCCCGAGCTTAGGCCCCTCGTACGATTTCCCTCCCCCTCCGGCCTCCGGTCCCCTTCCACCCCTCCCACGAGGCCCACCCCTCCTAATCTCCTGGCGCGTTGGTAACCGTGGCTCTCGACGCGACAAATATGCCTCTGATTCAAACTATAATCCCCTCGGCAGCCCTCCTCCGCTTCGGCCCTTCGGACTGACGCGCCGCCAATCTGACACTGCGACACCACGCGAACATCCCCCCCCCCCCCCTCTTCTCACTTCCCCCGACCGACCGACACGGTGCGTGAGGAATACTCTACGACCGCAGTAGATACTCAATGAGAGAGTGAATGTCGCACACCTTGTGACACACTCACTGCCAATGCAAGAGTCGTGCAGATGTGTCATCGAAAGAGAGCGAGATTTTTTTTAAGCAGACGTAGACGTTAGTATCTCTAGCTTGTACTGCCGTAAAGTTAAAAGTGATCGTTGAAACTTAGTCAGCTGCACTTGCTCAGGAAACTAACATGGGAAACCATAAAATTGAATTTGGTGGAGCAAAATTACAGTGAAGATGAACGACATTTTTGTGAACCATACCTTAATATTGTTCTCTCAACCATGACTTTATGGTGGTCCCGCAGTGGTATAACGTGGTATAATACGATCGTTGCTAAACGTTTTAAGTTTTCTAGGTGCACCTGGTTTGTACCTGGGCCTCGACTCCAGAGGCCTATACGGGTCTCTGGAGGAGAAAAATTTCGATGAAGCACACGCAGGAAATGTTCGCGCGTAAAGCTTTAGGACTGGTGTTGGGTGGAGGGGGGGGGGACTAAATCGACTTTTGAAGGGACGTGATCATATATTCAGCGTACAGCCAGATGACTTTGCCGTATCGGGAGACCTGTCCGAACCAATGGCTGGAGGGCTCGGTGGGAGGTGTGAGAGAGAAAGACGGTGGAATGTGGAATGTGGAGAGAGAGAGAGAGAGAGAGAGAGAGAGAGAGAGAGAGAGAGAGAGAGAGAGAGAGAGAGAGAGAGAGAGAGAGAGTCTAACGATTTCCTATGTGACAGGGGGCGGGGCGGTTTTTGCGCACAGCTGCTAGTTATGTCGGTGTGCGGACCGGGCGTCATTTCGCTCTGCAGTAGTAGGGCTAGGGCTGGCCTGGGCTTGACTCACGTGGACCTCGGTTTCACTGCCTCCCCTGTTTGTGGTTATCACTGTGAAACCAGTTGCCTGCCTCTGAAGAACACTAAGTTTTAGACCAGCTTCTTAATATCGTTATATTGGGTTTTCTTTAAGGAGGAGGCCAAACTTTGGCGTCAAGACTTGTCAAAAATTCGACATTCCTCGGAAAAAGGACAAATTTCTTCTTATGAAAGGGCCAACTTTCTGAACTCCAAATGAAGGCTACTATTACGGCAGTAAAATGGCCACAGCGTTAACAGTGACACCGATCTCCCGCCAGCTCTTTGAAATTAGTGTCGGTACATGCCGATGTCGGCGCTATTCCACGAGGCATTGTAATAACTCCTAGTGTTGGTGTGATACTTAGGCCTTAAAACTAGTCGGTCGAACGGATCGAACTAAGATGTTGAGCTACTGTGGGTTCGCAGCACCTTCGCACAGAAAAAAAAAGAAGAAGAAACCGCACAGGCGACCAAATATTGAGTTGGGCGCGAGTAATTTTCTTAGTGTACACACGAGTGTGGTGGATCCCTTGGGAATAAAGCGAAGCAAAAGGAAAAAAAAAAAAAAAAAAAAAAATTATGAGGGTGCAATGTACACATTTTAGTTTTCAGATAACCTAGGAATTAGTTTCATCAGAGAACAGCAGGGTCGTACCGAACGGATATAGTCTGCTGTAAATGAGCAGCGAAATCGGGCTAAAATGTTCACCTCGGGTCTTCCTTTGAACTCGCCACTCGTTTGCTTTGAGCTGGCCCGACCTCCACATCCGTACCTCTAATGCATTTCCCGCTTCACTTTCCACCCGCTTCCTCTCCGTCTCCTCGAGTCTGGGAAATGCAATATCGCCCTAGATTCCGCTATAATTTGATCTTTACTTTGATTCCTGCACGACGGGCGCGGCGGACGTTGAGAATGAGTTCGGACGGAGTGGCTGCGGCGGCGAGGCAACGCCAAGCAACGCTCAGACGCGTAATGCGGGGCGAGGCGGGGCGGGGCGGGGCGGGGCGGGGCGGGGTGGTGCGGGGCGAGGAGGGGCGGCCGTGGAATGCCAGCGGCGGAGGCCCTGCTGCCTTTCTCCCCGCTAAGCGCGTGCACATCACCCAGATTGCCAAGTAGTTGCAGGCAGGGGGCGCGGGTTGTGTTTGGGAGATGTATCTCCCCTGTCAGACCGGGCGGGGCGGGGCGGGGCGGGGCGGGGCGGGGCGTAGCGGGGACGGTTGGGGCGGGGTGGTAGTGCGGGGACCTTGATTGTGCGCGGGAAGGGAAGGGGAACTCTCGGGCCCCTGTGAGAATCGACTCGATAAGAGTCGAGGGAGGGTAAGGGTTGGGGCAACCTAAAACACGCGTTTCCCTAGACTAGAGTGGTGCAGAGGAGGAAACCGCCTCCAGTATATCCGCCTCATCCGAGCGAGAACTCCCGCCCTGCTACTCACCACTGCTTGCCGCGGAGATCTAAATAAATGCTGCCTGTGGGTGCGATCCGGGCGGGGCGGGGCTGAGGGTGTAGAGGAAGGGCCGTGCAAGGCGGGGCGGGGCGGCGCGAAGCACCGACACGTACTTTGTGCGCTATGCGTGTATTTTCCTATTTATTTCTCAGTTTCAGGCCATACTGGGCAGGGCTGCGCGTCCATTCGTCACCGGGGCGAGGATAGGCCGAGCGGGGCGAGAGGGCTATCGACACCCCCACAATATTTCTCAATTTGTCGTCTCGGGCAGCGCGTCATCCTTCTCGCTCGCACCCCAAGGAGGCTGAGGCCCGGCGCAGCCCAGCTGTCCCTCCTGGGGCCGGGCCCCGCAGAGCCCCCCCGCCCCGCGCTGCTTGTAGGCCGGACATTCTCCTCGACCGAGAGGATCTCTGGGATCCTTCCCCCTCCGCCTCCGTCAGCGTCTCTCTGTTTTTTCTCGTTTCTTCTCTCTCTTTCTCTCCCCCTTCCCTCTCCGTTCTCTCTCGTTGCTGGCCAGTCGCCCCCGCCTCCACCCCCTCATCACTCCCATCTGCGATCATACAGAACGGTGGCAGGGAAGCCGCTTGAAGGCAGTGACCGAACATAATTCGACAGAAAGCTTCTTTCATCAAAACGCCGCCAGCAAGTGAGTAAGGTGGGGAGAGAGAGTGAGAGAGAGAGAGAGAGAGAGAGAGAGAGAGAGAGAGAGAGAGAGAGAGAGAGAGAGAGAGAGAGAGAGGACGGTTGTTACCTCTAAAGGTCACAAAAAATTGTGAAGAATTACCTTCTAGGCTTTCGGTTCCGAAAAGATAACTTGCAGCCGAGGCGTCGAGAAAAAGAGCAGAGGTGACATGTGCGTGCCGCAGTCGCGCTGGTCTTCTACACCCAGCACTGTTATTCTCTCCCTCCCTTACGCGCTTACGGGCGCACACACTCGGTGCCATATTCCACCCCGCGACACGCATTCCCACTTTTACCTCGATGCATGTGGCCTTCCCACTCCCACCCTTCTTGTTCTTTTTTCTTTACCTCGGTTCTTCTTACTCCCTCCCTCCCTCTTACTCGCTCACAAACACACTGACACTTTTGCGCGCAGACGCGCGCGCATGCATGCCTAGAGTAGCATGCCAGCTCCGTACTGCTCGCTCACGCTGTTAGTTCATTCTGTGCATCTCTTGTGTTGAAACTACAGTGTACACTGGAAAAACTAATGTGACACATGTCACATGTGCTGGTGTGACCGAGCTTTCGGTAACGTTTTGTGGTGTGACCGAGCTTTTGGTAACGTTTGGTGATGTGACCGAGATTTTGGTCGCGTTTGTGGTGTGACATCCTAAATGTTATGCCTGTAACGTGGTCGCATCACGAGTGTGACCAAACCTCATGTCGCATCACGTGGTGTGACAAAAACTCTTGTCACATCACATGGTGTGACCAAAACTAGTCGCGTCAATTGACGTGACACATGTCACATTAGTTTTTCCAGTGTAGAAAAAAATTACTCTGGTGGCAGCCTGAGCGGCGGCGGCTGCATGACTCATTACGGTGTCTTACCGTCCGCACCGCACGTCCGTGCGCAGCACAGCACTGCATTAGCGCATAGTGACTTGCCCCGGCACGGCCTGCAGGGCAGTGTGGCCCCACCCGGCCAGCGGCCACCCCCGCCCTGCCCCGCACCCTGCCCCGCACCCTGCCCCGCACCCTGCTGTTAGATTGTGACACTTTCCAAAAGTGTTACAACACAACTGTACAACACAACAATTGCGAACCGTGTTGTCCATCCCGCCCCTGATGTGACGGGTGCCCGTGACACTCGGCAGATGCAGTTTGGACGCCGCGGTGGCTGCACGCTCGCCAGACAGGGCGTGCCACCGAGGGTAAGAGAGAGCCAAGAATTGTATCGAAAGAACTACCGTTTGTAGTATAGTGCAAGATCTCATTGAGCCTGAATCTTCAATAATCGAGCCATCCCCTCTTTCTCTAACACAACACCCCGCACCCTGCACCCCGCGCGCCGCACCCTGCACCTCACCCTGCACCCCACACCCTGCACCCCACACCCTGCACCCCGCACCCTGCACCCCACACCCTGCACCCCGCACCCTGCACCTCGCACCCTGCACCCCACACCCTGCACCCCGCACCCTGCACCCCACACCCTGCACCCCACACCCTGCACCCCGCACCCTGCACCCCGCACCCTGCACCTCGCACCCTGCACCCCACACCCTGCACCCCGCACCCTGCAACACGCACCCTGCACCCCGCACCCTGCAACACGCACCCTGCAACATGCACCCTGCAACACGCACCCTGCAACACGCACCCTGCAACACGCACCCTGCAACACGCACCCTGCAACACGCACCCTGCACCCCGCACCCTGCAACACACACCCTGCAACACGCACTCTGCAACACCCACCCTGCAACACCCACCCTGCAACACGCACCCTGCACCTGCAACACGCACCCTGCAACCCGCACCCTGCGCCCCACCCTGCGCCCGGTCTGGCTTTTCAGAAGCGCATTCCTTCCTCTCACTCTCCAGCCTCGTCCCGCTGCGCCTCCACATGCAGAGCTATTCCGTGCCTGAAGTGTCATCATCCATCGCCCCCGCCGCGCCCCCGCCGCGCCCCCGCCGCGCCCCCGCCGCGCCCCCGCCGCGCCCCCGCCGCGCCCCCGCCGCACCCCCACTGCGCCCCTGCCACGCCCCCTCACCAGCAGGGCAGCGATGTCAAGCCACTCGGTGAGTCTGGTGAAAAATAAATGAGCGACCTCGGCGCGCTTTTCAATCGAGCTGGCCCGGCCCCGCAACGACAGGTGCTTCCTTCAGAAGTGATGGCCTCAATACGAAATCCTTTCGTGCTCCTACCCACGCACTGCTACCTCCATACACAGCCAAATAGGGTGTGATCGTCACACACTTCGGCATGTTCACTAGAGCGAGTGAATGGATTTTCTCAAACATTGATGAATATAGTCCTGAGGACATTTTGACTGTTTAAAGGATCTATGTGTGGAACAACTGATAAAACTAGAGCGTAGTTGTATACCCTGTTTCAAATTTTCAAGACCTTATTACGCCTTTCTTCAAAGCGTACAACTCTATTGCTTTAAGGTAATCCCCCCCATACACTCAGGAGGAAAAGAATCGCATGAGAGCTACGCTTGAAAACGGGCGTACTGATTCGTACGCTTCAGGAAAGGCGCTTGGTTGCTCCTTAGTTTTACAAGTGAAGGATTGTGAGGGCCTTCTAAACAATTTCGGGGGTGCAAAATACTTAATTTTTCTTGTAACGCTGCTGGGTCTAAGGAAAAGTTAAACCTTTATCCAATTCCCGAATTTTAAACTAATATCGGCAGAGCTACAGTCAAATGCCCTAATTTCGGACGAATTTAGCGGTTTTTCCATTCTTACGTGTAGGCATGATAACATATCAAAAATCTGTTGCGATTGGAAATACTATGGCTCCGGACACGTCGGATGACACCCATGCCGAATTTCTATCTAAATGTGTGTAGCTACAGCAGCCTTCGAGAGAGTGTCCGAAATTAGGGACGAAAGTGCCCTAACTTCGGACACGTGCTCTAAATGGCTAGTTTCGCTGTAGAATGAAATTTTATGGAAACGTTTTTCGTTGCAAATTTAATTTTAAATAATTTTGTTTTTATGGTCTGCAACGATATCTGTACTAGTTTAGGCTCTATAGCCGTCTATAGCCCTACAAAGGAAACAACTTCAGCACACTATTTCTCCTAAACTAGCAGAGATATCGTTGGAAACTATAAAACAAATCTTGTTTAAAATTAAATTTGCAACAAAAAACATTTTCATAAAATTTCTGTAGGACACACTCTAAAAATCTCCATGTATTTAGCCCATAAGAAAAAGTGTCCGAAATTGTAGCACTTTCAAAAATCGTCCCGTACCAAAAAACGGTTTGACTTACAAAATACATTTTTACGTAGTTCTGTAGCCAAAATACCATACATTCATTCGTTAAAGGACCACCCATGGGGCAGCACACACCTACATGAGCCCCGGTTTTTGGGGGAGCTTATTTCACAACAGCAATTTTGTCCTATATGCTTTTTTAACTTTAAATTCCTGTGTGCTGTAAAACTTTAAAGGTACTTCAACCGACTTGACGAAATATGGTACTCTATTCTGCAAACTCTACGATGCCGTTTCCGGATTTTGAATATCTCAAAAGGTGACCGAGATAGGTTGAAATAAGCACTTCTCTGCAAATTGTCCGAAATTAGGGCACAAGTCCGAAATTAGGGCATTTGACTGTATTTAATGTATGGCCTCTCTCTCTCTCTCTCTCTCTCTCTCTCTCTCTCTCTCTCTCTCTCTCTCTCACTCTCTCTCTCTCTCTCTCTCTCTCTCTCTCTCTCTCTCTCTCTCTCTCTCTCTCTCTCTCTCGAACCTCATCAGTTAGTGTACGCACTAGTAGGCAGGACGGAGATACTCCTGTTATTCCTACCCTACTCACAGAACATGCTCGTACGATCAATCTTTCTGTATCACTTCATCGAGGCTATGGAATAAATTTAAAATATACAAGTATGTTAAGCACCACAAACAACCACTTGCAATGAAGAATGAGATCATAATTGGTCTATTTCAGTCTTACCTTCATTAATATTAATATTTGTGTTATTGTGTTTTCATTGAATGTAAAATTTTTATCTTTCATATTCATTTTATTAACTATTTATAATGAATTCATTTGTAATGCGGTTTCTTGCTGCAGTGGGGCTCTTTCGCCCTTTTGTAAGAAACTTGAAATAAATTCAAATTCAAATTCAAATTCTCTCTCTCTCTTTTTCTTTCCCCCTGAATTTTCCTATTGCACCGAGAGATATCATCTTTCGTGTTACTAAGGTTATGTCTCACGGCATAGGCATATTTGCTGGTGCCACTGCATGGTGATCCGCGCCATGGCGATCGAATGCTCTCTTACGTATTCAGCAGGGAATTGGAAGGGTGTAGACGCTCCCCCTCCCCCCCCCCTCACTCCCACCGTGTACCGCGCTGATCAGCAGAACGCTTCGCTCCGCCCTGCGCTGCCCCGTTTGGCTGCGTCCCAGCCCAGGTCCATAGCTCGACCGTAGGCCCCCCCGGCCCCGGCCGGCCCCGCCGCTCAGGCCCGTCCCGTGCGCCTTCGGACAATGCAGCGCAATCGCTCGGATGAAGGGGAGCGCCCTCCCCTTCTCTTACTCCGCGTCTCTCTCTCTCTCTCTCTCTCTCTCTCTCTCTCTCTCTCTCTCTCTCTCTCTCTCTCTCTCTCTCTCTCTCTCAACCTCTCTCTCTTTCTCTCTCTGTCACGCTCCTCCTTCTAAGCATCCTCCCCCGCTTCTCCAAGTAGAGTGGATTGATACAAGCGCGTCGGCTTGGCCCGGCTTGGCCGGCCCGCGGCCCGGAACCTGCGGGTTCGTCTCGAATGTGTGCAGATAAAGCCTCGTGATTCGACGACAGTCAGTTCGTGAGCCGAGTGAGTGGTGCAGGTACTTACCTACATATTTTCTTGGGAGCTTGTAATTATCTGCATCATTTTTAAGGAACATATCTTGTAAGAGCGTGTGAAACAAATTTACAGGTTTCGTTGTAAAATCGGTAAACAGATTTTTTGTGTAGTTTGATTAAATATTTAGTAGATTAACCACTCTGCAAATCTTAGTGTGATACTACATGTTAGTTTAAGCTGCAAAACTCACGAGTTCGTCAGTTTAAACTGCGTAACTCGAAGGTGTAAAACTCGTGAGTTTTGCAGTTTAAACTGACGAACTCGTGAATTTTGCAGTTGTAACTGCGAAACTAAAGTTTCACAGTTAAAAATAACATGTTGTATAACACGAAGATTTGCAGAGAAAAAAAATTCTAAAAAGTCGCAAAACAACATAGATAAAGTTTGTAAAGTTTACGGAATTCTGTTGTAAAGTTACAGAATGCTGTTGTAAATTATAACGAATGAAAAATAAATTCGCAGTCAGGTCATTTAACAAAATTCACAGATGTTTCATGTTCATTTTCAAACATTTTTCTTTAACAGTTTATTTTAATGGCAATGATTTTGATTTGAATCGAACAGTCTTTATGCTGTAATCGCTATTCGCCTGAGACTCGAGTCTAGTCGAGACTCGATAGATCTATCTATCTATATCATCTCGTCCCGCGTAGAGACGGCTTGGCGGCGCGGGTCTGCCTGCACACCTGTGTTGTGGTATCTCCATGGTTTAGCGTGTTGTGTAATTTGATGGAAGCAACCACCTGATGTGCTTTGCGCTCACATACCCTCACACACACACGCCCGCAAACACACACACACACACACACACACACACACACACACACACACACACACACACACACACACACACACACATGCAAGCGCTCACAGCGACACTTACGCAGCGCCTTCCAGGCGACTTGACGGCAGAGTCTGCCTCTGCGCTACATGGCACACTGGAAGTTGGTAAGGGGCGCTGGCAAGCAGGGTAGGGTAGGATAGGGGTGGTTCGTAAGGCGGAGGGGAAGTTTCCTCGACCCTCTGCGCGCGCGCCCGCGTGTGTGTGTATGAGAGAGAGAGAGAGAGAGAGAGAGAGAGAGAGAGAGAGAGAGAGAGAGAGTAGAGAGAGGATAGGGTTGGACCTAACCCTCCCTGCGTCCCCTTCTGTATTGTGGCTTGCTCAAAGTTCACAATCCTTATGGGTTCGGAAGCGTAATCCCGCCAGTCCACGCCGCGCCGTGTGGGGCCGCGTGCGGGCCGCACTGGTGCTGCCGGTGGTGGCGGCGCCGTGGACCTCGGAGGCATACTCTCACTCTCTCCTTAACTCCGCCTGCGGAGCTGCAGAGCAGCCGGGCCCTGCCGGCCCGCTCGGCTCGGGCAAGCGTTACTCCCGCCTGCGTCCACGCTATCTCTGCGACATCGTGGGGGGGGGGGGGGGGGGGGGGGTATATCAGTGCGGGGATTCGCGTGGCGTTATCGTGCACGCTGTGCGTTACCACTGTGCGTTACTGCTGTGCGTTACACCTCATTGTCCTCTGCATGCCGAGCGGTGTTCCTCTGCGTCATCCCCGTTATCGAGAAACAGAGCGCCCTGCCCCGCCTCGCCCGGCCCCACCCCGCCGCTGCGCTCCTCTGCGGCCGCGAATTCGTATGTACAACACGACACACGGCCTGGAATGCTAAAGCGCGGCCGATAAAAAGAGAAGGGCGAAACTTTTTCCCTCCCTGCTGCCTCTTCCCTCCTCTCTCCCTCTCACTCTCTCGCTCTAACTCACTCTCACTCTCTCCAGTCATAACTCATGGCAGTCAGGCCCAGCAGGAGAAAAACACCACCAGGCTGGATCCCGCCGCAGCAGCGCTGTGCCGTGCCTGCTGCGCCCTGGAGTCTGGAGGATCCGCCGGACTAGTGAGGCTAGGCTGCATGCCGTGGTCTCCTGACACTGCCCCGCCCCGCCCCGCCCCGCCCCCGCCCCCGCCGCCCCGCCCCGCCCCGCCCCGCCCCGCCCCGCCCCGCCCCACCCCGCCCCGCCCCGCCCCGCCCCGCGGAGCTCCATTGGCCCTCGCCCCGGCTCCTCCCGATCGCTCTCCCCCGCGCAGCCTACTCGCGATGGATAAAAAATTGAAAGCAATAGGGCGAAGGAGCCGGGTGGCTGGCTGGCAACAAAGAGAGGGCTCTGCTGTGGGGTGTTTGAGGGGCCTCATGGCCAGGGCCATGGCTGGCCTCATCCGCAGGGCTCCAGCGGGTCTGGTGAATGGTGATACGGATGCTTAGGCGCGGGGAGTGGTGGGGGGTTGGGGTGCAGCACACCCTAGACTTAATCACGAGCTGGGGCTGTTGGCCAGCTGCTCCACGACCGAATGTTCGAGCCCATTGAAAGAATGAAAAATCCTTCTATTTTCGTTTTGAATTTACTCTTTTCTTTTTGCCATTTTCTCGGCTAAAATGGATAGATCACATCCTTTTCATGGTGATCTGGTGGAGGGGAGGCTGGCGGGGCCGGGCAGGCGGGGCGGGGTGGGGTCGTCGTGGTGTTGGTCGGGCAGGGGCGGGGCGGGGCGGGGCGGGGCGGGGCGGGGTGGGGTCAGGCCGAGAGGCGAGACCGAACTCCATTAGGTCTGGAGAATCTCCTTGAGAAAACATTATTAGGCGACCGGAATTTCTCCGGAATTGAGGAGGAAGGGGAGCGGCAGAGCGACTCGGCCCCGCCCGGCCCGGCCCCGTCCTCAGTGGATGTGAATCCCTCCCGCATTCCGTCGTCAGAGGAGAGCGACAGGCTCCCCCAACCCCCTCCGCTCTCTCTCGCTCTCTCTCTCTCTCTTTCTCTCTCTCTCTCTTCCTCCTCCTCCTTCTCTTCTTCGTCTCCCATTCGCTTCACGGCTATCCCAGTAGGTCCGTGCACCCGCGGGGCGCCGGGGCCGAGGCGGGGCGCACTTGCGCAGTCGAATGCCACCTAATACCGAGGCTAATACCCCGGGCCCCGCCCGGGGCCGGAGCTAGCAGCTAGCGCTCGGGGTGGGGCGGGGCGGGGCGGGGCGGGGCGGGGCGGGGCGGCGAGCAGGAGGAATCTCCTACCGGCTGGGCTACTGGACGTCGCTGCGCTAGCGCTCCGCCTGCTTTCCATCTACCCCCACGTTCACCTCCAACTCCTCTCCCCCTCCCTCCTTGTTTGTCCCCTGCTCACTCTTTCTTTATTTCTCTTTCCCTTGGCCTTTCCCAGTCCTCTCTAAATTTCTCGTCCGCGATCATTTCGACGGTACGAACTCATTAGCGTGATTAGTTCGGGGAAGATCTACTGTCGGTCAAAGACGAACGAATGGGCAGAAAAACAAGTAACCGTGTTTTTCCCCCAGTTGGACTCTCAACTTTTTTTTTCCCCAGTATGTCGTTGGCTGGCCTGTATATAACATTCATCAATAAATTTTCAGTCGACTTTGGCTTTTTTGTCGCAGCCTCAGTGGATCGAGCACCCAGCGGGCCGGACGGGCCCGGACCTGGCGCCCTTCTCCAGTGTGCATGGGCTGACTTTATTAAACCAATCAACGCTGGTCCGTGAGGTCAGCGGCCCAGGCAGGCACCCCACCCTGGCCCGGCACCCTGGCTCTCGGGTCCGCTGGGGTTCAGCCGGCCGGTGGGGTGGGGTGGGGTGGGGTGGGGTGGGGTGGGGTGGGGAGGGGAGTGGCGGGGCGAAGTATAGGAACGGTTGGGCTGCAGTCCGGAAGACAAAGGGGCCTGCGCCGATAAGACGGGCAAGTCGCCGTTTAAACTCGCCTCTTTGGCGTTGGATTAATACGCCTACAGTCAAGTGCCCTAATTTCGGACAAATTGAGCCGGTGTTCTCTGCTGTTAAGCAAGCTTTTGTCCGGAAGTAGAGCACAAGTCCGAAAGTAGGGCACTTGACTGTGCCGCTTGCGGCAACTTAGTCTCTCCAGGAATAGCCGCTTCCCCGGATGTTTCGGTAGGCGGTGGTGGGTATGCGATGCGGCGTGAGTTTCTTGACGCGGGTAACTTTATAATAAAGGCAAAAGCGGCTCAGGTTCGAGTGAAGGAGCCTGTTGCGGGTGCGGTCCACCGGCACTACCCAGTAACACCACTTTTTTCAAGTGTCTTAGAGCATATAAAGGGTGACTCACTGACCCCACTCTGTGCGTGAGTATGCAACCCATTCTACTTCAACTGAGCGAGGGTAAGAGGTGAGGAGGTGAGCGTGAGGGGGCTGAGGGGGCTGAGGGGGCTGAGGGGGCTGAGGGGGCTGAGGGGGCTGAGGGGGGCTGAGGGGGGCTGAGGGGGCGCTCACCTCTCGCCCTCGCTCAGCTCAAGTAGAATGGGTTGCGTACTTCCGCAGAGCGGGATAAGTGAAGTTAGCCACTCTGTTTTTGCGAGCTCGCCGTTTTGACTTTTTGCTCACTCTAAAAGTCTATGGACATTTCCTATAGACTTTTTTTTTTCTTCTCAAATTCAGTGACAATTAAATTGTTACTAAAAGTGTTGTCTACAATTTCGTCGACGACTAAGCGCAAATTTGTTCGGAGTTGGTCTCAAATCTTAATGGTCATAATTGTGGACTGTTCGGCATCAATTTTTTAGACAGTCTATGGACGTTTTTAAAACGTTACCAACTATTGACAAATTAAAATTGTGTCCATTGTCCAGATATGTGCGCAAATTTGTTATACAAGCTATGTTCATGCTCAAAATTGTCCATAGAAAAGTATCTATAGACATTTAGTGTGGTCATTCCACACCAAAAATGAACTATGTAGGCAATGTTCTTGTGCCTCCCGCTCCCCGGCGGCGTTTTGTAGAGCTCAACAACCCAACAACCCTAGAGCTGTGCCCCTCTCACCCGCGGGCCGCCCAGTCCAGCCGGCTGTTCCGGGAGGGGAGGCGAGTCTATCCGCCGCTAACCCTCTAGCTCTCCGTCCTGCCGCACTTTGCGACCACACCCAGGAGCAGGTGGTGTCGGTGGCGCGGGGCGGGGACCAGGTGTAGCCAGTTCTCAGGCAGTAAGTCTTTAGTAGTGGCCAAGTCAGCCGAGCGCGAGGCGAAACTCCCCGCAGCGGGGCGGGGCGGGGCGGGGCAGCGGAGGGTGGTAGGGGACGCACACGCACTCTGCCCGGAAACAACTCAGGTAATCGAACAACTTCTTGCCATTCCGTTGACTTAGCCGGGCTTTGGCCGCGCCACCGCAGAGCCCTCGAGCCGAGCCGGGGGCCGGGCCGGGCTATAGGGGAAGGTTCAAATCGCTCCCTTAAATAAGTCGGTGATGACCGATTTGCAATAGATTTCTGTTTCACGATAAGTAATGGACGCACTTTTCCCCTACACTGTAATTTGGGGGTGTTCCAAATGTATACGCCTTAAGGCGTTTGCTACAGGATCCAGAGCGACATTTGGCGTCTACTTTGAGAACACCTTTTGGCGTATAGATTCTAGTCACCTTTGCCCATACCACTCCCACATCACAGCACACGCTGAAAGGGTGTACAGGATGTGAGCACCTTTCAAGATGTACGTATTATGCGCACCAGGTGCATGTCCTGTGTGCACCTCTGGCCACTGGTCCATGCTGTGGTGTGCGAGTGGTATGGGCAAAGGTGTCTAGAATCTATACGCCAAAAGGTGCCCCAAAAGTAGACGCCAAATGTCGCTCTGGATCCTGTAGCAAACGCCTTAAGGCGTATACATTTGGAACACCCCCAAATTACAGTGTACTTATCGCAATTTTTGGATTTACTCAACTACACGAATAGGAAAAATCCGATTCATGTGTGGGAAATTTCACGTCCAACACACGTATGGGATTTCGCGTCTCTACACTTGTTTGGCAAAAATCCGAACATTTTTTACAGTGTGGATTCTAATCTGCAGGGCAAGTGAGATGCATGAGCCGTTTAGCGTCTGTCTTACAGAGGAGGCACATAGAGAATGTACCAAGTACCATTTGACGCTTCAATCCTATTCCATGCAGCCCTGAACCAAGAGCAAGCGCCTAGGGGTACGATTTGAGAATAAATTGGGTTTGTTTTGAGGTACAATATTCAAGTATCCAGGTACTTGAAAATGTATTGGGCATGATGCAAGAACACGCTTTTCTGGGAGCATATCACCGTTACACTCTCAGACCCGTACTGATTTTTTCCTTAGTAATCACCAACGTTTTTACGCAGCAGGATTAGTGATTCGTTCGTTAGTAATCCTGCACAGTTTCGCAAGTATCGTACTGATAAAATAAGAAATGGTCAGTAACGTAAAAAGGAATAAGTGCATACTATGATGAAAAACTCTCTCAGTAGCTTAAAAAGGTTTTTAAGCAGCAGGAATACTTTCACTATGAAAAATATTCGTAAGGGTTACTAAAAATTAGTAACGGTGGCTGAGAAAGATACACTGCGTGCACAAATCGGTTTCGTTGGTGGATTTATCCGGAAAGCTATTGCCCATATATCTCAGCTAGATACCTCGTCGAGGAGGCGTTCAACCCCCTCCCCCGCATGGCCGCCTGTGGCTCCCTTAAATCGTTCCTGCTCATGCGCCGACAGTTTCTCTCTATGATAACTTACTTTTGTGAGCTTCTCGTTTCGTGTTTCCCGCGCCAAAACTTTCTGTCGCACACTTTTCGCAATCACAGACTGGCACCCGACTTGGTTGGCGGAACTAGGCCTACAGCCGGATAGGATGGACTCTCCGCAGTCCTCCTGACGTCTCGTCCCGTACCCCGCCGTCCAGGCTTTCACCTCCGCAAACAAGCGCTTGCACGAGAGCCCGGGCGGCAGGCGAGTTTATCCCGGATAAGCGGGTCTGAAAGCAGTGATTAGGTGAGAGTGCAAACTTAACTTATCGATGCACTTTGCCGGTCAGTCAGTCTCTGGTCTCTGCGGCTCCGCGCTGAATTGTGCGCCGCACTGGTGCCAAATATAGGAAGGCATAAAATTCCAAGAGCCCCCTGCAATACACTGGAACAACAAAGGTGCGACATAGTGCCTGTCAAAGGCACGACTGCAATAGCGCCTTTGGAAAGGCACTAAAACAGCCAAAAATGACATCTTTAGAGGCCAGAAGCGCCTTTTGAAAGGTACTGTTTCACTCACGCCTCCAAAAAGACATTAGATAGCACCTTTGTCTTTCCAGTGTAGTGAGCAGCAGGCGGGGATCTCCGCCTGCCCACTAGACAGAATAAAGTAGTCTCATGACCAGAGAGTTCGCCTAACAGGCTGATATACTCGTCTGCCTCTCACTTATTTTTTTGATGGACTCTACTTATATCTGACAACAGACGCACCCGAAAAAAGCCCGCTCGTAGAAGAAAAGCGCTCGTAGTGACATCTCACAATTACATTGAACCACCTTCTGCCAGCAGTCAGTGTTCTTGTCCACTGCAACAACGTTTCTTGTGTCAAGAACAGGCCTTTTTTTTGGGTGCATGCGGTATGGTTTGAGTTCATGAGTTATCCGGGTATGGCATGCACTGTTAAAAGCTTACGGTGAAACCTGCACCACTGTAAGTTACGGTGAATATGCAACGTATAAACCGTAACTTAGAGTGGTGCAGGCTATTCGCCGTAGCTTACGGTGAAAATGCACCGTAACTTACAGTGGTGCAGGCTGCTCACCGTAGCTTACGGTGCATTTTCACTGTAAGTTACGGCGAATATGCACCGTAACTTACAGTGGTGCAGGTTTCACTGTAACTTACAGTCAAATTCACCGTAAGCTTTTTAACAGTGTGGTGTGTAGGCTGCACGGCAGAAACAATGTCTGATTTGAATCACTCTCCGGTTTTATGGCAAACTCCTACGATTTTGAGGAAGTTTCCTTCGAAAAGTTGAAAATTTTATTCTTCTCATAGAACTTTCTATGGGGGCGTAACTCAACCAAATTGTGTACCAGGCGTTTCATGAAAGACACTCTCAGCCCGTTTGTGATTTTTTGGACCCCTTTGTCGCTATTCCTGCTGTTTAAAACCATTTCTATGCTAGTGACAACTTCACGAGTTACGCGCATGAATTATTTTTCCGTTACTGACCATTTCTTCTTTTATCAGTATGCTACTTACAAAACTATCCAGAATAACTGACGAATTTGTCAGTGGTCCTGCTGCATAAAAACATAGGTGTTTACTAAAAAAAAAAAAGTACTAGTCTAGTGGACGCAGGTGTGGGCGGGTTTGCCTACACGATCTCCCCGTAATGCGCCATAGCCCCTTCACTGAAAAAACGGCGTCCTGGTTTCCAAGCAGTTTTGGAAAAACCAAGCAGCTCTTATGGAGAAAATACACAGGGTTTTCGGGGCTGCTTGAAAACCAAGACGAAGTTTTTTCCGTGTTAGATAGGCATACCCGCCTGCACCTGCGTCTTTTACGGAACGCCCGGTACACAGGATTATAATGGATTGCACAACTTATGATATAATTGATAATTTTTTTGATAATTTGTCAAATTTATTATGTTTTTGAACTTTTCTTGTTCAATTAATTCAGCAAATGTGGCAAATTTATGCATCGCAAAGATGCGTTTTTCTTCAAATAAGCACATTTATTTAGCTTGATTGTAAATATTGCACCCGATTTTGTTCACGTGACAGCAAAAGTCGCGGCTGCTTCGGCGACTCCCCCAAAATCTGAGATTTCCTCAAAGTGTCACGAAGTGCCTCAACCCACCAGAAAAGCAAAGATGCTAACTCGCACCTTTTAAAAGGTGCTGAAGGATTAGTGCCTCCACAAAGGCACTAAAACTGCTAAAGGCATTAATTTTTAGCACCTTTAGGCCTCTTTAGTGCCTTTTAAAAGGCACTAAACTCAAAATTTCTTTAGCACTCCTGCAAAGGTGCTAGCTAGCTCCTTAGTTTTTCCAGTGCCCTTTCCCATTTTCTTTAAAAATAATAATACTGTAATAATAATAAAAGACTTTGCTTTTACCGTGTGGAGGGAGGCACGAGTCACACTGTACGGCCCTCTGTGTTGAGCTGGAGGAAGAGATAGGAGAGAAGAGGGGGGGAGGGGGGGGAGAGTACGAGCAGGGGTCGGGCAGACAACAGGAACCGCGCGCCGCTCTCCCCACATCCAAGGAGCACGCGGTGGCTGTAAGCAATATGCAAACAGAAAATGTTATTGGATGCTTAGCGCGGTGCGCTGCGGCGGTGGTGCGGGCGTGCCTGTGTAGCTCTTAACAAGAGCGGAAATAGTTTGGGCGTAGAGGGTCGTGCGTGCGTGCGCGCTCGTGTGGGGGCGGCGGGGAGGGAAGGGCGGTGCGGAGCTACTCTGAACAAAATTGCATGACATGCTCTGTATTTTCTGTCGCACTGCTGCGAAGGGCGCTACCTCGCACTTTCATACCTGTGCTGATTTGTTTTCGTAGAAAATACCTACTTTTTTTTACGCGCAGGATTACTGACTATCTCCTTAGTAATTCTGTAAATAGTTATTTTTAGCCCGCCCTTCTGCTTTGAAAAAGCATAAAAGCGGGCTTATGCAAACGACCTCGTGTCTGTCTGTCTGTCTGTGTGTCTGTGTGTCTGTCTGTTCCACTAGAAGGAGATGAGCTAGAGACTTGAAATTTTCAGGGTGTCTACAGTTTTACTCCTAGACAACGAAACGCCTACGGCAAATCCTGCCAACTCTCATTAAGGCACTGAAAAAAATTATAAAAGTTTTCACGGAATTAAAAAAAATAATAAATTATTCAACTTTTTCCAACCCCGTCGACCCGTACCTCTCCGGAAGCGTCTTTTCGCGTCTAGTTCAATGGTGCACACCGTTTTACGAAAAAATGGACCCAGCTCGCGACTACACTGTAAAAAGCACCCGTAATTGGTCCAGTTTTCAACTTTCCTCAACTCCATCGAGCTGCACCTTCCCGGAAGCGTCTTTTCGCGTCCAGTTCGATGGCGCCCACCGTTTTTCGATAAAAAGGACCCAACTCGCGACCAAGGACGATATATAAGATGGACCCTGAATGCCTCCGATTCCGCGTGGCTTTACAAGCCTCTCGTCAGAGACCCGTTGACAGACCGACCGACGCTTCGGCCGCGCTCGGGATAGCTTCGGCAGGCGTTCGGGCCATCCGTCAGCGGGGCCTCTCTTGCCCCCCTCCTCAGCCTAGTGGGATGGGGAGCCTGGCGGGCCCGAAGCCACTGCCGAAGTCGCCGAAGTCTCGCCTAATGCAGCCGAAGCGACGGTCGGTCTGTCAACGGAGGTATGACACGGGGGGTTGTAAAGCCACTACAGCGGGGATAGGCCATTCCGGGTCCATTCTATATATAGTCCTTGCTCGCGACTACACTGTAAAAAGCACCCAAAATTGACCCACTTTTTAACTTTTACGCACCCCATCGACCCGCACCTCTCTAGAACCGTCTTTTCGAGCGCAATTCAGTGGTGCCAACCGTTTTTCAATTTCCAGTGTTGCCAATCGTCAAAACTCAAACATTTCGATTATTTTCGACATTTCTCGATATTTTCCGATATTTTCGACATTTTTCGTTGTTTTTCGAAATTTTTTGATATAATTCGACATTTTCGATATTTTTCGACATTTTCGATAATTTTCGATATTTTTCGATAATTTTCGATAATTTTTGATATTTTTTGACATTTTTGATAATTTTCGATGTTTTTTGATATTTTGCGACATTTTTGACATATTCCGACATATTTCGATATTTGTAAACATTTTTGACAATTTTTGATATTCTTCGACATTTTTCGACATTATCCCTCATTTTTCGATGTTTTTCGACATTATCCATATTTTTCGATAGATCTCAACATTTTTGAGATATTTCGAGATTTTGCGACATTTTTTACGAATTTCTACATATTTCGACAATTTTCGACATATCTCGACAATTTTTGAAATTTTCGACACCCCTCGACGCCTATACCATTAAAATTGGTTCGACGAGCGTAATTCAGTGTTGCCAACTGCTGCCAAATAAAGTCCGAGTTCGGCCGTTCCATCTGAGGCCGAACTCACGTATTTCGACATTTTTTCGAGATTTCCGACTCCCCTTTTTTGCCGAGTAACTGACCGTTTAGTCACTATCGGCACGTTTTCAAAGCAGAAGGGAGGGCTGTAGTTTCGGTGGTTCACCGTTACAAACTGCCTCTTTCCGAAGAGAATGCCTTTACGGGCCGCAGGCCCGATCATTTACATGCTAAGAGGACGTTCTGTGTTACTTGGGGGTCGGGCCGAAGGCCCGACCGAACGCCGCCGGCAGGCCAAGCAGGCACGCCCCCTGCCGAACGGAGTTGCCTGCGTAGCAAAGCGGAGCTGGCAACGACGTTTGGCGGAAGGGCGGGCCTGCTTGTTAGTTTTGAAAATAACTTACTGATAAAATAGGAAAGGGTCGGCATAACGGAAAAATGATTTATTTCGTACTATTGATGGAAAAAGTTGTCAAGCGGCAGAAATACTAACAAAGGGGTCCGAAAAATCAGTAACGGGCTGAGAAGTGCAGCATTGTGAATGGTTTGCTTTTCGGAAAAAAAATTCAATGAATTGAGTCGCGATCGCAAAATTACGATTAGCATACAGAAACGAAATGTCAAATATTTACAATATCATTTTTGTGAATTGTCAATGACCAAAAATTTACATTCATTAGGAATTTTCCCACAGTTCAAACATTTCTCATCTTTTCAAAAGGAACAGTGAACTGTAATTAAAAGGAAAAAAAAGAAGAAAAAAACAACGTTTTTACTGAGCCATGCGGCACTCGTCCCTAACATCAGATCGCGGACGAATGATAGCGTGCTGGCTCTGGAGGAGACTACAAACTTACAGAAGTTTCATAAACACGCTGTACACCGCAGCCGCGCTGGAAAATGTGTTTGAGTGGAGGTGGGGAAGGGGTGAGTGGCGACTAGCTCTGCGCCACCGCCACCTCGGCGATGGGGCCGCCTACATATATGTGTCTACTAAGGATGGAGACCTGGGGGGGGAGGGGAGGGGAGTGACGGGAGGGGAGGGGAGGGGGAGTGGAGGGGAGGGAGGGGAGGGAGGAAGAGGGTGACGCGGGACGGGACGGGACGCGGCCTTTGCGGCCGACGATATCAACTCAAGCAATATTCGGAGACGCGAAAAGTTTGCCCTCCCAAGCAGACGGCCCCGCGCCACGCCACGCCACGCCACGCCACGCCATGCATGCCACGCCACGCCGCGCCACGCCACGCCGTAGATGCGGCGCGGCGCAGACTCCAAAGCAGCGGGATGGCGCCTTCCTTCCCTTTCCCAGTGCGGCGCGGTGCGGTGGCACGTCTTAAAGGGGACAGCAGCGAAAAAGAAGGCGGTAGAATCAAATGTTAAGTCTGACCGCCTCCATTCTCGTCTCGGTGTGAAAGACAACGCACACCAAACAAAACAGTCATCAATTTTGTTAGCAATTTTCTAATTTTTGCCCCCTGGATTCCGTTTCCTCGTCCTTACCGCCATTTATCTGGTAGATTCCCCCCACCCCCTTCAGCCACCCCAGCTGTTTAATCACCATAACAATAACTCCCAGATCCCGTTATTAAATCTCCCAGGAGCGATGGCTCTCGCTATCTCGTCGTGCTACGTGTCTCCGGGCGCAATTTTTCATAACTCTAACACCTCTCGGCCGTGCAGACGCCTCTCGCAGCCGCGGGGGCGGGGCTCGGGAGCAGACCTGCCAAAACGTCCTCTGGAATGAGCTTGCTAGCGGGCGAGCAGCTCGAGGGCCGCGGGACGGGCGCCCCTCCCTTCATGGTGACCCCACCACCTCCGCCTCCTCCTCCTCCTCCTCCTCCTCCTCCTCCTCCTCCTCCTCCTCCTCCTCCTCCTCCTCCTCCTCCTCCTCTTCCTCCGCCTCCGTCTCAGAAAGGGTGGGCGCCGCGGTGACGTGTGGCGCTCTCGGAAGAAATAACCCGGGGAGGGAGGCGGCTAGCCCTGCCTGCGGCGTGCCTTCCACGCCCCGCCCCGCCCCGCCTCCCCCTGTCAGGCGAAATCAAAGTGTCGAAACTCCTCGGCCGCAACGAATTGGCGAAATTGCACAGCTGTGTCGCCGCTTTTCCGTCTCCCCCATCGCCACTCAGCACCTCTCTGTTCCTCCGGGTCTGCCTCTCTCTCTCTCTCTCTCTCTCTCTCTCTCTCTCTCTCTCTCTCTCTCTCTCTCTCTCTCTCTCTTTTGCTCTCGCTCTCTCACACACGCGTTTTGCGGGTGGAGGGCACCCACCGGCCCCTGATGGGTGCTTTGCAAGTCAGCAGGAGGGCCTCATAGACCTGCCCAGTCTGGCCACATCACATCGGGCCGGGGCGGGGCGGGCCTGCAGCAGCCGACCAGAGCGTCTCGTGATGACGTGGGGCCCCACCCCACCCCACCCCACCCCACCCCACCCGAAACCCGTCCCGTTCCACCCCACCCCACCCCGCCCCGCCCCACCCCGCCCCGCCGCACCCCGCCCGCCGCACCCCATACCGGCCCCGCAAGCGCCTCGACCGCAGACCCCGCCCTACACGTCAGACTCTCCGCAGAACACTTCCGCCCGCTACGCAAGCAGTGCTCCAGATAAACCAATTTCAATTAAAATTTGCACTTATAGACCTGAACTGGATTTTTTTTTTCTTAGTGAATACATCTTTTTACGCAGCAGGATTATTACTGACTAATTCGTAAGTAATTCTGTAGAGTTTTTCAGTATCGTACTGATAAAATATGAAATGGTCAGTAAAGTAAAAAGGAATTTGTGCGTGCAACTGACGAAAAAACGTCGTTGGTAGCTTAAAAAGGTTTTTAAAGTAGCAGGAATACTACCAAAGGGGCCCAAAAAATCAGTAATAGGCGGAGAGTGCGGTTAGAGGAACCGACACGCCGCGTACTTTCAGAGTGCTTTAAAACGCTAACGACCAAAGTTCTGGATGGCGGGGGATATCCTTCAAACACTATGTCATACACGCGACCACTATAGCGTGGTGCGGTCGTGAAATGTTTCCTGCACTGGGCATCGCGGACCGCGTGGAAGCGCGGAATGCACACAGTGCCGCTGCAAATACAGAGATGAATGCCGCCTCTATGGAGGCCGGTGATGTTCCTTGTTATTGCTCACAAATTTGCCCCCATAGTACCCCCATCCCCTATACTCGTCCTGACGCCAAGCCAATTACTGGACAGCTATTTCATCCGACAGATCGCGTCCCAATCGCCCCGACCACAATCAGTGCATTTCAGCGACCCCCCTGTTCCCCTGAATGCTCGCGTGTCTGCAGGAGGGGGAGGAGGCAGAAGGTGCGGGGGCCGGGGCCGGCAGTCATGGATTGGCTATAATTTGGGGGGGATCAGGGGTGCAAGGGCTGGACTGCGGGCTGTGTGCTGGTACACAATACAGGGCCAGCAGAGCACACATGCGCTGTGGAAAAAAAGAGTCGCGTGTGTTTCACTGTTAAATTTCCTGATAAGTGCCGTAAACAAAAATTAAATGATCATGCAATGCACACAGAAAACATAAGAGGTAGCTATGTCGCGTGTATTTACAACCTAAGTTTATCCGCACACGGTAAAAAAAAAGTTTCTTGCATTTCAAGATCTGTCATGGATGTCCATTGGTATTCTCCATAAGATCCAATAAGAAAGATCTTGAAATACAAGAAACTATTTTTACCGTGCATAGGAAATTTCAGAAAATTATGAAAATCAATGTAGATGCATTTCCCCCACTGTGTTGCACACACAGTAGGCTTTTTTTCTTCTGGTGCAGCTAGCTGATACGTGATCTATAGCGTATACGCTTTTCCGCGGCAGCGCAGTCACCCCGAGTGGATGTAATGCCTGATCTGATCATGCTGTTTCTCGTTTTGTTCCGCAGGTGAGTGGCAGTTGGTCCGTGGGTGCGATGCGGTCCAGTCGGGCGGAGTACTCATGGGCGTCACAGCAGTACAGTGAGTGATTACAAACAGTGGCGAAACCGCTCAGGTACAGGGATAGTAAGGGTTGCGAAATAGCTTGTGTCTAGTCGGCTGTGCGACCCATAGAGAAATTACTAGTAGAGCGGACATATCGCGCAAATCCTTTGTCTAAAATGATGCTCTCTCGGCCGCGCCTGACCGTCATAAACAGCACGTGCAAGCGACTGGAGCCCTGAGGGACCGCGCGTAACGCAGCTGCGGGCGGCGATACTGGCGTCTATTGGTCGGGCCGAGCTGGGTGGGGGGAGCAGCGGCAGGGCCACTGCCGAAGTGCTGCGCGCTGCGTTCCCCGTCTCTCTGCTTTCTTTCACAGAGGTGCGAGGAAGACGAAATCGGCAGCTTTTCGGAGACGACCACTTAGCGCCGGGCGCACAGCGGGCGCGAAATTTTAAACGTTGCGTTTTGAGAGAACGGAGGGAGGAACATGATAAAGAAAAAAAACATTTAGTACAGGCTTTTTTAGTGACAGCTGAATTACAAAGCTATATAAAATATTTCTTTAAAAAAAAGGTTACAATGTAAATTACACAAATTACCTACACTTATTGATTATTGAACAAAATTATGTTAGACAGTTTATGTCTTATTGATTCCTTCTTAATTCGCAAGTCATTATAGATGCGGCATAGGTGTTTGCTTCTGATGTTAAGATATGACTCACAAATGTTCTCTATAACATTTTCGGCGTGTTCTTTCGACTCGCACAATCCCTGATATACTCCATTGATCATGGACTCTACCAAAACGTTCTTCATGATCTCATCTTTACTGTTTATCAAAATCTGTAGCTGTTCTTCGGCATTTACTTCCGGACGCCTGATGTACTCTTCAATCAGGGCGCACACAAAAACAACTAACTTTGTTGGCACATAATCAGTCCATTTTTAACAGATTTCAGCTTCATTAGATTAGAGTATTCTTCGATATCGGTATTGTTCAGATCTGAAATTGTCAGCTTACTGCGACAGTCCTCACATTTTATTTTTGTGGCAATCGACTTTACAACATAGCCAGCTACGTCCCTCTACACACGACCGGAAAACCCGGAAAAATACGTCCCGACTCCCCAGGCCAGAGAGGATTCGGGGCTTCCCGCCAGCCCGCCGGCTGCCCGCGCCGTGCTGCGCCGAGCGAGGTGGGACGAGCGGAGCTAAGCCGAGGCCTACAGTAGGCAGAGCCGAGCCGAGCGCGCGCAGCGAGCCAGCTTACGCATCGAGGGGTCTGCGGCGACCCGAACAGGCCAGCCGAAGTCGACCCGAAGTCGTCGCCGGAGCCGACGCAGTCGCTTGCACATGGGGTCAGAGCGCTCGAGATGGGATCAACTTTTTCGCGATATGTCCGCTCTACTAGTAATTTCTCTATGGTGCGACCTATAGTCATTATTGGCAAGGACCGGTGGCTCGCTATTGCTCTGTCCGAAATGATGTCAGGGGTCTCGGCAACATTTCCCATGAGAAATGTCGCAAAGTTACGATATCAAATTGGTTTTGAACTTTCAGACACGGTAAACAAAAACCTCTGAATTTGAGACCGCATATTGCTTTTGGATGCGCTTTCCTTTTCTGCACTCTTAAGTTTTTTACTACCAAATTTGCTTAGTAACTACTAAGCATTTGTGCTGTCATAAGTTATGAAGAAGGCATGGTTTGGAATTTTTCT
The DNA here is from genome assembly GCA_029379305.1 of Frankliniella fusca. Lineage (NCBI taxonomy): Eukaryota > Metazoa > Arthropoda > Insecta > Thysanoptera > Thripidae > Frankliniella > Frankliniella fusca. The sequence goes on along the minus strand of JAHWGI010000981.1, from coordinate 145,296 downwards.
AATATGACGTATTTCTGCTGGAGTTGAAACGGTGAAATTATACAACATTTTAACGGGATTCTACTAAATAGAGCCAAGAAAAATTTTTCACGATCCAATCCAACCATGGATCATTTGAATCAGTAAAAAAAAAACTGAATGTAAAACACCATGACTAGAGTTGGTATTGTGTTTCATATAGGATATTAGGTATCACTCATAACTTGAGACGGATTGGTCGAACACCAAACTTTGACCTCCTATAACTCCCAAACCAAAATTTTTAAAAAAATTTCCTTTGACATATGGGTCCTTGGGGTGGTCCCAAATGAGATTTAACCACTCCCAACTCAATCTGAAAACCATCATTTTGGACCTTGTGGGGATCTGACAGAGAATGACCCACAAGGGAACCTAGGAAGGATGTGCCAATCACTGTGTAAGTGAACTTCTGAAAGATGATGAAATTAATAGAACCAACTGGTTAGCAAAGTGTAGCCAGCCTAGACTGGTTAGACTAATACAGAAAAATGTATACTTGGACACTTTGTAATCCATTTCCTATACTATTACCAACACTAGTGTTACCAAGTGTTCAATAATTGCAAACTTGCTGAACGTAAAAATTTTGCACATTTCACAGGGGTGGAAAAATGTTTGATACAATATTATGGGCAAAGTAGTTAAAAGTACACAGTTGGCGTTCACTTTAAAAATGTACATGTATCTTTAGCTAAGTCAAGGAATAGAGGATTGTACTTCTACTTTGAAAGTTATACTTACATCATCTAAGGTGACAAATTCCAATGACTCATCTCGATCCAATGAGCGAATTGGCCCCATAGCAGCATTTCTGCAGACTTGGGATAAATCTGCTCCACTATAGCCGTCAGTGCTTGCAGAAATGTCAGTTGCCTCCTTTTCTGTGATGGTATGCTTCTCTCTCCTTAGTTCTCGCAAAATTTGTTGTTTTCTCGCCTGCAATAAATAATCCATTAATATGCTTAAACAGAATGATCTCTATAACAGAAAAAGTATGGATTCTGTAAATATGTAGCTGATATTATGTAAATATCAATAAAATTTGATTTTCTCATATTTAGGAGGGACTGCAGGGTGTCGAGCGACTCTGGAAATACTGGAAATACGGGAATTATACGGGAATTTAATTGTGCCGGGAAAAGTTCGGGAAAAGTCCTTGAATTTTGAACTCGACTCTGGAATTCTCGAAAAAGTCCAAAGTCACCCTATTTTCCCTTGTAGACCCCTCTAGATAGCCCACGAGCTATTGTGTCGATACTCCGTTACTCCCGGCTTGACTGGCCGACTGACTGAGCGTCGATACTCAGTAGCTGAAAAACGCAAAGCAGCAAAAGAAATAGAAGAGCTTAAGCGAAAGAGGGAAAAACTTCTGGAGACCGCACGTCAAGAGGCCTCACAAATTAGCGAGCGTATCAATCTGTTGGGGAAGCATTAATATAATTTTAAATTTCTTTGTTTTTCCAGCATATTTTTGTCTTTTCTAGATTTTTTATTTATTTGTTGACATGTTCCTAGTCAGTCTCATTCTAGCTCAGTTAAATAATGTTTAATTTGAAGCCAAAGTATGAATATATTTACTTTATTCACCTCCTATATTTACGCTGTATAATTTCGTAAAAATAAATGTTCGTGTTCTTGTGCTAATTTTCATTCCTACAGCCACTATACTCCCTACTGTTCTGTCTATCACGACAAAGTTCAGTAAAACCAATCATTTTATAGCTCTTATTTCATTTTACACCTCTAATATAGAGGAAATTTGCGTCTCAAACGGTCAAAAATACTCTGGAATTTCGTCAGATTTCACTCTGGAAATACGAGAAAAGTTCGGGAATTTTTTTTCCGGTCGACGCTCGACACCCTGGGACTGAAAGTTATTGATCATAAGGAAATCAAAGTCCGCCTTCAACTGCCAGATAATTTAATATTTCTTTCTTGATTCAACAAAGCTATGTACTGAGTGACAAGCCCCTGTTACTTTTGATGAAAGTGTTTGAAAATAGGCTGCGAATATTTAAAATCCATAAAGAAATGATTTTGATTTGTCAAATTATCACTTCCATAACGAGATGAAAATTAGCTAAGTGAAAAATATCAATATTCTTTTTTCAAAGTTCTGCTTAATGTATGATGCACATTACCTCCATGTCAGGCAGAGGGATATATAGCCGTCTAGTAAATCGACGCCTAGCTGCCTCATCTACACTATCAGGATAATTCGTGGCACCAATAACGAGAACCTGCTCCTTTCCTGTTGTTTTGGCATCCATCATATGGAGGCATGTCACATTTATATGAACCAATTACTAGGTAGAATCGAATCGATTCCATGGCTTCGCCGACTTTATTCCGATCTATCGATATCTTTTCAATAATTAAATACTACCACTTTTACTTCAGTAAACAATTTAGCAATTCTCCTTAAGTGGTACAAATAAATTTGGAACATTACATCAGACAAACCTAACCTAACCTAACCTAACCTAACCTAACCTAACCTAACCTAAAGGCCCGTCTACAATGAGCCTCGGAGTACGGAGTAAGGTTCAGTGGAGTAGGGAGTAATTTCTTCGCTTACTCCACGCCCGTCTACAATGCATCGGAGTACGAACTAGCATTAGCCAATCAGAAAACAGAACGTTTCGGGTTCATGCAAGGCGGTTGTTTACATATTGGGAGTTTTCTGCTAGATGTTTTGAAGTGTGCTACTGCCGGTAAAATGAATTTGTGGAAGCTTGGTTTTCCCTTCATGTTCTTAATTGCTATGCATTGCAATTTGGTGACGAAGTACGTCATGTACAAGGCATGGAAACGATTGCCACGACGGAGGTGGTGGGTTCGTCCCGTAAACAGGCCTCGAGTAGCCCGGGGTTTCTATGATAACCTCGTCAACGAGCTCCTGACGGAAGATCATGAGGAATTTTTTGAACTTTTCCGTATGTGGCCTCAACAATTTGAGCTACTTGTTGTTCTCGTGCATCCATACCTGAAGAAGAATAGCTTGCGTACTCCTCTGCCCACCAAATTGCGTGTTGCAGTCACCCTCCTGTAAGCAACTCTGATGTCTGAACTATGAACTATGAATAATTTTCAGCAATCATTCACAAGTATTATTCTTATTATTTTCCTTAAATTTTTGTCTTCAGATTTCTTGCTCAAGGAAGCACTGCCAAATTAAATCATGTTGGGTTCAGGATTGGACGCTCCACAGTCTTCAAAGTAATTCATGAGACAACGCGAGCAATTTGGAAAGCTCTCCAACCCTCTGTGCTGCCATTCCCAGACACTGCAGGATGGCGGAAAATTGCTGAAGACTTCGAAAATAAATGGCAGTTTCCACACTGCCTTGGGGCTATTGACGGCAAACATATGAGGATACAAGCTCCACCAAATTCAGGTTCTACCCACTACAACTATAAGCAATTTTTCAGTATGGTTCTCCTTGCTACTTGTGATGCAAATTACAAATTTACCTGGATAGATGTGGGACAGTATGGTAAGTATTCATACAATAATAAAATTAAACTCAAATCATCCTTTGCATTTGTGGCATTAAAGTTAAAATTATCTGAATTTTAGGTTCTATTAGTGATGGTGGAGTTTGGGCCAACACTGACTTGGCGTATGACCTGGAAAACAATGCAATGAATCTGCCCGATGCTGAGCCATTGTCTGGCTTGAACATGCCTTTTCCATATGTATTTGTCGGTGATGAAGCTTTCCCCTTGACTCGTTATATGATGCGACCATACCCCAGAAGAGATTTGACTGATGAGAAAAGAATTTATAATTATAGACTGTCACGGGCCAGGCGCACTATCGAAAATGCATTTGGTATTTTATGTGCAAGGTGGCAAATTCTTCAGAAACCTGTATCTATGACTTCTGCAAATTTAGAAAGCACTTTCCAGGCTCTAGTGTGCCTTCACAATTTTCTTATGATGGCAGAAGAGATGAAGAACCCTGTGGACAGAATGTATGCTCCCCCGGACTTTGTGGACAGTGAACAGGATAATGGCACAGTCACTGAGGGCCGTTGGAGGGATACTGCTGCGCCCTACTTCACCGCACTAGGAAGAGTTGGTGGGAACCGCTCTAATCACCTCGCAATGGGTCTCAGAGAATATCTTCAGCATTACTTTAATTCTCCAGCTGGATATGAGCAGTGTCCATGGCAAGCTCAAACTGCGTTACGAGGTCTCGACTTAGCTATGGGACAGTAATCAATATTGTGTATGTGTGCTGAAATTGGATTTGAGTAAATTATGTTAAAATTGATGTTGTGAATATCTAGTTATCATACTATAAAGTCTAGATGTACTACATTTGCAGTTAATGACCGCTCTGTGATATACTATTTCATAAAAGTTGATAGAAATAAATGGCTATTTTTCCAGAAATAGTGGTATATTTGGTCACAAAATATTTCATACAGAAACCTGCGACTAGAAAGTACTTAACTTTGTTATACAATCTAGTAAAGTCTTTTTCTATAAACTAACTTAATAATCAGTCTTGTATATTAAAAACAAAATAATTATCACATTATTAGTCCAACATTTAAATTAGACAACAACTTAAGACAGTCTTGTGAACTCTTTGGTATTTGAAACAAAAGAATAAAAAAATCAATAATCAGTCTTGCAAAAAGAAATAATAATAGCATGTGACATGTCAAGCTAAAGAATTAAGTAAACTATGACTAGTCTTTCTTTGCATATTTTGTAGAAATTATAGAAAGAAGCTCTGTCAAACACATTAATTTTTTCTCTTCTGGAACAGATGCTAATGCAAATTTAATTGCTCCAAGGATTGGAGACTCTACAACGGGAGGTGCAGGTGGATGAGGAGGAACTGTAGTCTCCTTTTCCAATGCCTTTCCAAATGCTGCGGCTACCTTCGTCAGAGCATTTCCCTGGGCAATCATTGAATCCATAAATTCTTTATCATTCTTCTGACGCTTAGCTGCAAACTGGTCAGAAGCTGGGACTAGCTTTTTGGTCCGGGCCGCATCTGCCATGGCTTTGAGTACTTGGTCAGTCGCAGTAGGTTGATTTTTGACAGTGCCAGAATCTGAAGTGCCTGCCTCTTCAGACTGCTCACTGTGATCTGGAACGCTCTCTGTAATAAAATATTTGTGATGAAAATTTTTACCTTTAACACTATCTCTATAGTTTCAAAGTGCAATACATACCAGTCAGAATTGCAATATCAGCATTCCACAGCATAGAGCAGTCAGAGCTTGAAGAGGGACTCGGGCTTCCACTGCTGCTTTTCAACAGGCTCTTTTTGCACTTGAGTGTTGTGTTCGATTTGTACGTAGAGCGAGTCCTGCAATAGTTCACACCCATGAGTTTTGATGTGTCAACAGAAAACGACATACGCAACAACAAAATTCACGTACTTCCTAGGGGTGATGTGATCACCAAGAAACTTCATGTCATCATACAATACCCAAGTAGAAATAAATGGTGCATTTGCACCTTGACCAGATTTGCCCTTTTGACGGACCTGAAATTTCCTCCATTCTTTGCCGAACTTTTGCCTGAGCTTGTAGAATTGGTCCTTAGCTACTTCTCCTAAAAACAGAAAGACAAAATATCACTTGATGTTCGCAAGAAGAACCTAACCTTGGAAAACACAACTTTGGCCTACCAGAAAGAGGAGGGACTTGGGCGGCTCCTACAGTTTGCCATGCCAAATCGGGACTGAAGTTTTTGCCACAATATTCTTTTTTGCTTTTCGCATACAAGGCAGGACATGGCCTCACAGTTTCAATGAGAGCACGGAGTCGGAGGATTTCGTCTTCAGATTCGTCTTGATCAGCTGCGGTTTCGTCCAAAATGTCTTCTTCTGATTCACTCATGTTCACAATGTCAATAAAAAATCAAAAGATGTCGTAGAACGCGACACGAATTGAACGGCGACACGGTTTCGGTATGAATTGATTGGATTGAACACGGAGTAATCACGCGGAGTAGGCGTAGGTTTTGGATTTGGTTCAAATCATACTCCACCGTCTCTACTCCGTACTACACCGGAAACAGTAGGGTTACTCCACACCTTACTCCGTACTCCGAGGCTCATTGTAGACGGGCCTTAACCTAGCCTACATTGATAAGGTTAAAAAGAGGGGAAGCATGGGAGAAGCCTCCCATGAGTGCGAGAGAGAGTGCTATCATTTTCTCTCGGGAGCTCGACGATACTACAAGTTCAACTGGGACTGGTGCGGCTGGTGCCTGGTGGGAGCTGCATTGAAAATGAGGAACTTGCGCAGAGTGGCGGCACGTAGTGGGAACCAAAACAAAGCACCATAACCTACGCATAGAACTGGCTTAAATATTGGTTTAGATTCAATTCTTGCGTTGCTTTGGTCAAAAGCATGTGTCTGTTAGGGCTGCACATTCATTACGATCACTTTAAATAATGTTTTACGCCCGGAATGTGAATTATTAAGACAACGCTTTCTGCTTTGTTTTGGTTCCCAGCTACGCTCTGCCACTCTGCGCAAGGTTTGGTTTTGATGATTATTTTTATCCTTTATATCTCACTTAATTTGAGTGATGTTGCATTTGCAGTGTGGCGGGAGCTTGATTCAAAACAGACTTCCAACGTTATACGCTTCTTCATTTCATTTATTGGATTCATTTATGTTATTTCAGAGCATCGGAATAAATGAATGCTTTTGAAATGCCAGGGGGCTGCCGCCCCCTGGACCCCCGCTTCTTCATTTCATTTATTGCATTCATTTATATTATTTCACAGCATCGCAATAAATGAATGCCTTTGAAATGCCAGGGGGCTGCCGCCCACTGGACCCCCGCTCTACTCGATTCGTTAAAGGCTAACCAACGTTACGAATTAAAACTCACCATGTTCATCTACATCGCCAAATGACTATAAAGGTCGAACAAAATGCGCAAATAAAATATGATTCTTCATAAGATTAAGATAAATTATTAAAAAATAACAATAACACCCCGATTTTGTAAAAATTACCCCAACTACGACTGTACATTTCACCTACCAAGTTGCCTACATTGACACGGAATCCACACAAGACCACTTCTCGAGCGCACGTCTTCCCGATCCAATGGCTCACCAATTCAATTGAATTGGTTTCATTTGATTTCATGGCTCGCTAATGAATCTCCTGGTAACAACGACTGAGAAAAAAATGTTCTGAATGGAAATATTCATATTTGATACTTGCCATATTGGTCAAAAGTTCGGTCCTCAATCGTAATGAGCATCCCGACTCACTGTCAACATTGTTCCTCAGAACCGAGTCTACTTCATCTATGAATATTATTGAAGGTTGAAGAGCTCTAAGAGAACAAGTGAAAAAAAAAATCCGTTAATCACACTGATAATATCACAAAACTTTAATTTAAGAACCACCAAAGAGACCATTCATGACAAATTAAAATAGTATTTTCAAATTTTCACAAATTTTCTGAAGTTACAATTATGTTTGTCCATGTTTTGTGCAATATGGTGTCAATAAAGTATGACGTAAGTTAATTCAAAATACTTCAGGAAAAGAATCGTTTATTAGCTGCCTTCAAAGGTGAGCTGGTACAAATATCAAGGTCGTATCAGTTGATGGACCGCCAGGAACCTCATTTGAGAACTCCATGATATTTGCACCCCATTGTTCAATCCCTGTACTTAATTATAATCTAAACTCAATCCCTGAGGACTCAAGTCATGAAACATTTCATAATGAAATATGGCTGCCTCCTATCTCTGGGTAAATTTACCTAGCACACTCAAACAAAGTCTTTGCAAGGACCTCAGTTTCTACAAAATACTTAGCACCAAACGTAGAGGCCGTTACTGAAAAAAATGTGGCTCTAGCCTCCGTGGCTAGGCATTTCCCTGTCACAATAACAAAATTTTTAAATGGAAGCATGCAATGCGTAGACCAGAACTACTATGATAAAATACCATACCGATTAATGTCTTCCCTGTACCAGGCGGTCCAAACAAAAGGAGTCCCTTACCAGAGCTTCGCAGGCCACTAAAGACTGCAGGGTTTACCAGCGGATAAACTACCATTTCCTAATTTGAAAAATAAGATATTACAAGTTTGTGACTCTGGAATAAACAGATATACTGATCAAATAAGGATGCTGGAATATACCAACCTTTAATCTCTGCTTAACATGTTCCAGACCACACACATCGTCCCAGTGGACATTTACCTCCTCAAGGACTCCTGATAGGATTCTTTTGACAAATTTGTCATCCAAGCTTGAATTATGAAACATTATTCTTTCAAACTTGACATCAAAGGATGATAACTGAGATGACTTATTGAACTTCTATTAAAAATTAAACAGCAAAATACATGACTTCTATCATTCGTAATAGTGCTACATCTAGCCCTTCATTGGGAGTAAATTCACTTTCATAAGAAATACAGTTACATTTCATAAGTACCTGAGAGGGACCAGGAAGAGGGGGAGGAGTATTGAACAAAGACATGTCCTCACGCCAGTTCTTCGTCTGCTTCTTAGTTCTCCGCTTGTCAGTTTTCTTATTGTTTTTCTTGTGCTTTCCACTTCCACCATACTGATATAATGGGTCTGCTTGCTCATTTGAGTCCGATGAATCATCCAGTGGGATGACTTGATCTTCACTCTTGGCTCGGCGCGAGGACCTCAATCTTTTGCGAAGGGGTGAAGTGCTTTTTAAAGGGAGAGGGGTTATTGAAGGCTTTGTGGAGACTGTTGGGTGGGTAGATGATGGGAATGATGCAGCAGCAACAACAGACTGAGGTGGGGAATCTGAGGACTTTGATGCAGGTGGGCTGGAGGGGCGTGAAGGTGGTGAGGATGTAGTGGAAGGAGATTGAAGCTGGGAGAGAGGGTTGGTTATAGTTGTAGGTGGGTTGTGTGGGGTCGAGTCTGTAACAGATAAGGGTGAAGGTCTAGATGTTGTGGACACGGAAGGAGTTTGAAGGGAAGAGGGTAGAGTAGCGGGTGTGTTGCAAGGGATTGACTCTGTAGCAGAAGGTCTGGGTGTTGAAGGAGATTAAAGAGTAGAGCAGGAGTTTGAGGTAAGGACAGGTTTGGTGGAGGAGACGGTTAGTGAGGTATGATGGGTGGTGGGATAACGGCTAGGATATTGATAATTATGAGGCAAGTAATGATGTGGTGCAGGCGGACGGAAAGGTCTTGACAGCCTAAAAGCATTAGGCAGGTAGTTCATGGAAGCACGAGCATTATAGTAGGGACTCAGCTGAGCTTCTGGACGATACAAAGGACGCGGTCGAGGGAGCGACGGTCTCCCTGGAAACATTCCTCGCTGCATACTTAAAACTAAAAAGAAATTGAGATCAGCATATGACCCAAATGAGCTAGGGCCTGTGTACCGTACAGTTGCCTCAGTGTGAGAGTAAAGAGTCACCTGAACATTGCGACCCAAGGAAAATGGTCCCCATCTTCGCGATACCTCCGTAATTACATGTAGTTACCGCACGGCTTTAAATCAATTGCAGCATGAATGCTAATATTTGATTGTGGAGATAACTCGATGGTGAGTGTTCTTATCACATCTAAAACGACGTTCCACCGATCCAAATTAATGTCCCAAAACGCATAAAAAAGTCCAAACTTCCTTCCAAGTCCACTACCGAACTTATTTCACATTCAATTTCCTTAATTAGGACAATAGAAAACACCAGCCCATACCGGCAGGAGCGCGCACAGATGGGGTAACCAGGATGCCGCCGCGCCCCCCTACCTCGCTCTAGGTAGCTTCAGATCGCTCCTCTCAGGGTACTCCTTACCGTGTGACAACTGTATAGCACTAGTCATTTATTTAATCTCTGAGAATACTATACCTCCAAATGGTAAATCCTCACTATCTTGCAGTGATCACTCTCAGCAGGCACGTCTCACGTCTGGTCCCGACTAAGGAGGGTGATTTAAGGGGTCGCTTAGAGGCATGGAGAGGCACTGCCTTTTGTTAAGCTATGCAGAGTAAATGCTGGTAAATGCGAGAGTAGAGAGGGGGGGGGGGGGGTCTTTGAAAACGTTGCCTAGTTTTGGTCGTTTGTGCAAATGTATGAGAAATCGAATGGTGTGTAAGCCTTGCTGCTTCTGCTTCGGCACGTTACGTCTGAAGTGTGACAACACCACAACACAGGGGTTGGTCAATTTGCTATTACTAAAGTTTTTCCCTAGTATTACAAAACGTCTTTCTAGTATTATCACGGTAAAAACGATGTCTGTTTTTTTGAGGGAAAAAGGAAAACTTTGAGGAACTTCCATGATTGGAGGGAAACCCCTCACTGTAAGTTTCTTACGACGACCTGCTCTTCATAACATACGAACAGTATACATCCTTCGTATTACGAAGACGTCTTGTTTGTAATACTAGCACGTGCTCTTCGTAATACAAACAGGGTCTCCGTAAGTTACGAACTGATTCCTTCGTAATATGGCAGCTTCAAATCCTTCGTAAGCTACGAACTGAATCCTTCGTAATATGAAGAGGTCTCTTCGTAAGGAACTAAGAGTGCTCAGATTTTAAGGAAAACTCAAAAAAATAAGGAAAATCTCCACAAATTTTGAGGAGACTTCCTCGAAATCTAAGGATTTTTCCTCAAAGTATACAAGGTCCTCCAAGTTTTCCTTTTTTCCTCAAAAAATCAGACATCGTTTTAACCGTGATAATTACAGTGAAATCAAGTACTACGAAAACTTTTAGTATTACTAGGAGAAAGTTTAGTAGTACTAAAGAATTTCTTCATAACTTTCTGACAGCACAACACTGCAAACCCTGGAATCCAATTTCTCACCCAAAATGGTAGAGGACACTTTTCCATGGAGTGAGAATATTTAACCTCACTCTTTTCGAGCGAGATATTTTTTAGCCTCGCTCTATTTGAGGAAGGATTTTTTAACCTCACTTAATTTGAGCACGAATTCTCACTTTATTAGGGTGAGGTCTCAAAATTCTTTCTCATAAAGAGCTATATGAAAAAAATTCTTACTCTCCAGAGAGTAATAAAATTGCCCTCAAATTCTCACTCGTATAGGCGCGAGAATTATGACTTGTAGATTTTCAGTGAAAACGCTTAGTAGTTACTAAGCAAATTTGGTAGTAAAAATTACCTTTGCGAAAGAAGAGACAGCGTATCAAAAATCGAGATGCACTCTCGGATTTAGAGATTTTTCTTAAAACCGTAATATTGTCAAGACGTTTAGGTTTCACTTATCATTCTTCAACGAGCACAAAAAGGTTTTCAAAAATTATACGAATAAAGCGACCGTCAATTTACAACCTCACATTTTGTTAAAATCTTACATCACAAAACAATGTAAATTTCCGGCAATTTCCGATTTATGAGTGTAGTGGTCTGGCACAGAGTGCACTGCCCGCCGCTGCAGCGCCTCTCTTCTCTTCCTGTCCGCCCTCCTCCTCCAGTGCGCCGTTGTCCTGATTGCGGCAGTGTATGCGCCTCTTGAGGGGTGTAGTGGCGGCAGGAGCAGCGGCGTCCTTTAGGACCGCCTGCAGGGTATGCCGTCCCGCAACACAGGGCTGTGAGTGTGTTGCCTACCCCGCAAGGCGCCTCTATGCTGCGGCACTGTCGGGCCGGGCGGGGGCGGCGGCGGGCCGGGGGCGGGCCGGGGGCGGGCCGGGGGCGGGCCGGGGGCGGGCCGGGGGCGGAGGCTGGGACGCCGGCTCGGGGACGATGCCGGCCCGCGGGGCCTGGCCGGGGTTGCTGTGTAGCGGTGGCGGTGCCTGGTAGCGTGCCGCCACCGCCTATCCTCCTCCAACTCCCACTTTCTCCATTATTTCCCTCTCCGTCCGCCTCCTCTGCTCTCCCCGCTTCTCTGCAGCGGTGCGCGGAGTGGAGATTGCGCTAAGGTGGACCGAAATTGGAGCTGAGCCCTGCCTGCCGGCCTGCCGGGGCGGGACCGGGGACGAGAGGGAACACGAGCCGAGAATTGGCCCTTGGGCGGGCGGGGCTGGCGGGGCGGGTGGGGCGGGCGGGGCGGGCGGGGCGGGTGGGGCGGGCGGGGCGGGCCGTCGAGGCGAACCGCTACCATCATGCTGCACTGGAAAAACTAATGTGACATGAGTCACATCAATTGATGTGACCAGTTTATGTCACATTTCAAAACGTTACCAAATTCTCGGTCACGTTTGGTAATGTGACATCCGGTGCCACGTGTTATGTCGGCTTATAGTAATAACATGGAGGATGTCACATTACTAACGTTACCGAAAATATGGTAACATTACATGATGTTACCTAAACTGGTCACATGTGCACATGTGACATGTGTCACATTAGTTTTTCCAGTGTGGCCCCGGCAGCGCGCCGCGTGCCGGCCCGCTCCAGCCATCCGTCCGGCGGAGGAGAGGACAGAGGACGAAGCGACCGGACACGCGGCGTCGTAAAACAGAGAGGGGACCGGAAGTAGTGCGCGCGGGAGATTGGAGTGGCGGGGCGGGGCGGGGGGCGATGAGGAACTCACTGGAGCATCATATCATCTTCTTTGACGACGTTGTCCGGTGCTGCGGGGCGGCGCGCCAGGTGCGGTGCGGCTGCAGGCACTCTCCCTCCCCCCCCCCTCTCTCTCTCTCTCTCTCTCTCTCTCTCTCTCTCTCTCTCTCTCTCTCTCTCGCCCTAAGAGGGAGAAGGAAAGGGGAAATGAGGAGGCGCGGGATGAAAGAGGAGGAAAAGAGAAAGGAGGGCAGCGGGAGCAGCGCGCGGCGGGAGGATGGAAATGCGATGTTTTAGAATGCCGCGTCCAGGGACCGCCCCGCGGCGTCATCACCATCACCGCCGCAGTGCCGGTCGTGGCGGGGCGTGGCGGGGGGTGGCGGGGCGTAGTGGCGTCCCGGGGCAGAAATGTGAAGTGGCGAACTAGTCCGGGCCGGTGCCGCAGAGTGGTTGTACTCCCCGGCCCGGCTCCCTCCGGTATACGGGCGTTTCAGAGAACACGTATCAGTATTGCGGGCGATTGCTAGTGTGTGCCTGAACAAAGGGCCACCGTGCCTTATACGGCTGGAGCTGGTATTGGCGAACCTGTTCACTCTCAAAAGTGTTCCCTGAAACACTTGTGGTGACCACTGAAAATGGAGGAGTCGCCTTTTTCGATCTTTGAAGAGCGACTTTTCTGTACCAAATTTGGATTCTCCTGGGAGAGTGACATGGATGAACATCACTCTATTAGAGTCACTTTGATGACTCTTTTTGAGTCAAATCGTCAAATGTCACTCTTTTGGAGCGATTTAAAAAATTCCAGAAAAGACTCGATTTGAGTCGTTTTAGCGAAAGTCACTTTTACTGAGCGATGAAAAAATACTCCGCTCATTACGGGCGAGAAATGTGACTAGTACATTTCCAGTGACGTCAGACTTTAATATACACTGATAATCCAAGTGTTCAACCCTTCAACACTTAAAAGTGTTCAAATACCATTTAAACATATAAATGTGTTCGACAGAGTTGTTGTACACTTACAAGTGTTCAACTCAGAAGTTGTGCACTGAAAAGTGTTCAACTGCCCAGTTACACACTTCCTTAGCTTGGACGCACTGTATTAGGGAAGTGTGCAACTGGGGAGTTGAACACTTACAAGTGCACATCTTCTGAGTTGAACACTCTTAAGTGCACAACAACTCTGTTGAACACTTTTATATGTTTAAATGGTATTTGAACACTTACAAGTGTTGAAGGGTTGAACACTTGGTTTATCAGTGTAGGTAAAGTGCCCACCCCACCCACCAGAGAGGTCTGACGAATGCCCGCGGGATACTTGATGCCCGACATACCGACACACACACAGGAAAGCATGTTCTTGAATCGTCCGAAATAGTTTTGAATAGAGTGCAAAATACGTGATTGTCTCGAGTACTTTTGTACTTGAGTTAGCGAGACCAAATCAACATCGAATTGCGTTCCTACACCCTACATAGGAAAGGACATTTTCGTATCCAGAAATGTTGAGACTTTGTACACATCACCAGCTTGGGACAAATTTGTTAAATTTTCTGAGACAACTTTTCCAAGTTTACACTCTTAACTTTCTACAAACCCGTACAAAAAATATTAGTCCCCTTTTGTCCCTTTTCAGTACGCCAAGTAGTACGCTCGGACAGGACGCTTTCAGTCTCCAAACGGTAACGAGACTGGTATGCTTAGAGGGCCAAATCGTACCAAAAAACGCCACTTTCACGTACTAGTCCCAATCCAGTCCAGTACGCTTTCAGTGCGCGCCCATCTGCAAAATCCGACAGGGAATTTACCGATCAGAAGCTACCATGCAAAAATTGGTTGGTAACAAAGGTGCAAAGTTCTAAGTTTATTCTCCACAAAGAAAGTAAAACCTTTTGTAATAAAACAACTGAAACGTGGTAAAGGGGTGTCGATAACGAGGCGAAGCCAAATCCGCTGTCCGTTTTGACCTAGCTAAAGCCGTTTACGAGTTGCCAGAAAATTTTGCTTCGATTTCAATGAAACTTAAATGGCCCTACTAAAATAGAATGTAGATGCCCCAAATAAAATTTGAGGTCAAAATTCCAATAACTTTCGAAGTTACAGCATACTAAATTTGATTCGGAATTCGCTCCGATCAGCTCTTTATTTTTTAACAGTGCTGGGTGCAGCGACCAGGCGTACTGTTTGAGTGAAAGTCCGGGATCAGCAGTTTTCTCGATACCTTTTCGCACACTAGTTCGTTCTCAAGGGACCAGAGACGTCCAAGTCTCATGTGAAGGGTACTGAGGGCGTACTGGTACGCGTCTCTGATGCCGCCGCTGCGAGTCGCAGCAACCTCCATGCTTCCTAGTCCCCATGCCATCGGTAACTAAAAGCGTACAAAGTCCTGTGCACGCGCACCAATAGTGTCCTAGTCGACAGTCAAGCGTACTAAAAACGTACCAAAAGCGTACTAAAAGCATACTTCTTTTTTTGTACGGGAAGAAATTTTTCGTAGAATACAAAGAATTATGTGCAACCGTAATATACAAGAAAAATCCTTGTATTACAAAGAGTTTTCCTTTGTACTACAAGGAATTTTCTTTGTATTACAAAGAAAATTTTGCTTTGTAGTGGCTTTGTATTACGGTTGCACAGAATTCTTTGTAATACAAGGAATTTTCTTTGTAAGAAGTTAAGATTGTAGATATACGTATTGAACCCTTAAATGTGAACAACTTGTCCCAAGCAGGTGATGTGGTTTAATGAAACGCGTGTTCCTGGTTGAATGCAGAGTTCGGGTTGGATTGAGCGTCGTACTATTGTACTTGAGACAAGTTCAAGAATCGACAGAGAAGCAGGGTGCTTACTTGCGCTCTTCCCGTAAGTCTCTCTGGCCCCTTTTGGTAGGCAAACCATTCCGTACGAGCCCGGCACGTGTCTTTGCCTCTGGGGTAGGCACACTGATAAACCTAGAAGTGTGCAACTGCTGAACACTTGTAAGTGTGCAAATTCCACTCTAACACCTACAAGTGTGAAAATCGGCAGTAAAGCAATTGCAAAAGGTCAAACTCGCCAGTTGCAATGACACAACTGCCGAGTACACACTTAGGTGTGTACTTAGTGCACACCTATACGTGTGTACTATGGCAAGTACACACTTGTAGGTGTGAACTAAGTGTACCCTTCGGTTTGCAGTTACATGTACTGTCGCGCATTCAGTACTCCCTATACCCCGTGGGCAGACCCGCCCGCCCATAGGGCTGCTGTGCCGGCAGGGCGGGCTGCGCGGCCTCGGCCGAGCGAGATCGTTCTGCCCGGCCGGCCCGGCCGTATCATTCCAGCCGCGTTTAGGAGTTTTCAGAGCTCCATCATCATCAGATTTTATGGCGCGGCGCGGTTCATCCCCCACAGCCCCCCGCGCGGGCCCCGCGGCCATCCACCGGCCACCTCATCCGACACGCGACCGCCGCCCGTTGCCGCGGGGTGGGGCGGGGTGGGGCGGGGTGGGGCTGGGTGGGGTGGTGGGGCAGGGTGGCCTGTCAGCTCCCGCTGTGGGGCTCCTGGTCTTGCGTCGTTAAAAGGGTGCCTCTTCTAGGGGTGCACGTCCTTTCGTGAATGTTGCTCGCGATCTTGTGCGGGGGAGATGTGTGTGGCGTGTATTCACTCGGGAACTTTGTCCGACTTAAGGCTCTCGGGCTACGCTTTTCCTGCTTTTAGAAATGTTAAGTTTGCTGTAATCAAAATATTGGTTGAAAGCGATTTCGCTATTTTAAGTTATTAGCCACTCAGTAAATCTGTCATATAACTGTGAGAACTTTTAGGCTGCAGTACACAATTTCACAGTTCAAATACCGTAGGTGCGGGCATGAAATACGCGGGAAAGTTATGTGCGCTGTTCTTTTATTTTTTCGGTATGCGATATGTGGATTTGTCACGCGCACACTCACTGGCGCTTCTTTACAAACGCCCTGGTTTCATATGGCGGAGCAGACAAGCAGCATACACTAACACACACACTCAGGCGCGCACACACACACACACGTGCACACACACACACACACACATACGCGCGGGCGACATGTTTTATGTATGGCTAAAGAGCCGAGGACCGGCGCGAGGCCATTCACGGTTTGGATGAACGATGGCTCGGAAACGACTGGCTTCCGTCGTCGCCAAACCGTGGGGGCAGACGCGTTGCGGCGTGGCGTGGCGGTGCAGGTTGACAACAACAGAGCACTGCGTGCCAACACAACAAACGATAAAAACAACAACAAACAACTTGGGCAGCGCTCCAGCGGCTGCAGCGGCCCCAGCAGGAGCGGGGCTGAGCCGCGCTCGCCAACACGTACGGCGGGAGCGAGGTCGGCCGGCACGCGGCACTAGCGCTGCTGACGCAAAAACGCGGAAAATTTTCTTCTTCTTCTTCTTCTTCTTCTTCTTCTTCTTCTTCTTCTTCTTCTTCTATTCTCGCAATTTTCATAAGGCAAGAAAGCGACAATATAACAGCCACTGCTGCGTGAGGAACGACGCGTCTTGTTTGTCGGTCGGTCCGGCTCGGGATGGGGTGGGGCGTGCACCTACTCGCCATGCAGCACTACACAGCCCTACCCGCCCCTCCGTGACTGCCTCATCTTTTATTTTCCCCCTCTCCCCCTCACTTTGGGCCTTATTGAATCTTTTATTTCAGCGCGCAAAAATCTGGGGAAAAGGTTTCCGCCGAGCACTAGCAGCAGCAGCAAGCATTGGCACCCACCACCCCTCTCCCCTGGGCAGGGTGGGGTGAGTTGGACCTGACCCCTCCCGACCTTGCGCGCCAGCCCTTCCCCTGTCCAGCCGTCTGATTCCAAAGATCGCTCTCGTTCCTCCGTCCTTGTCGCACTCATGGGGCCGAGCCATTCCCGACGCAGACCACCACCATAGGTGCGACAAGGGTAGGTAGGTACAAGAGCGATCTTCGGAATCAGCTCCGCAGCCCGCCGGCCCTCTGGGAGGACGAGGGCCGCTACGGTTCGGATGCCTCCCTCCCACCCCGCTGAGTGGAGGGCGTGCGGGCGCTACCGTCACCTCATGCAGTCATTATTATATTTTTTTTTCTACCCCAAGCGCCAATGGTCGGCGGACTGGCGGACCGGCCAGCCTGTGGGGGCGGGGCGGGGCGGGGCGGGGCGGGGCGGGGCGGGGCGGGGCGGGGCGGGGCGGGGCGGGGCGGGGTGGGGCGGGGCGAGGCGGGGCGGGGCGGGGCGGGGCGGGGTGGGGCGCGAGAGTCCCTATCGGTGGGCTGTCCCCAGAGAGCCCCTTAGCGGTGGCGAGCATCGCCCCGCCCCGCCCCGCCCCGCCCCGCCCCGCCCCGCCCCGCGAGGTGTGATGTGCTAAGTGGACTGGGTCGGTCGTGTGCTAGTTGCAGCAAGACAAACATGTCCGGCCCAAACCCCGTGTCGTGTGTGTGTGTGTGTTTGTGTGTGCGTTTGTGTGTGTGTGTGTGTGTGTGCATGTGTGCGCGCGCGCGTGCGCGTGTGTGCGTGTGTTGAGGGTGGCGCACGTGGCCGACACGTGTCTGAAGTGCCCGCCTCGCCTAAGCAGCGCTCGCGGTTCGTTTCCTCCCTGCTCTGCTGGCCCTCTCTGCTGCTCCGCCCCTCCCTCAGGTACAGCGGCGCGGGGCCCAGCAGGGCCTCGCCCCTCGCCCCCTCAGTGCTTTTGGGGGAAAGCGTTCGGCCAAGCATAAAGGAAAGCCGTGTTCCTTTTCGGCGCCCTCCCCCGCCCCCCTCTTCTTCTCCCCCGCGGGGGGCCTCGGAGACCCCGCGAGCAGTGCCCAGGGTCCTCCTGGCCCGAGGACGCAGCCGAGGGGCCCAGCAGCCCAGCAGCAGCCCGCGCAGCCCGCGCCTCACCGGCCCCAAGAAGACCTGTGCCCTCCATTAACTCTCCAGCAACAGCCGAGTCTCGGCCGCTCTCGGCTCGGCACCTCTGCCTACACCTCGGCCTCGGCGGCCGATGGTTTAGAAGCTTGATCAGCACGCGTGGCCGTGACACACACTGTTAAAAATCCCGTAACACATTAGCGAAGTGCTACGGGACGCACCGTGTTTTTTATTTACGACCGCCTGTATTTCTAAAATACGGGAGAAATCCGTAGTGGAAAGTTACGGGCATTTCCGTACCGCTTCTTAAATGCAAAGGGTCAAAGGTCTACGGGGGTCCTAAACACAAAATAAGGGATTTTGGTGTACGGGACGGTCCGTAACTTGAAATTACGGGAAGGTCCGTATTTTTCTGGTACGGTCGTCGCGTAAATTTAAAAACGGTTACAAACCGGCTAGCAAATTTCCGGGCCGTTCCGTCAAAATTCCCGTTGTAATTTTTGACAGTGCACGTCAGTAGCCGACCGATTCCCAAGATCGCTTTCATACCTCTGTCCTGCTCATCGCACACATGGAGCACTACCAAGGCCAGCATAGTGCACTGCAGTGGGTGCAACAAAGACGGAGGGAAGCTTGGTTCTACCACTTTGAAAAATTGAGAATTATAATCAGTCACGAGTGTATGGTGATTATCAATGATTGGTTGAGTTTATCATATTTACCGATTATTGGCCAGTAATCACGTAACTTGTGGTCAAATGTCATAACATTTCTCCATGTTTGTCAAAATTTGTTAATTTTTGGAAATTGTACATGATTGTGATTATCAATTATCATCTAGAGGGGTGTACGAGGATTATGGAAGTGGTAAGTGGTAGACCTTTGAAGGGAGGAGAGCGATCTTCTGAATCAGCCTGCAGGCGCTGCTGCGGTCGCTGCGGTGCGTCCTGACTGACCTGACGGTCCTGACCCTGTTTGGGCTGCTCGGCTGCTCGCCGTATACCCAAAGACGGCACCCTGCCATGCCACCGCCTCGGCCCCCGCGGCCGCCCTCATTTGCGTATAATTAGAAATGTGCTAAATCCCCAACCGTTTTTTTAGGGGGAAATTTTAATTAAGCGGAACGGTGGTGCGGGGACCATCGTATGGCAGCCTGGGCGCGAGGAGGAGGGGGGGGGGGGATGAGGGGGGCGGGGGGAGGGGGGGGGGCGGGGTGACACCGACGGTGTACGTTCTCTTTATTAAATGTTTGAGGACCCGCGCCCCAGCCCGGCCACGTCCTCCCATCTTGGTCTCGCCGCATCGGGTCAAGCAAACTGCTATGGCGGATGGCGTTGGATCTTCTTTCCTGCTCCTCTTATGGAGTTGCTACAGTTTGCTTTGTCTTCTGGTGACAGGCATTTTCACCCGGGCCGGCGGTTGGGATTTGCCTGTACTATTGTCCAGGCCCAGCCCGCCCCCGTCCCCACTCTCTTGAACGTTCCCGCGTGCCATCGTAAATGGAGTGTTAGGATGGCGAAGAGTGCAGCTCGCCCGCCATCCCCCCCCCCTCTCTCTCTCTCTCTCTCTCTCTCTCTCTCTCTCTCTCTCTCTCTCTCTCTCTTGCTCCCTCTACAAGAATGTGTGTGCCCGGAGAAGGCGGTGGAAGAATCTGAATCTGTCCTCTGGCAGAGCACATCACCGCGTGACGTTCAAAGAATTCCTCGCTTTTGCGCAAAGTTTCGCGTAGCGAGTGGTTTTCGCTTTTTTTTTCTCTTTCCCTCTTCTCGTTCTCGTATTATTTAATTTTCCTTTTTTTTCCCCTTTTCGTTTTGTCACCCTCCTCCTTTGCTCCGGGTCGTCGTCACTCGCCCGTTTTTGTAAAACTTTCTGCCGAGCTTGCATACAATACCTTAAAATTTGTCTTGACGCGACGCCCCTGGCCGCCAGCGCGGTGTGGTTTAAGAAGTGAGAACGTATAAAAAAAAAATGGTAAGGGCCGCATAAGGGGCGCGGGAGGTGGGGGGAGTACGAGAGGGGGGGGGGCAAGAGGGAGGAAATAAACGATCACGAAGAAAGTAGAAGCAATAAGGCGAGCAAAGGCCAAAAGCCACGCCGCGCAGTCTCGCCCCTTCTGGAGCGCCATAAGGAGCCCTTCAAGCAGCACCCGTCGAGCGCATTCATTTTAATTCTGCGCGCTTAAATTTTTTCCGGTTGATCTAATTACTCGGGACGCGCGCGCGCGAGCTCAAATTTAGAGAGTTAACGGCCCTTGACGCTGGGGCGGGATGCGTTTAGGTGAGGGGTGCTGTCCGCCCCCGTGGGCAGAGAGAGAGAGAGAGAGAGAGAGAGAGAGAGAGAGAGAGAGAGAGAGAGAGAGAGAGAGAGAGAGGGGGGGGGGTAAAACATGATCCGGCCAGCTCGCTATGCCAAGTAGAAGCACAAATGAAGTTACAGCCGCGCCGCGCCACCCCGGCCCAACTGGCTCGTCCATTGCCCGGCCTTAATTTGACGTGTGGGACCTCATCCCCGCCAATCCTCCTCTCCTCAGCCTCCCTCGCGCCTGCCACAGCGGTGCCTTTCACTGCTTTATTACTTTAACTTCTCTCTCTCTCTCTCTCTCTCTCTCTCTCTCTCTCTCTCTCTCTAAAAAAAAAGTTTTTTAAAAAAGTATTTTAACCTGTGTTCGCATAAAAGCACGTGTGTATCCGAGGCGCGAACGTAAGTGTAATCCCCGAATCCTCTCATTTGCCGGACACGTGGCCCTGTTAGGCGTGGCGGGGTGTGGCTGGGTGTGGCGGGGTGTGGCGGGGTGTGGCGGGGTGTGGCGGGGCGGAGTGAGCGGGGGGTGGGGGCGGGCCGGGGGCCGGGGGCCAGTGTTACGTAGCAGTCTGGGTCTGGCTGTATAGCGCTCCTCAGTAATCCATGGAAATCCACGTGCCCGCGCTACTTTTAGACTAAATTGCACACCCCACCCCGCGCACAGGGGGCCGAATCGTAATAGAGGTGGCCAAATCCCAATTCCTGCCAAACCCTTTGCTGACCTAAAGTGATACCTGAACTTGTCTTTAATCCATTTTTTCAGTCCCGAATCGTACCTAGGTGGGCTATAACTCGGCAAATATTTTTTTCCGGACCTGCTGAGTTCGTTTTATTTTCTTTCATATTTTAGGTGTGTAACATGGCCTCAAAATACCTGTATGATAGTAGGGGGTCATGGCGAGAGACGGCTTTTCCTATTTCAGAGTCCCGAGGGGGTATGCACTCCCAAATATCGTGACCCGACTATTACAAAATGAGGTAATACGCTGTAATAGAACTGTGTTACGTCTATTACGCCTACTACATTCCATTACGTGTATTACGGGTTTATTACGAGACTATTACGCGCCTATTACGCCTATTACTCCTATTACGCTACTATTACAGGCATATTACGTGACTATTACAGGCGTATTACGCTTAAGAAGAGCACGTCAAACATTCCCTAGGGTGACTGCCAATACCATAAGCATAAGCATAGCAGAAAAGTTTGGAGGAGCAGTTTCTATCTGTTCTTGTTTATCTTTGTCTGTGCACCAGTTTTATTTAAATCTCATACTTTTTGTTTCCGTAGTCAAACACCCAAACTGGATCATTTACATTTTGAGGGAAGTACTCGGTAGGCGTACGTGAAACTGATACTGACTGAAACTATTCTATATCTATTATGAAAATGGCTAATACGGCATTGACTAAAATGATACTTGTAAAACATTAGACCTTTAAATGAAAGAAATTTTCCTTGAAAAAGTCCAAAGAAAATTTTAAACAAAAAACCACTGTGGCTGGTTGTACCACCGACTCTGGCTTGGGCTAGGCTTGACTACCCCTACCCTCATCCCCTCTGCGAATGCCTCACGGGGAAGGACAACAGTCGAGCGAGGGGTAGAGACAAATCGGTAAATACTCCGTCATCGAGACGTGTCGGAGACGGTATTACGCGGCTATTACTCGGATATTACGCACTATTACGCGGATATTACGCACTATTACGCCGATATTACGTGGATATTACGCACTATTACGCCGATATTACGTGGATATTACGCACTATTACGCGGCCATCACGTCTATTACGCAGGCATTACGTGTAAAATTAGGGATGAAAATGCCCGGAAAGTTTCCGGAAAAATTGGAAAAAAACACTGTTTTTTCCGGTTTTTACTCGTTCTTTACCTTTTCCACATCTCCCTTAACATAGAGGTGAAAGAACGAGTATTGTGCTCAGTGCGGTGTAAGTTAGACCCCATTTTCAGCGAAGAAATGGTAATACTTACGGTAATGTCTGTGTAAGCAAATTGTAGCTTTTTACCCAGCAATGAGTCAATAATAGAGGTTTTTTTCGAGTTACTAAGCAAAATTTTAAGAAATTAAGAATCTAAATTTCGAACAGAGACGTTCGACTGCTCGCCGCGAGACCACTTTTATCCCGTACGAATTACGACTTAATTACGGACGAACATACAACCAAACTACACTATTTGCCAAATAAAGTTATCACGAAACGTATCAACAATTTTCAACATTCTGCAGTTTCTAATTAAAAAGTAAACATTACATTCATTTGTGTTTATCAACATTGAGAGTATCAATATCAACACAACCGATATGGGTTGTGCGCATGCGCGAGTAGAGCAACGCCTTCTATTGAGATACTCTGTAATCATTTAAAGTTTGTCTCAAAAAGAAAACAAATGCCGCGAAAGGTTTGAACGTGGAAAGTGGAAAGCCGTGACTAACAACAAAGTGCCGTGTGTTATGGACTCACTATCCTGCTGTTGACTTACCATTTCGAGTTGAAAGCTAACATTATTAAAGTTAAGGGTAAAGAGGTAAAGAACGAGGTTTTTCTTTTTGTATCAAACGTGTTTGATGCGCTTACAATCTACTTGTTTTCTCTAGCCTCGGAAAAATTGGAAAGATTCATCCGGCAAAATAGGCAAGAAGCACGACTTTTCGCCTGGAAATAGGCAAAAAGCATATCTTCATCAGTATGTGAAGACGCTTCTCAGTGCACTCATCCTATTTATACCCTTTTACATTTCCTTCTCGTGCGTTTTTTGTGATTCCTGTTGGTCATCTAGAGCTGCCAGTGGAATTAAAGACCTAATGAAATACGAAAGTAGTCGGTTTTATGTCCATATCCCACTACAGGACTTAAAAACCAATTTTTCCAATTTTTCCGGTATTTTTCCGTTTTTTTCCTATTTTTCCGGTTTTCTTCGGACACTTTGAAAGTTTCCGGAAAATTTCCATCTCTACGTGTAATACATGTATTACGTGTATTACGCGATTATTACACCTCTATTACTGGGCGTGTGGCCCGACTATTACGCAAGTGCATACCCCCTCGCAGAGTCCGCTCTGGCGAAGGCGCGGGGGCCGTACATAAAAGTGACTGAGGGTCTGACTGTTGGGCGGGGGGCGGCCGAGGGCGCGGGCGGCGAGGGGGACTAAGCTGTGCGTAACGACGGGCATAAGAAGACAAAACACCGGCTGCCAGGTGAATTTTTCAACACCCTCTCCCCTCTCCTCTCCTCTCCTCTCCTCTCCTCTCCTCTCCTCTCCTCTCCTCTCCTCTCCTCTCCTCTCCTCTCCTCCCCTCTCTCTCGCGCGCACCTGCGGGCAGCGGCACCGGCTCGCCAACGAGCGTATTGAATAGGGATGAGTGGCGCCTGCGCTGGCCCACGTCACACCCCGCCGAGCCACGCCCTACCATGTCATCGGCCGTTGTAACAAGCCGCAGCGGTGGCGTGGCGGAGCAGCGCGACACTCAGGTGGATAGTGGCGCTCGCTTTCTCTGACAGATGATACCTTTAAAACGCCTACTCTATAAAAAAAAAATCTTCCTCAAACTTAAAATGTGAAGGTGTCAGCCTCGGTGTCAGGTGTCAGGTAGCTTACAGCTTACTCTATCGAGTCCAAAAGCCAAGCGTATTTACCCTGGGTACATGGTTCCTGGTGGTCTGGTGAGTGAGTGAGTGAGTGAGTGAGTGAGTGAGTGAGTGAGTGAGTGAGTGAGTGAGTGAGTGAGTGAGTGCAGGCAGGGCTACTGAAATCAAAATGACTTCTGTACTTTTCTGAACTGTACTTTTCAGCCACGGACTGGCCCGGTCGGGTTAGGGGTGAAAACCCGCCTGGGCCCCAGAGGAAAAGGTATCTTTTTGGGCCCCTTGGGAGCCCGAAGGGCCCCCAAGGGGCCCTGAGGACACCTTTATGCCCTACTCGTGAAAATAAAGTCAGAAATGGGCAAAAGAAGATAAGAGAACAGATCCGCCGTAGAAAAGGAGGTAAAGTATCGAAATATCCTGAAAACCAAAGTAATTAAAATTAAAGTATAAAATGAGGTGGTGACTTATGACTAAATTGCTATAGGCTCAGGCTCAGCTCTAACAAGACCGAAATTGCGGGACGTGCACTCGCGACTCACGGCTCCAACCTTAGTGGAGTGGGCAGCCGTCCGTAAGCCCGACTGTTGGCTGGACAGGGACAGCTAGCAGCCTCGTTGCTGCGCTGCGACGTCACACGCTCTCGGCTAGGGCCAGGCCAGGGGTGGGCGCGCCGCGCCGCGCCCGCCGCGCTTCTGTATGATTTTATCTGTTGAGCGTGAACTTGTCGACAAGATAGACTTGACTGATATTCTTAACAACTTTGCAAGAAACTGAGAGGAGCTACGAAAACTACTGATTGTATAGAAATCCATTAAAATTTCTGTAAAAATTTGCTCCTGAAGATTTTAGTCGAATTTGCTTTGTTTGCCTACTTTTCTCCCACCAAATTAACGAAAAAATACACTTTGCCCCTGTGAGGTAGGCAATTTTTGGGCCCCTTGCGGCTGTTCCCCGCCCGGGCCCCAAGACCCCCAGTCCGTGGCTGGTACTTTTCCCCCGATGATAATCAGATAATTTTGAAAGTAAGACAATTTTCCTTGGGGTATAAAAAACTCAAAACCCTTTCGAAATACAGAGGCCACTTTATTTTTAATAAAAACACTGAAAATCTACGAGTCATAATTTCTCGCCCCATACGAGTGAGAATTTGAGGGCAATTTTATTACTCTCTGGAGAGTAAGAATTTTTTTCCTCGCCCTTTATGAGAAAGAATTTTGAGACCTCGCCCAAATAAAGTGAGAATTCGTGCTCAAATTAGGTGAGGTTAAAAAATCCTTACTCAAATAGAGCGAGGCTCAAAAATATCTCGCTCGAAAAGAGTGAGGTTAAAAATTCTCACTCTAATTTAGTATGGAAAAGTGTCCTCTCCCATTCTGAGTGAGAAATTGGATTCCAGGGTTTTCAGTGAAATCAACTGAATTTCGCAAAGTTAACGCTTGCTGGGTGGTGCTTATCTGCTTACCTCTTGGCCGTGTTTCATCATCCAGTCGGGGCCTTCAAATTGGGCCGTCCCGCCACCGCTAGAAGAGCGGCGCCGCGGTGACCTAGTCGCCCCCACCCCGCCCTCCACCCTGCCGAGGACATCTCAAATGATGTGCAGTAGTTTTCATGACGGGTCTATTTTTTCCGGTCGGCCTCCCCCCTCTCTCTATTTGTCTTTCTTTCTCCCTGCTGGTGGCGACCCCGATGTCATCTCCATTATTTAACAGGCATCCCAAGCAGGCCCGTCTCCTCTCCGCTTGAATTATTTGTCACCGCACCCCTTTCCGCGAGAGGATTAAATCCACGTCACTGTTCTTTTCTCCCTTCTTTTTTTTTTCAACTCTTTTATTTCCTTTATAATGCCTCGTCCGCTTGTGAACGATATCCTTCTTAAAACCCCTCTTAAAGAGGAGAGGACGTGGTTCTGCCCGCCCGTTCACCCTCACCCTCGCGGCCGCCGGGCCCATCCGGCTGACTGCCGCTTCCAGTCCGACACACGCGTCTCCACCCGGCCCGGTCCTGCCCTGCCCTGGAGCCTCGAAATGACAAATGTTCGGTAATAAAGTAACGCAAAGGCTGTATGACTTTTTTGGATACAAAAGGGTAAATATAAGAAATATAACATATAATCATATAATACGGTTCATACTATGCTCTGCAAACTCAAGTGTCGTACAATACCGCATTAAAAGGTGCAAGACCAATGGTCCTACAGTAAAAAGTGTAGGACACGGTGTGTCCTGCAGTAAAAAGTGTAGGACACGGTGTGTCCTACAGCTGTATGAGTAAGGACACCGTATGTCGGAAACAGAGTGTCCCACACTCTTTACTGTAGGACACACCGTGTCCTACACTTTTTACTTCAGGACCATTGGTCTTGCACCTTTTAGTGCAGTATTGTACGACACTTGATTAGTTTGCAAGAGTGTGGACAAAATGGGCCCTTTTTTGCACGTATGCGTCAACACCTGAAAACACCGTTTTTTGATTTGAAATTAAATTTTACTGTCATAGGATTAACTTGACCCCCTGCGGTGTGGCCGCTGGATGTGCAGAGCTCCTACTTCCGGCCTTGGCTCAGGGTTTTGTGGGGGGGGGGGGGGGGGCGGGCGTCGCGACCGTGCGCGGCTGCGGGTTTACCCGACCCAGTCCGGACCGGTAGTTATATCCGTGGAAGTCGGTATCGGGTTGTTGCCGTGGTTGTAAT
The DNA here is from genome assembly GCA_029379305.1 of Frankliniella fusca. Lineage (NCBI taxonomy): Eukaryota > Metazoa > Arthropoda > Insecta > Thysanoptera > Thripidae > Frankliniella > Frankliniella fusca. Next base: position 118,371 of record JAHWGI010000981.1, on the reverse strand, counting down.
GGTGTGTGGGGAGGGGCGGGGCCGGGGCCGCGGGGCGCGTGCGGGGTGCATAGGGGGTGTAATTTATGATTGCCGCTTTACATGTTGCCGGCCGGGCTCGGCGCATCAGGCAGTCCACGCCGCCGCGCCACGCAATTTCGCGCCCCTCTTAAATAATGGCGACCCCCCCCTTCCCCCACCCCCATACCCCGTCTCTAACACCCCCTCCTCTCGCTCGCTCTAAACACACACGACACTCACGGACGCGCTATTCTCTCTCTCCCCCCCCCCTTTCACTGTCTCTCTCTCGCTCCCTCATGCCCACTATGCCACGTGCAAACTCTTACGTTGCGATTGGTTGTTTCCCAATATCCTCTCTCCTTGTAGTAGAGAAGCATACGGACCAGTAGAACGACGCTACCCGACGGCGAAGCAGCATCATGATGGTGGTCTCCTTCTGGGAGACGCCGTGGCTGTGGCGGGGGGGGGGGGGGGGGGGGTGCGGGGGTGTTTAGGGGTGGCGTGAGATTGGGATGGGGTGAGGCGGGGAGGGAGGGGGTGCCTCCGATCCCGACCATAATCCAACCCCAAATTGGATTGGAGGCGCGCGTGGCTGCGAAGTGTAGCTGGAATAAACACCGGGCCAACCACCCCGACCATAGCTCACCTCTCGGCCCCCATGCCACGCCACGCCACGCCACGCCACGCCTCGCCACGCCACGCAACGCCTGACATGAAATATGCAACCACGTTCAAGGCTTGTCAATAAAATTTCAATTTTGCAGAGGAATGAAATTGTCTTCCCTCTCTCTCTCTCTCTCGCACGCGCGCTCCCTCCCGGCCGCTCACTCCTGGCTGCGGGAGTGAGAGGGGCGTGGCACGGCGTGGCACGCGGGGCCCTGGCTGCAGAATCTCCCCGCCCCGCCCCGCCCCGCCCCATCGATCCATAGTGTGATTTCTATCAGCAGCCTCCCTCCCCTCCCTCCCGTGCACCCTGTGTCTCGGCATGCAACGCGGAGGCCTCCTCCGCACCTGTCAATCGCATCTCCCCCCCCTCCCCCTCCCCCACCCTGTCGTTCCCAGCAGGCAGGGGCTCTCCAGGGCCTCGCGACGGCTGCTCCTTACCTCACCACTCTGCCACCCCCCTCTGCCACCCCCTCTGCCCCCCCCCCTTCCCCGCCACCCCTCTCCCAACCCCACGCGAGCCCTATAGCCTCGCACTGGATTATTGTTTCGGGCCGCGCGCCCGAGGGAGCGCGGGAGGGGGTGGAGTACTCTGCGCCGCAGCGCTGTTGTTGCTGCAAACCCGGACCGCGGTAAGGACTTAACCGAACTGGTAAGTTGTGAGCGTCGAACTTTACGAAAGTATTCTGGAGCTTTGGCAAAAAGACCTTTCCTCTCAAACAACCAATGTCTTACATTGTTTACAAAACGGAAGTCTACAAAATCCTGCAACAGCATATCATGTCGTAAAACTAGTAAAATACTAGTTGGGTGGTTCGAGTGGTGGGTACCAAGGCAGCGTTGTTGATAGTTGGTGGTGCACTTTTATCAGAATTTCCTTTGATTTTCGGCATACGTATGGAGATTTTCTTACATAATTAACTTTTATAAAAATGTTTGAAAGTTTCTAGAGAAAAATTGTATGTATGTTAAGATAAATCAGACCACATTTTACAAGTACATATTATTTAACAGTTATCTTTTTTTTAAGGCAATAACGGTCCTGGAGTCAGGGAAGATGGGCTTCGGAGTTTTTTTTTTTTTTTTTTTCATTTTTTCTTGTCTTTCTTCAGAACCTACTCGAGTGCACGAATAAACGTTTGCTGAACGTGTGAACGTATGTGATCGAATTCACGCATTCCCACAATTAAGATGATTAACCCGAAATATATCCTCTTGGAATTTTCTCGTCGAGATGCGGCCGGTCAACCCATGCGGCATCGTTTATGTAGATTTATTTAGAGCGCGGCGCAGAGGAGAGGTGGGGGTCTGTACACAGGAGAGTACCTGACGCCTCGCAGCCAATAACGCGAGCCCCGCGGCAAAAAGCGGCGTGGGGCGAAGGTCGAGCAGGACGTGTTGCTCTTCTTTGCTATTTTCCAGCATGCAATTTTTTTTTTTTTTTTTTTTTTTTTTTAACCCTCTTTTCGTTTGCCTTTTTTGGCGTAGCGATGGTGTTGACGTAACTAGTGGCACGAGGGGCTCTCAGGGCAGGTATTGGAGACACGTCGCTTGCATCCCATATTTAGCATATACTCCAGAGAGAAAGAGAGAGGTTGTATTTTATTTTCGTCCGAAGTAGAACCACGATGCTGAGCGGCGTGAACCGTGTACCCGTACCCGTGGATGTAGCCGCTTTGCTCTGCACTCTCCGGTGAAGAGTCAGGCGCTGGCCTCAGCCTGTGGGCTGCCAAGCCAGTGTGCTGAACGGATTCTAACGGCGCTTTGATTTTGATCACTCTCTTAAAAAAATCTTAAATTAACAGGAAATACATGTGAATCCTGTTAACGGCCTGACTGTGAATTATTCACTTTTCATTCGTGTTCTTTTAAGAACAATTCTGTAACTTTACAAAAATAAAAATACGTAACTTTATACAATCTTCATCTGATGTTTCCCGATTTTTCTCGTTAATCTACATTTTTTTTTATCAAACAACAGGAAAAATCTGTAATTTTTTATGTATATATGTATATTTTTTACAAGTTTTTGCAGTGTGCAAACTAAATGAATACTGTACGATTTCTTGAGAGAAAAAGCAAAACTTTAAGAAACTACTTTAATCTAAAGAAAACTCCTCAGATTTTGAGGAAGTCTCTTAAAAGCAGATTTTTTATTTATTCATTAATTTATTTTACAAATTACGGGGGTACTTTCCTTTTTCCTCGAAAAAAAAATTGTGTAAAGGAAAGTTAAGTGCAGTTTTGTGCAGCCCGCGATTGTTGCAAGTGGCGTTTGATCTAGCCCAGTCCGAGGGGTCCGGCAATTAAAAATTCACTTTACACGAAAAAAAAAAAACTACTCGCGAGTTACTTGCGAGTACTCACCAATACTCGTGAATACTCTCGAAACTCTTCGTACACCCTCCTGGAGAGTGGGGGACCCCTCCTTGGTCCAACCGGCAGCCAGCCTAGAGATGGAAATTTTCCGGAAACTTTCAAAGTGTCCGAAAAAAACCGGAAAAATAGGAAAAAAACGGAAAAATACCGGAAAAATTGGAAAAATTGGTTTTTAAGTCCTGTAGTGGGATATGGACATAAAACCGACTACGTTCGTATTTCATTAGGTCTTTAATTCGACTGGCAGCTCTAGATGACCAACAGGAATCACAAAAAACGCACGAGAAGGAAATGTAAAAGGGTATAAATAGGATGAGTGCACTGAGAAGCGTCTTCACATACTGATGAAGATATGCTTTTTGCCTATTTCCAGGCGAAAAGTCGTGCTTTTTGCCTATTTTGCAGGATGAATCTTTCCAATTTTTCCGAGGCTAGAGAAAAAAACCGAAAAAAACAGTGTTTTTTTTTTCCAATTTTTCCGGAAACTTTCCGGGCATTTTCATCCCTAAGCCAGCCTGATCTGCGTTTGCCGTCCAATTCGATTGACCCTGTCTATAGGCCCGAGGCTCCCCGCCCCTCACAATACAACTTGACTTCCCCAAAGGAGATCATGTCAGGGGGCAAAATAAAGGAGCAAGGGCCGGCAGGCCAGCGCGGCGCGGCGCGGCGCGGCCCGCCCCGCCCCGCCCGCCTGAATAGGCATGCCAGCCTCGTTTATTTTTACAGGAAGATTGGCGTGAAAAAGTGTATAGTAATGTGCTGTATTCCCGCCCCCGCTCCATCTCCGCTTCGCCCTCGTTCGTGTTCCGCCCTCGCTGCCCGCTGCGCCCTCTCGGTCGGTTTTGGCCGTCCAGTCGGATTTGCGGGCACATAGGCCGGGGCGCAGGGCTCGGGGCCGGCTTTAGCCATACGATCTCTGTAATAATGCGTGGAGGGAAGCTTTTTCCCTCTAATTTTTTTTTGTTTTTGTTTTTTTGTCAGACTACCACCGCTGCTGCCGTCTGAAAATACGGCGGCGTTTGCTTTTGTATGGAGTGGCTGACAACGCTCGCGCACGCGTTTATATAGGCTACACTGTTGTGTAACATTATTTTATGTTTTGTTGTGTTTGTTGTGTGTGTGTGTGTGTGAGAGAGAGAGAGAGAGAGAGAGAGAGAGAGAGAGAGAGAGAGAGAGAGAGAGAGAGAGAGAGAGAGAGAGAGAACGAGAGAGAGAGAGAGAACGAGAGAGAGAGAGTTCTTTTTTATCGCGCTGCTTGTTTGTTTGCTCGTTCATTCTCTCCTACCTGGAGGCGCCCGCTGCTGGACCAGCGCGTGTCCCGGTGCGGTGCGCACGAGCGAGAAAGAACGAGAGAGACAGATATAGAGAGGGAGAGAGAGGGGGTAGGGGAAGGAGGAGGTTGAAAACTCTAAAGAAAGATGAGCCTGCCTTTGCCCGGGGCGGCGGGGCTGTCGCGCGCGGCTACAGGGGCGAGGTGGCCAAACTCCTCGTTTAAATATTGATGATGACCGGAAAGTTTTTCCATCCACTTGTAGCCGTAGTGGATCAGGCGGCGGCGGGGCGGGGCGAGCGGGGCTGCAGGACAGTGCATGCGGCTGACAGATACAAATGGAGGCCTCGCCCCGCCCCGCCCCGCCTCTCCTCGGCTTGCTTTGGCCTGTCGGGTGATTCCGAAGATCGCTCTCGTACCCTCCATCCCTCTCGCACCTATGGCGGCGCCCTATGTCGGGGGTGGCAAATGTCCCGTGAGTGGGACAAGGACGGAGGCGCGCACTGTAAACGCGCATACCCGTTTTGGGGTCTATGACCCATGCGTTTTCGACCTGTTTTGGGTCGGAACAAAATAAGGCAGGCTCTCGACCCAAAATGGGTACAAGACGACTAACCTCACTTTCCACCTCGCGACTTTGATTCTCTATCTTGAATAAATGCAGGGCAATTTCAAATGGCTAACATATTTACCTTCAAGTTCAAGTGTGCGAGCATCGAATAAATTCAGATTTGTAGCAATATAAAGCTGAAACTCTTAAAAATAACCGTTTTCAAAAGAAGCTGAATCAGAGCTAGACGACCCAATACAGGTAAGCAGTCTCTGAAACAGACCTGTGAACGGGCCTGAATCAGGTTTGCTCGAATCGCTCAACTCCAAAAGAGGTTCGAAGCACACCTAATTTTGTTCCGACCCATTTTAGAGCAAAAGACGACCCAAAATAGAGAAATGCGTTTACAGTGCGAGAGCGATCTTCGAAATCAGTCGGCTGGTCCTGGTCCACCTCCACTGCTGCTCAGCTCGGCCCCGGCGCCGCGGCCTGCAGTGGCGCTAGTTTTTCTCGCCGCGGTGCGGTGTCGCCACGTCATGTCCAGTGACGGGCTAGCAGTGTCCAAGCGGCTGTGTTTATTTGCGCCGCTCGTATACCAGACCTCGGGGAACGGTGTAGCGGGTCGACCGTGGAAGGAAACATCGCCGCCGCCCGCCGTCGCGGCCGGTCGCGGCTTACGGTCCGGTAAGAGCGGGAGGCAGGGCAGGCCCACATGTTGACGTTTTCGGGGGTAGCTTCAAAGTTGGGGGGTAGGGGGGAGGGAGGATAGAAAAGCTGACACCTTATTTTACTTTTGCTAAATTTGTGCTGAGTTTGCGATTTTCCTGCGGCTCTTTCTCACCGTCTAGCCTCGTACAGTCTCACCCCCCGAGTTTACGCATCCCATCAATCAGAGAGTGTACGGTGGGCCCCCGGTGGAGAGAGGGGGGGCGTGTCGAAGACTGCTTGTTCTCAGCACCTACCTAACGAGCTGCTGCCCGCCCTGTTCGGCTCGGCTCGGCCCTCAGGAAAGCGCGGCGCCCAAACCCGGTTGGGCTCGGCCTGGCTCGGCTCGGCTCAGCTCGGCTCGGCTCGGCTCGGCCCGGCCCGGCCCGCTTCGCGGTGCATCGCATGCTCATCGCCGGTGGAAGCAGTCAGGATGATGCGGTGATTTCTCATCACCTCCTGCTGCTCCTCCTATCCCCTCTGTTTTTCTCTCTCCCTCTTTGTACCTCTGTCTCTCTCTCTCTCTATTCTATTTCTTTCTGTCTCTGTCTCTGTCTTCCTCCCCCTCTTTCCCTTCGCTGCTGCGTCGGCGTTTCTCATTTACCGTTCGACAGACGTCACATATCAGGTGGCTGGGAGATGCAAAGTCGACGTGACGTGTCGTTTATTTCTCCTTGAGACCTCCCGCGCTCCGCCCCGCCGTCGTTGAGTTTGAGCGAAGAGCTGAGCGCTGCAGGAGCCAGGTGAGGGGTTCAGGACGGGGCACTCGCGCCACTACTGCAGGTGTACGTGTGGACCGGGTCGTGCTCGTGCGATACAAGCTGAAAGGGAACTAGCTGCCGCTCGGTTGCACCTCTGCCCTCACACTGTGTGTTCACTGTTTGTGTACTTGTGTTGTACCACGTGACTGACGGACGCCGTGCACTTTTTGTACTATGCAACCCGCCCGCACCGCTCCATCCGGGACTGCATACCCATCAGGCGCTGGGGACCGGCTTCAAGCGCGGACGCTCCGCTCCGCCACTGTTGTTGCAGCGAACGCCCCGAAAGGGCCCTCTCGCGGTTCACGCGGTCTACGGCCTACGGCTGGGCGTTACAGGGGGAAGGTTTCGCAGTTTCGCCAGCGTAACCCGCGAGTCCGCCGAGAAAGCTCGCGGTCCGCGCGTTCTGCCGCGCAGGAATCTCGCGTACCGCGGATCCTCTGTGGGTCCTTCGCGGACTGCGAGCAACCCACGAGAAGGATCCGCGGACCTCGACCTTCCCCCGCGGAGGATCCGCGGTTCGCGAGATACCCCCACGGAGCGACTCGCAGACCGCGAGCTCTTCCGGCGGACTCGCGGGTTACTCCCGAGAAACCGTGAACCTCCCACCCGGTAACGCCCCGCCGTAGACCGCGCGAACCGCGGGACGGTGGCTGCAACATCAGTGCCGGAGCGGAGCGTCCAGGCTTGGAGCCGGTCCCCGGCGCCTGATGGGTATGCAGTCCCGGATGGAGCGGTGCGGGCGGGTTGCATAGTACAAAAAGTGCACGGCGTCCGTCAGCCACCTGGTATGTGTAGGTGGTGGTGAAGAGGGGTTTCTTTACGCTGTGTTGTTGAGACCGCATTCGAGTCAGGGTTAACACCAACGTTCCAAATCCTGTACATTTTAAAGTGACTAATTTGTTCTTCATAGAAAGTTGTGTGCGCATTTTAACCAAGAACAACATCCAATCCACGAAAGGACTAACTGGCATCCTGCTCCTGCTTATTAAAGTGGACAAATAGAAAAGCTGTCCACGAACATGATACAAATTTGTCACTTCTTAGACCTGGTCAAGATTCACAAGAATGTCTTACTCCACTGGTAAAACCAAGGCGTAGCCCTACGCCCCGTTTTCAAGCGTACTGAGACTACGCTTGAAATCGAGCGTAAAGGGTCTATCCGCTCCTATTCGTCCTATCTAAATGTATGGGAGAATTTCTTTCGTACGCTTGATTTCAAGCGTAACGCCTTCAAGCGTAACTGTGCTTCACTCAAGCGTACAGTTCGTTACGCCTTAGTTTTACCAGTGTCTATGGAAAAAAAAAAGTTGACCCTCCTCATTCAGTGTGTGCTCTCTGCTGTGGAGAAACGTGCTCATCTGACACACTTACAAGTGTTATATTAGTTACAATGCAAAATGTTGAATTTGCTGACGGAGTATCTACTTTATACCAAATCGCCCCAGGAACTACCGTGAATTTTGCGGTTCCGTGAAAAACCAGGGATGAGCCCTGAAATAGTTCCGCGAACCGGGAGAAACTGTAATTTGCTTGTTGGTGGTTGCGGCGCGCGGAGGGACTAGTTGAGATAAAGTGAAGTCACCAGAGTCAGCCAGAGATGAGCATTTTCCCCTTCGAGACCGACCGCCGAGACTGCGCCGCTGTCTCGGCCTGCTCGCCAGAGACCGGCTAGAGAGGTCGGTCTCGTCGCCTTCGAGACCGATCCAGCTCGGAGAGTCAGGCCGACCGCCGGTCTGTGAGACCGCGTAGGCGGTCAACCTGACCGCCTGGTCCAGCTAGGCTCACGCTCCAGTAGGGAAGGTAAGGGACGGTGCGGTCTGATGAGACCGCAGTGCCGAAGTCCAACGCCGATAAATGCCGAAATTCGGCTTTCGTCAAAACTCTGTTACCCCCACTCTCGGCTCAGAGCGCTCAGCGGCAGGCGGTCTGTCGCAGACCGCGCACGGTCTCGCCGGTCGGTCTCGACCAGCGAAAACGCTCATCTCTGGAGTCAGCGTCGTCACTGCTTCTGGATGGGGGAAAAAAGGCTTCCTAGCTATTTTTCGAGCTCTGGAGCTAATCTTTTACATTACACGTAGCGAAACATTTCCGTGCTAAAAACAATTATTGCTTGGGAGCTTAATTTTTACCTACTCACCAAATTTATCAGCTGTGTAAGCTCCCTTTGCACAACAGCTTCTTGTATTGCACGGGTGCTGGATTGGGTCCTCTAGCTCTCGTCTGATTTATATTATTTATGTCCGTGTGTTGCTTCTTCCGAGGGGCGAAGGGCGGTCTCCGCCGTAAGTGTCATTTTTGGGCCCGAGAAAACAGCTTATAAACCGTGAATTTGGAAGATTACCGGGCTGTGGCCACGTTCACTTGGATCGACTTGGATGCTTTTGATGCTTGTCATCGACGGAGTACACTGGAAAGACAAAGCTGTGACTTTACACCTTCACAGGGGTGATAAGGATTTAATGCCTTTGCAAAGGCATTAAAACCGCCCAAAGGCATTAATTTTTATACCATTACGACGTTTTAATGCCTTTACAAAGGCATTAAACCTTTTAACACACTCTGTAAATGTGTTAAGTCACGCCTTTATTTTTCCAGTGTGGGAAGGTCTTTCTTGTCCGTTCATTCACGTACGTGCCTCTTCACCTCCACAACCGCAGGGTGCGGCGGCTGCCGGGGACGTGCGTGTGCGCATGCGCATTCGATGACTGCGCTCCTCGCAGCGCCGCAGCAGTCCCACTGCCCTCTCGGCCGCTGCGAATTAGTCCCAGAGCAGCAAGGGCGGAACTGCGGCGGCAGGCAGGCAGGACCTCATGGGGCGGGCCGGGGGCGGGCCGGGGGCGGGCCGGGGGCGGGCCGGGGGCGGGCCGGGGGCGGGCCGGGGGCGGGCCCGGGGTGGGCCGGGGGCGGGCCGGGGGCGGGCCGGGGGCGGGCCGGGGGCGGGCCGGGGGCGGGCCGGGGGCGGGCCGGGGGCGGGCCGGGGGCGGGCCGGGGGCGGGCCGGGGGCGGGCCGGGAGCGGGCCCGGGGCGGGCCGGGGGCGGGCCGGGGGCGGGCCGGGGGCGGGCCCGGGGCGGGCCGGGGGCGGGCCGGGGCAGGCCGGGGGCGGGCTGGGGGCGGGCCGGGGGCGGGCCGGGGGCGGGCCTGGGGCGGGCCGGGGGCGCGGCGGGCCGGGGGCGGGCCGGGGGCGGGCCGGGAGCTTGCCTGGAGGAGAGAGGCGTGAGGTTGGTGGTGCCTGGCTGGGCCGCTCGCACTGTGCGGGCGAGAAAATACTGCCGTCGCCTCGAGAGTAAAAAGTCAACAAGCATTACGAATGATACGACTGGAGAGACCACCTCCAGCGCGCACGCCCCTCCCCCCTCCCTTCCGGCCCCTCCCGGTCTCTCTCTCTCTCTCTCTCTCTCTCTCTCTCTCTCTCTCTCTCTCTCTCTCTCTCTCTCTCTCTCTCTCTCTCTCTCTCTCTCTCTCTCTCTCTCTCTCACGCCACTGCAACCGACTCCTCTAATGCCCCCTTTCCTGTCATTGGACTCAACAGCAGGGCAATGGGGCCCGGCCTAGCTCTCCCTTGGCCAGTTGCGGTGGAGTGGGAATGGTGGTAAGAAGAAAGGGCCGTGCGAAAGGGGAGGGGAGGAGAGAGGAGGGGAGGAGACCTGATCAGGCATGATGGAGAGCGAGGAGAGCAGAATAAAGAACTAGCAATAATTCCGAGGTGGGCAACCACTTTATATCCTAGTGGTGGACACAGGATTTAAATTCAAATGAGATTTCTGTGGATTAAGAAATCAGTGGTAAAACTATAAAGCATAGTTGTACGTTTTTTTCAAGAATGAAAGAGCTTACGCCCCTCTTGAAGCGTGCAACTACGCTCCTATGCAATTACATAGGAGAACAGGAGCGTGTGAGCTTTTGGACGCTTAAGTAAGGGTGCTTGGCTCGGACTCGTACGCTTCAAGAAAGACGAACCACTGCGCTTTAGTTTTACTAGTGATTTCATTGGATTTTGTGAAGATTTCGTCCAACAAGATTTCACAAACTTTTACGAGATTTCAAGTAAAAAGAAAAAAAATAACAATAATAATTTGACATGGTCTCAAGGGATAACACATTAAAGTTTCATAAGATTTCACAAGATTTCTCTGAGTTTTTCAGAGATTTCTATGAGATTTCATCCAGGATTTCATCTGGATACCTGAAGATTTCATCGGGATTTCCCCGGGGTTGTACACTGTACAAAGGATTTCACGAGTGGTTCCCCTCTCGAATAATTCTGTCCATTTTTTCCTACGATATAAATGCCTTGAACATTTGTTATCTAAGTGCTCTGCTGTTTTTTTTTTTTTTTGTTTTTTTTTACGAGCGGACCGCTACGGAAACGGCCTAACAGCCTTCTCTCAACGGTGGAAGACCGGGAAGTTCACCTGCTTGAAAAGCCGTTCAAAGAGAGAGGAGGGTGGCATGGGAGAGAGAGAGAGAGTCCTTGGAGTCCTGAGTTAGTCGACACGACGGTCTTGAGGGGAGGGAAAGGGCAGAGGTGAGGCGAGTGAATGGCGGAGAGAAAGAAATAACGAGAGAGAGAGAGAGAGAGAGAGAGAGAGAGAGAGAGAGAGAGAGAGAGAGAGAGAGAGAGAGAGAGAGAGAGAGAGAGAGAGAAGGGGGTGGGGGAGATAAAGAGAGGGACGAAGAGGACGAAGAGCTGGCCCCTGAGTGGCGGTAAAGTCGCAAGGCGAGGCCGGGCAGGGCCCGGCCGCGCTTCACCACAATGACTTGAAACAAACGGTAATGCGCTGCGGTGTGGTCACAGCCCCGCGCCGCTAGCGCCCCTGGCAACACCGCAACACCAGCACCCGGCAATTCTTGTTGTTGGACTCTTTCTTATTTCCTCCTGTTTCTTTTCTCTTTTTTTTTGCAAAAACAATTCCGTCACGCTTGACTTTCTTCTAATATAGGTTTAAGGACCTACAACTAAATTAAATTTATGATAAAATAAAAGGCAACTTCGTTGTTTAAAAAAATTCTAACACTTACGCGTTAAATGGCCCTCTAGGTTCTAACTGTTATTTGAGAATGAGAAAGACTTTGATAATATTCGTGAAGAGCGTATGGTAGCCTCTACGCATGAACAGGGAACACAGAGGCAGACTAACTATTTATCTATGACTGAAAACATGAACTGAGGACTGACTCTGAGGTTGGTGGTATTGCCACATCAAGTCCCGCCCACTTTTCCAAGAAAATTATTGGAAAGCAGAATTACAGTCCCAACCACCAAGGCGCGAAACTGCAACGATTCTGACGTGACCACTCCTTGCAATGATAATTTTGAATATCGAGGTACAAAGCAACAAGCGGCCGCTTTGATTGGTTGGATTTTCACGCGAAATATTTCTACTGGGCAGAGCCTTTTTGAGGGTGTCAACTTTGGCTCGGCACATTGTGCTCTGCTCGTAATAATCATGGAAACAGAGAATTCAAACTTATTTTACGCAAAAATGTAGAGAGCTTGACATCAGACCTAGCTCAAAAATTTTCTAATTTTTCGTAGTATTTTTCATTGTAATTTTGTACGAATTTTGGATTCGCTTGGGCACGATTGGCTGCGTCCATAAGGGGCCATCGTCAAGAATAAAAATAAAATAAATTAAAACTTTCTGGTGAAAGCAATAGGCTCTCCTAACGGGGGCCTAAAAAATCTTTATCTCTGAAAATGCTGATTTCGAGTAATAGTTTTGCGCGAGTAATCTGATGAAATGGAGCGTGCCTCGACGCATGCTGCGCCTCGCCCTTGCGCGTCAAGGAAAGAGAAACTATTCATTCTGAGTTCATTTGGCGAGACATTACTTTTATCGCTGATTCACGACGGGCGCGTGATCCATCAGGGCGCGAGGAGGTGGATTTGGGCAGGAAATTGCTGGCGCGGGCGCACCTCCCTCTTGGCTGATCGCCCCCCCCCCCCCTCTCTCCCGCGCCCACTGCCACGGCAAGACCCGTCAGCAGATATTTTTTCATAAGTGTCAGGGAATGATCGAAACATTTCTCAGAAAGAAAATGACGCATAGCTCCTCCCGCAGGCCCGGGAGGCAGGCAGGCGGGCAAGGAGGCACGGCCGACTAAACGCCCCGCGAAACACTGCGCTCTACCCTGTCCATAAAGTTGCGTGGCGTGGACGCAGCGATCGCCGTTGTTATTCGTCCGTTTCTGTCCAAGCGTTGCTGGCTCTAGTGTGCGCACTATCTCCAGGCGCTATAATATGCACGGACAAACGGTAAAGTCGACATCGTCTATTGCCCTCGCCCTCTCCTACCCCCCCCCCTCCTTTTTTTAAGTGCCGTAATTTACCTGGCCATATTCATAAGAACGCTTCGGCCTCCTACTCACCGCAGCCGCCGCGCCCTCCATCCCCTTTATTGCCACCTCTTGTCCATTAATTTTAACCCTCCTCTCCCCCTCCTCCCTCAGCCGCCCTGCCTCCTCTCCCCGCTCTCTCTCTCTCTCTCTCTCTATCTCAGTCTCTCTCTCTCACTGACCGATTCTTTCTGCTGCCGCCCTCTCTCCGGCTCCTCGGCGGCGATGGGTTTGCTTTTATTCCTTTCTGGCCAACGCACTGGTCCTCGTCTCACCTTTACCATTCTCGCCCGGCTCCGGTCCCCGCGCCAAGCCCCACCCGCCACGCCACGCCACGCCGGGCCTTTCTGGGTCCTCAATAAATTCTCTGACCGCTCTCTGCCCCCTCCCCGTTTCCCCGGTCCCTCTGCTTGCACGCAGCAAACGACCCCCCACCCCCTTCTTTCTCGCCTCCCTCCCTCTCTCCCTCCCCCCCCCTCTCTCTCTCTCTCCTCCCCAGCCCCCACCATTCCAACCCTTTCCTTTCTCGCCACATCGGTCGCGCAGCCTGTTTGCATTTCGTTCCCTTAACTTTGTGCCACCTGGCCGTGCCCCCCCCCCCCCCCGCAACCCGGCCAAGCGGCGCGATATGCACTGCATCGACAGCTCTCGGCTTCGTGTCTCTCTGCAGACCCCCGTGCCTGTGAGACGGGGCTCTTTTGGGGGCGGGAGGCCGTGCAGGCAGGACCGCAATGCACGCGTGTCGGGCGGGTCTGCCTACCCACCGCTCTGCAGGCGGCGACACGGCGGCCCCCGTCTCTGCGGGTCGGGACGATCCCGAGTCCTTCCGTGTTAGCGGGAGGTGTCGCTGAGAAATGTGGAAAGCCGACACACTTACTAGATTTGTTTATTTTTTAATGGAACAAAGTTAAACAATCAAATCTTTTTCACAAATTTTTGTGCGTTTCATTTGAACGCTTTTGTGCATAATTGCGAACAAAACCATGACATTTTTGTGCAAAACGAAACGTATACACGTTTAACTTTGCACAAACGTTTGCTCAAGAACGTACAAATACAGTTATCGTGAATGTTTGAAATGGTGTATGGCACGGCCGGGGCGGGGCAGCGCCCGAGCTGCCTCCGGCCGCGTGGCGTTCGTGACTTGTCACAGAAGTAGCCTCTGTTAAAAATGAACACCTCTCCGGGCTCGTCTCAACTCGGCTCCGGTTTTAGCTGCGCTGCGCCCGAGTGTCTCCAGCAGACGACGCGAGGTGGCGGCGCGAGGCCGCAGCGCACAACCGTCTGCTGCAGCAGACGGCCGCTGAGTCTTTACTCTTTCAGTCGCGTCGAGCGCGGCGGGATGTAGGGGCGGGGCATCGCATTTCCTGTGAAGACGAGCAGAGATGGAAAGGACGCTGCGGCAGCGGCGCAACGCGCGGTTAGGTGACGCTGTCTGCTGGCGACTGTCGCATAGACTGGGCAAAACCCTGGAAAAAGGAATGTGACACATGTCACATGAGCTGGTGTGACCGAGCTTTTGGTCACGTTTTGTGGTGTGACCGAGTTTTTTTGTAACGTTTGGTGATGTGACCAAGATTTTGGTCGCGTTTGTGGTGTGACATCCTATGTTGTGTCTGTTACGTGGTCGCATCACAAGTGTGACCAAAACTCATGTTGCATCACGTGGTGTGACCAAAACTCATGTCACATCAAGGCGTGACCAAAACTGGTCGAATCAACTGACGTGACACATAGCTTTTGCAGTGGAGGGATAGGAAAAAAGTGCCGAAAGTGGCGCAGATCACTGTAACTCGAGGAGTGAGCATTCTCGCTCTGAGGAGAGTGACCCAGAGCTGATGACTCCCTTCCCTTGAGAGCAACCATGATGACGTCACTTCTTTAAAGTCGTTTCATCGGTATGAACCGTAAAAGCACTTCAAATATGATGACGCTGGAACTACGGAAACTACCATAAATTTCATTATCTGGCAATTCCGGAGTCAGGCACCTTACCTGCAAATTTGAAAATCTTGAGGCTAACTGCCAAGTACGGAGCCACCGTTCACAAAAATAACAGGGTATGGAAGCACCCTATTTGTTTACGATCCGTGCACAGAAATTCGGTACTGTGGCGCCGTGATTTGCCCTCAGAACTAACTTTTTCAAATGCAGCTAGAAAGCTCAAATTTGTCATGTGACGACGCTGTACTTGTGACGCAGATCAAATCTCGAGGTAAAACGAAAGGCTGGAAATATTTAAGTCAATTTCTACATAAACCATCCACCAAAGTATTTTGCGAAAAAAAAAACACATTAACGAACTTCGTGCTTACCAGGATTTCCTAAACTCGTATTTTTTTTTATCTCAAAATTGATGGCTTTCTGTCCTTTAATCGCCTTGGAATTACTGTCGAACAGTCGAAACGGCGTCCTTTCGACGTTTGACGTCTGTTCGCCGTTGATTTTAAGGACAAAAAAAAAAAACCATCGATTCCATTAAATATTTCGATTTTGAAATCCATTTTGAGGGCTCATCATTTCTGGCTGGGACGTAAGGTTTGCTGAAAA
Organism: Frankliniella fusca; assembly: GCA_029379305.1. Taxonomy (NCBI): domain Eukaryota; kingdom Metazoa; phylum Arthropoda; class Insecta; order Thysanoptera; family Thripidae; genus Frankliniella; species Frankliniella fusca. Next base: position 103,153 of record JAHWGI010000981.1, on the reverse strand, counting down.
TCAGGATAACGGTATTTTAGGAATAAATCTGTAAGTTCAAGGTTGCTCCTCCCAACATTGTACTTTATTGGATTCCCGCCGGTGGCCACGCAACATTCCCTCTCCCTGTGAGCAGAGAGCTGCCGCCCGCCGCCACACTCCTCGTCCGGCATAAGGTTTGGACCCCCAAAGCCCCTGCCCTGCCCTGCCCTGCCCTGGCCTGCTCTACCTCCTAGCTGGCCTGCATCTTTTACGACGAGTTCATCCGTGATTGTGACTGCGGCCTATTCCGGTCGCGTTTTATGGACGGCCCCATCCCAGGTGGAGCGCCGCAGCGTGGCGGGGCAGGTTGGGGCGGGGCGGGGCGGGGCGGGGCGGGTTGGGGCGGGGTGGAACGGGGTGGGGCGGGCGTGATCGTGCGCCGCGGCCGCACATCCCGCTGGACATGACCATGCCCATAGCCCATTCGGTTCCTTTGATATGGCTGGCAGTAACGCGACAATGTCGTTGCGCCCCGCCCGCCCCGCACCACCCCGCCCCGCAGCACGGTATGCCATATTGATGATGTTCCCCGCTCTCGCTCGAATCCCATACGCGCTCTTCATTGTTGACCCTTAAACGTCGGCTGAGATTATTCTTGCGTTAGGCGAGCAGAACGACTAATAACGACAAAGACAGGCGTCTTTCTTTGGCTCTTTGGTAAATAATCATCATTTACTGTAAGCCTCAGAAAGGGAATGAATGCCTTGCAGTATTTTAATGATGAAATCGTTGAAATTGAAGTGTGTCGTATGACTGCGGAAATCACGTGAATATTCTGAAGTTGAATTTTCGTGAATACTCGTAATTTCAAAGTCAAATGTGCGGATTGAATCCTGATAATTGAAATGAATGCATATGACTACACTTGAATCTGGTACTAATTTTCGCCTGACCTGTTACTATCCGAAGTTGTTTCGATACAACGCGTCATGTACCTGCAGGCCGCGTGCAAATACTTATATACGCGCACGCCTTTAAAGTGTGAGCTGTACTGCTGGTGAATCTAAAGAGTAACTGCAAGCATGATTTGAAAATGGCGTATGGCAAATAAATTCTCCGATACGTTTGGATACACTCTAAAGTTTTTACTACCAAATTTGCTTTGTAACTACTAAGCGTTTGTGCTGTCATAAGTTATAAAGAAATTATTTTAGTTTTACAAAACGTTTTTCTAGTATTATAATTACGGTGAAATTAAGTACTACGAACACGTTTAGTATTACTAGGTAAACTTTTAGTTACACTCAAAGAATTTCTTTGTAACTTATGACAGCACAAACGCTTAGTCGTTAGGAAGCAAATTTGGTATAGTAAAATAAACTTTAGAGTGTAGGACAAATTGTAGCGGATAGGTTGTTCTCTAATTCAAGCGTAAACTCGATACTCTCGGAAAAGGGCGTAAGGCTACGCCTTAGTTCTGCCAGTGAACTCACTTGCTCTAAACTGACGTGACATGGGCTGTACTGTGTGCCTACATCGCGCTTGTCCCGTGTGTTGCAGGTGCGTCTGCCCGCTCTGCCGGCGGGGCTTACGAGCGGCGAGGCAGTGAGTGCCTCGTCCTTAAAGCGCCGCACCCGTCAGCCATTCCACCTGGCGGAGCTGCCCGCCGGGCCCGCCGCGTCAGCCAGCGGCCAGCGCCTGCCGCAGCGACGAATAACATTTCACTATCCGCATCGGCTTTTAGGCGCTGCAGCTGGCCGCTGGCCGAGAGAGAGAGAGAGAGAGAGAGAGAGAGAGAGAGAGAGAGAGAGAGAGAGAGAGAGAGAGAGAGAGAGGGGGGGGGGGTAGGGCGAGAAGGGCTCTATTACACTCGACGAGGAGCGGCCGTCTCATACGCGGCCGGGCCGAGCCGGGGCGCCGGGGATAATGCATGGAAAATCGCCGTCATAAAAGTCGAGTGCGGCCCTGACGCCCTCCTGGACGTCCGCCCGGAGCTGGGAGCGTATTGAGTTATAAAAGCGTGTTGCAACCAAATCAGCCCGCGGGGGGGAAAGTGATGGAAGGGGGTGCGGGGGAGCGCTGCGCTCGGGGCGGGGAGGGTAGGGTAATTAGGAGCCGAGCCACAACCCGGCCTGGCTCCATGCTTGTAGTGCAAGTTTGAGAATTATCATTACGTCAGCCGGACTACAGCGGCTGCGAGCGAACAAGAGAATGAGAATACGATTAGGTGGGTGGTGCGGGGGCGTAGCACTGCAGCGCGACCGGGACAGGAACCCTCCCCTGCTCGCACCCTCTATACGCGGTACAAAAACTTTCTCGCTCGCTTCGCAGCGGTGCTCAGGTGACGATTAATATTCGCCGCACACACCAAATGAGAAGGGGTGATTTTGTCGGACAGTTTTGTGCACATCTTGACCAGGTGCAAATTTGCATCTGACACCTTATAAATCAGTATTTGCTTTTTTTTCTCTTTATTGCCCGTTAGATAGATGCAAATTTGTCCTTTTCTAGATTTGATAATGCGTCCATAGTTTAATAATTCGCACAAAAATGTAACTTTCCATGGACATAAAAAGTCCTTTAAAAACTCCCTTAGGATTTAGAGTGCATAAACCCTTCTGTGTCCCAAATTGAGTGTACCTGTTTTATTTTGTTGTTTTTCGGGGTGTGGGGGGGGGGGGGTGGAGTTTTGTGAGACATTCTTTCTGACTGGTAAAAGGGCCAGAGGTGCGCTGGACGGTAGAACGTTGTGTTGGCTGCTGATCTCCTTCCCTCTCCCATTTTTTTTCCTCCTGTCGCCAGGAAATTTCAACTTTTCGTCTTCAAAGCGCTCATAAAGTACCTCAGCCCTACTCTGGCCCGCCGCGCCCCGCCGCGCCCCGCCCCGCCCCGCCCCGCCCCGCCACGCCCCACCCCACCCCACCCCGCCCCGCCGCGCCCCGCCGCGCCCCGCCCCGCCCCGCCCCGCCCCTCCCCGCCCCGCCCCGCCCGCAGCAGTCTGGGAAAGCTTTCAGTCTGCCAGAGCGTGCTGGGCACGGCGAGGACGGCGAAGAAGTGGGAGAATGATTGGCGTGCCTTCGCGGACACCAGCCCGGCGCCCGGCGTCGCGCAAACGTATAAATCCAAAGACTCTCGCGAACAAACTAATTTTTCCTCCCGAGGCGGGGAGCAGTCGAAGGTCGGGACGGGGACAGGGGTGCAGTGGGGTGGTGGCATCTTTACGAGCTCGATAATGTAGTCAAGAAGGAAAGGTGGAGGCCGAGAGGAGAGGAGGGGTCAAGCGAATCGAGAGAGGGTTAGGGAACCGGCCGGGGGTTGAGGGTGGCAGTGAGGGTGTGGCGGGGCGGGGCGGGGCGGGGCGGGGCGGGGCGGGGCGGGGCGGGGCGGGGCAGGGCGGGGCGAGGTGCGGTGCGGTGAGGTGAGGTGGGGTGGCAGTCCGGGACCCGTATTTATGCCGGGTCACGCACTCCACTGTGTGGCGTATAATGCCACAAATGGAGACCAAAGTCCTCCGTCCGAAAGGACCGAAAAGGGGACAGGGTAGGGTGAGAAGGGAGGGGAGGGAAGGGCTACTTGTGTGTGGGCCAGAGGGGTACGGAAAACATTTTAAAATGGTATATACACCTGGACCAGGACTGTTTACACTCCAACTGGAGTGGGGCGCGTTGGGTTGGGGTGGGGCGGGATGGGGCGGGATGAGGCGGGCGGGCGTTCTGCCCCACGCTCACGACTGGTGCGTGGAGGAGTGCCTACGCACCGGGCGTGCAGGTCGCACCCCGTGGTACCGGGCTGCTGTGACGCGGCGAGGTGGGGTATGGGGTGGAGTAGGGCAGGGTGGGGTGGAGTAGAACAGGGTGGGGTGGAGTAGGGCAGGGTGGGGTGGAGTAGGGCAGGGTGGGGTGGAGTAGAACAGGGTGGGGTGGAGTAGAACAGGGTGGGGTGGAGTAGAACAGGGTGGGGTGGAGTAGGGCAGGGTGGGGTGGAGTAGAACAGGGTGGGGTGGAGTAGAACAGGGTGGGGTGGAGTAGAAGAGGGTGGGGTGGAGTAGGGCAGGGTGGGGTGGAGTAGAACAGGGTGGGGTGGAGTAGGGCAGGGTGGGGTGGAGTAGAACAGGGTGGGGTGGAGTAGGGCAGGGTGGGGTGGAGTAGGGCAGGGTGGGGTGGAGTAGAACAGGGTGGGGTGGAGTAGGGCAGGGTGGGGTGGAGTAGAACAGGGTGGGGTGGAGTAGGGCAGGGTGGGGTGGAGTAGAACAGGGTGGGGTGGAGTAGAACAGGGTGGGGTGGAGTAGGGCAGGGTGGGGTGGAGTAGAACAGGGTGGGGTGGAGTAGAACAGGGTGGGGTGGAGTAGAAGAGGGTGGGGTGGAGTAGAACAGGGTGGGGTGGAGTAGGGCAGGGTGGGGTGGAGTAGAACAGGGTGGGGTGGAGTAGAACAGGGTGGGGTGGAGTAGAACAGGGTGGGGTGGAGTAGGGCAGGGTGGGGTGGAGTAGAACAGGGTGGGGTGGAGTAGAACAGGGTGGGGTGGAGTAGAACAGGGTGGGGTGGAGTAGAACAGGGTGGGGTGGAGTAGGGCAGGGTGGGGTGGAGTAGAACAGGGTGGGGTGGAGTAGAACAGGGTGGGGTGGAGTAGAACAGGGTGGGGTGGAGTAGGGCAGGGTGGGGTGGAGTAGAACAGGGTGGGGTGGAGTAGGGCAGGGTGGGGTGGAGTAGGGCAGGGTGGGGTGGAGTAGAACAGGGTGGGGTGGAGTAGGGCAGGGTGGGGTGGAGTAGAACAGGGTGGGGTGGAGTAGGGCAGGGTGGGGTGGAGTAGAACAGGGTGGGGTGGAGTAGAACAGGGTGGGGTGGAGTAGAACAGGGTGGGGTGGAGTAGGGTAGGATGGGGTAGAATGGAGTGGGGTGGGGTGTGGAAGTTGGCTCGGTCTGACCGGCACTAGGGGTCTGCGATTGTTTCGTGGGAAATTCACCGAGCGGTGGCCGCAGTGCTCAGGCCTGCCTGCCTGGCCCTGCCTGGCCCGGCCCCGCCCCCCGCCCGCCTGGCCAGGACCTCCGAGTAAATTATCACATTGTTTTTGAACGAAACAAGGCGGCGAGCGGCGGACAAGACCTCGGTTATGAACTAGGCCACCGTGAAAGAAGAATAAGCACCTTCGTTTCCCCCCCAGTTTTTGCGCGGTGCGCTCATACACTGTCAAAAATCCTGTACCAAAGTACAGGACTGGGTACGGGAAACTGTGGTGGGCAAGGGTATAGGATGACCGTACCTCATTCACTGTGGCTCCCATAAGACCCTATGATAAAAATAACCGTGGTCCGTACTTAAAAGACCGTACTCGATCAGGTACAGGCTGTCTACTGACTAGGCCGACTAAGCACATTGTCTACCAGAATTTACCATACCAAACACCGTGGTTTTTTTTCTGACAGTGTACATTTTAGCACCTGTTCGTTTCGTTGGCATAGGCGGCACAGGTTAGTTTGGCTTCTCATTTTAATGCGCGAAGTTTAGTTTGCGTCGGGGTCTTGTGAGCAACACGATAGACCCGCGAACAGTGTTATTGGTCACGGACGGTCACGGACCGGGAGCAGGGCTGTCGGGTCTAGTCCCCCCGGACACCATCACCATCACTGCCCAGCTCGCAGCGCACTTTTGTGGAACCCTTTGCCGCCCGGACACACCCCGTCGCGGCTCTGGATGCTGGCCAGCGGTCGCGGCCGGGCGGGGCGGGGTGGGGCGGGGTGGGGCGAGGCGGGGCGGGGCGGGGCGGGGCGCTGCCGGTCGTTGTTCGGGGGTGCTGCTGGTGTTCTTGGCCGGCCTCTACCTCATTCACCTCTACGTCGCCCTGCCCGACCCGGGGCGATGCGCGAATCCCGGCGAATCCTCTCCGCAGCAGCGAGGCAGTCCGTTTTCACTAAGCCGTCCTACCTCTTTAGCACATAATTATGTAAAGAACGGAGTTCCATACTTATCAAAAAAATCATTTTGTGTTCTATTTGGCCCTTGTTTTTAATTGCGACGTCCCTGGTCCGTGGATATGCTCTGTCAGTTTAAACTGAAATGTAGTATCACACTTAGATGTGCAGAGTGGACAATCTCAGTCCCAGCTGCTCATTTCGAGGGCGCCCGCCGCGCGTGGCCCAGCAGTGGACTTAATGTCGCGCTTACGGACCGGTGGAGGAGGGAGGAGGGGCGGGTGAGGCGGCGGACTAGATGGGGAGGGAGGAGAGGAGAAAGACGGCATGATTTCCCAAATGCGACTGGACGGAGAACCCTGCTCGGCTCCGGAACCGAGGGAGAGTACCCGCTCGACTCCCACCCAGTGCCCGCCGCGCCGCGGCCCGCCGGGACCGCTCCGCGCGACGCGCGCGGCATTTGAGTTGGAGCCGCGTGGCTTTTACTGAGACGGCGCGCGGCGTCCGTCCGGGGGAAGTTTTGAAAGTAATGTCCCGTCTCGCCTGCACCCCTTTCTTTCTTGCGTTTTCTCATTATCTTGACGCTGCTGGTGCTGCATGGCCTTAGACCCGCTGCGCCACGCCGCGCCACGCCTCGCCTCGCTACGCCGCCGCCGCCCCACCGTTTGCCACTCATATCTCCCTATTTCCCTCTATTTCTGACCGGGCGCTGCGCTGGCCCCGCTGGTCCTCTGCACCGTACTTTCTCGTTGCTTCGGCCGCTTCGCCTTGCTTCCGGCGCGCGGGCCCCACTCACCCCTATCGCACACCCGCCGACCAACTCCCCCCCCCCCCCCCACTCCCACCCTCTTCTTTTCATTCCGTCAGTTTCTCCCTCACCGTATCTGTTGTTCAGCTGCGGACAAACGAGGAAATATAGCGTGGCTAGCGAGTGAGGGAAAAAAAGAAGAAAAAGTGAGGGAGAAAAAAATAACTGGGGTGGTCTCTCTGGTCTTGGTCGTACGCGATGCACCGCAAGGCGGCTCGAGTCCGAGGCCAGAGACCCGGAGTAATGTTATTTGACTGTTTGACGGCGGCAACCGAGGGGGAACTCACTTAAACAAAATTTGCACAATGATTTTTTTGATTTTTGATTTTTTTGATTTTTTTGATTTTTTTGATTTTTTTGATTTTTGATATTGATTTTTCTTTTGATTTTTCAAGAGATTAAAGAAGCTATCTGTTACTTTTATAACCAAAAAATGTGTTGTTTTCTTAATTTGTTTCAATTTTTCTCAGTTTTTGGGTCTTTTGTTCTCGATTTTTCGGATTTTTATGCAACTTTCTGATTGATTTTATTTTGATTTTTTTGATTTTTTTGATTTTTTTAAATGATTTTTTTGGGGCTGTACAATGATTTTTCGAAGTGATCCCCCCCTCGGCGGCAACCGTATTGTAGCCAGGTTAGCAAGCGCCATCGTGAGGTAGAGTTTAGGCGGCAAATCAGATAGTCATAGAAAGAACGTTAATTTTAATTGACACGACTAGTTGAACCTCATCTCAACTTAATCTCATGGTGCTCTTGCTCAAGTAACTACTCTGCAAACTCAAGTGTGAGACAGTATCACACTTTTTACTGCAGTACCACTGTGTCTCACACTTTCAAAAACTATTTTCTGTCGTTGAATAGCAATCACGTTTTAAAGAACAGCATCAGTTTTGGTTCAAAATCCCGGTTAAAACGAGCTACCATGTGATGGGGTTCTGATCGCAAACAACAACGTTCCTATACATTTTCGAAACCATTAATTTACGATTATTTAATGTATTGTTGTTCCAAACCCCATCACATGGTAGCTCGTTTTAACCGGAATTTTCAACCAAAGCTGATCCTGTTCTCTAAAACGTGATTGCTATTCAACTACAGAAAATAGTTTTTGAAAGTGTGAGACACAGTGGTACTACAGTAAAAAGCGTGATACTGTCTCACACTTAAGTTTGCAGAGTATATAAATTTGGCCAAAGCGCCTAAGCATTTCTCTGGGTACGAAACTCTTCTCTTTGCCCGCCCCCCCCTCCCCCCTCCCCCCCCTCCCCCCTTCCCCTCCGTTTCTCCTTTTTCCCCGGCCTGCACGCATAACGGCATTTATAATTCGCCGATTTCGGCTCATTTTCGCCACCCGGCAAAGTTGGGGGATTTACGAGAAAAATAGCGAGGGAAGTGTCGCTAAGGCCGCTGTGGACAAAGTGTATTACCACCAGCCGCGCCTTTTTCCCAAGCAGCTGCGTCTACTCCCTTGCCCTCGCCTCCTCTATTTCCGTTTTTTTTTCACTCCCTTTCGTCGTCTTATTCTTACCTCCTTCTTCCTCTTCATCCTACAATTTATGTACTCTTACTTCTTCCACTTAACTGTCTCCCTCCTCTCTGTGTTTCGCGTACATACTTCCTATACCCTAAGTCAACCAATCTATTTCAATGAGTTGACCCAAACCGGGCCAACTTTTTTTTTTCTGCGTCCTATTCATTCATTCTTTGCTCCCTTGGTCCTTCTGTCTCAGAGAGGGATACAGCGGAGGAGAGAGAATGGTCGACAGCCATTCTTCATTTAGGTAATTAGTAAAACTGCGTTGCTTCTTTTGCGCGCGCCCTGGGGTGGGCGATCAAATAATCTCGTCTCGGCGAATGCTCCGTGTGGAGCACAAAAGAGCCTGCTCCTCTCCCCTGACCCTGGTAAGAGCCCGGGCCACCGCAGAGATAAACCTGTCTGTTTGCCACAGTTTCACTTGAAAAATTAAGGAGCCGCTCTCGCGGGCGAATGTGGCTTGGCGAGGCGGGGCGGGGCAGCGGGGCACAGCCTTGTTCATTGTGAAGGGAAAAAGACGCGGTCGGTGGTGCTGGGAGCGCAGAGAGACCGCGGGCCAGAGACACTCGGTCCTTCAGGCTCCTACAGGTGGGCAGCCCCGCCCCGCCCCGCCTCGCCCCACCCCGCCCCACCTCGCCCCGCCCTACCCCGCCCCGCCCCGCCCCGCCCCGCCCCGCCACCGCCACCCAGCTAGCGACAGCGACGCTACGCGCCTTCAGCGCCGCGCGTTTGGGCCCGTCCCGTCCCTGATAACTTGATGTGAAATTCTCCGCGCCCGAAGAGAGAGCAAGAAAGAGAAATAGAGAGAGAGGAGAGGAAGAGGCAGTAAAACAATCTATTTTTACTGGAAGTAGAAGAACAACAGCACTAAATTGGTATGGGAAGTGCCGGGTCTGGCTGGGCCGGGCGGGCCGGGCGCTCCCGCGGTGTTGGCGAGGTAGTGGAGGGTGAGTGCGGCTGGGTATAACTCTGTATCATCGCCTAGCCTGGCCTCGCTCGCGCTCCCAAACAACTTTACCTTCTTTTGCCTTCCTTCCTGACTTTTGCTGCTCCACAGTTTCTAGTTTACTGTGGCGTTAGCATCCACACTCTCGCCAAATTTTCTCTGTGCTGCGTTTTCCCCTGAAGGAGAATAATGGCTTAATGCGTTTCTCTCTCAGGCTCTCTCCAGCCCCACCGATCATTGGGGCTGTGTGTGTGCGATACTAACGCGATAGTGTGCGCTGTGGAAACCGATCGGCTTGTTCCGGTGTACCCAGAGCCAGCCGCCCGCTTTCTCAGAAAACAGAGCAGACATGGACGCGAGGGGGAAGGAAGGAGGGAGAGAGACAGATCTCGGCCGGCTCATCAGAGAGTTTGCGTCCTTCCCCAATCCCCTCACACACCCGCTCACTCCCCCCGACCTCACTCCATCCGAGGCTTCAAGGTCGCCGTTTTTCTGCGGCCGCGTCGTTTTAATCTGCTCTTTGGAGGGCCGTGCAAACAATTCCCCTCAAATTGTATATCAGTTTTTGGTGCGGGTGGGGTGGTGTGTTGCTGCCAGGCTGGCTTCGACAATCTTTCTTTAATTTTATTTGTCTGAAACGGAGAAAAAAAAGGAAAATGCGTGGTGGGTTTTTGCGATGAATAGCAAATCAGTCTGCTAATGCGCTCACCGCCCCCCTCCCCCTTTGTCTCTCGATCCGTCATTAGTTTGGCCGAGACGGCCGCGCCTTCGTTATTCCATCCGCGCGGCAACTTCGAAATTAGACTCATGAACTTCGGACGAAAAATAAAGAACACTGCGGCATTGTCGTATCCTTCAGCAGTCGAGTTCTTTTTCCCTTTGCTCCTTCGCTTTTTTTTTTTTTAAATCATGAAACTTTAAGTGGTCCGCGCGGCACGGGCTCGGGCCGGGTCGTTGTGGGTCTCTGGGTGTTGATTCTGCGCTGCCTGCCGCTCTTCTTGCCGTCGACGAACACATTTTGGCTGCTTTCTAACTACCCCCGCCATCCCTCTCCGTCCAAGCCCGGCCCCCTGCTGCGCCGCAGCCACAAGGGGCCCAGCAGCCCCCCGCTCCACCCCAGCCAGTCTGAGGGCTGTTTGTTTGCCACAGAGGGGGGCGGGGCGGGGCGGGGCTGGTGCTGTCTGACGCCTCTCCAGGTGCGAAATGATTTCCGGCCCTTGGGAAAGCGAGCCCGGACCGTGCCAGGATGCTCTCTCTCTCTCTCTCTCTCTCTCTCTCTCTCTCTCTCTCTCTCTCTCTCTCTCTCTCTCTCTCTCTCTCTCTCTCCTTCCCTCCCTCCCTCCCTCCCTCTCTCTCTCCCTCCCTCCCTCCCTCCCTCCCTCCCCTCCCTCTCCGTTTTTCTCGCTGTTATTAGGGACGCCGCCAGGACCAAGGTGATGGAAAGTGCCTCTGTCTTCTCAACATATTTTTTTTTCCTCATTTCATTTTTCAAAAGGTTGCCCCTTATCGATCTTCATTGCCGGGGCGGGCCGTCGTGCGACGTGCTCGTCGTCGAAAGCGCGGTTTTCTCTGGCGAGGCGGAGGGGTAGGGGGGGGGGAGGGGGGGGGGAGGACGAGGTCAACCCTTCTCTAGCTCCAGCGGTGCGGTGCGGTGCAGGGCCGGGGCCGGCGGGGCGCTCTAAGGCTCCCCCGTGAGATATTTCAGTGGGAAAGTACTAATCAGCCCCAAGTTTGAGACCCTTTGCAGAGGATCCACCGGCTCCACCGGGCCGGCCGAGGTCCGTGCCGAGCCGAGCTGAGCCGAGCCGAGCCGAGCCGAGCCGAGCCGAGCCGAGCCGAGCCGAGCCGAGCCGAGCCGAGCGCCGTACGCTGGTCCCCTGGGCGCCCTACCCTGCTCCGCCTCGCCCCCCTCACCCGGCCCTCCGTGGAGCAGTTCCAATGTGCTCACATAAACCTCAAGCCGCTGCTGCCGCTGCTGCCGCCAAGCCGAGCCGAGCCTGAACGCACCTTGAACTGAACTTGTCGGGGAATAGCCCGCAGCCCGCGCGCCTGCGTTTACCTGGAACCTGGCTCGGATCGAGAGAAGCACTGGTAAAACAAATGTGTAGTTCTATACATCACCTGATGTATAACTGCTAATGTGTAATATTTTAACTCAAAAATATCATGCATAGTAGGAACTATACATCAGCAGATGTATATTTTCTAAATACTTTGCAAGTGTTCAGTCGGCTATACACTGGGCGCAGCGTGGTATCCCCTGCTTTTCTATATATGAAGCTTCGCCCCTTGTGTATATACTTACTTCTATGCACCACAAAATGTTTAACCTCTACATTCATCAAGTGTACAGGTAATAAATATATTTTTATTTTTAGTTCCTACTATACATCATGTCATGTATAGAATTGCCAATTATACACCATGATGTATAGAAACTAAACATTTGTTCCACCAGTGAGTTGAAGGGTGGGGAGGCGAAAAGTGGCGAATCCGTATAAACCCGCATTTTCTGCTGCAACTGCACCGTTAAAGTTCTGCGAAGTATTCTCACTCTTCGTTAACAGCAAAGTATTTGCTTCGTAACTTACAAAGAAAAAAGGATACTTTGTAGGCTACAAAGCTCATGCTTCGCAGACTGCAAAGAATTTCTTTGCAGTCTGCGAAGTGTCTGTTTTCTTTGTGAGTTACGAAGCAACACTGCAAACCCTGGAATCCAATTTCTCACCCAAAATGGGAGAGGACACTTTTCCATACTAAATAAGAGTAAGAATTTTTAAGCTCACTCTTTTCGAGCGAGATTTTTCTGAGCCTCGCTCTATTTGAGTAAGGATTTTTTAACCTCACTTAATTTGAGCACGAATTCTCACTTTATTTGGGCGAGGTCTCAAAATTCTTTCTCAAAAAAGTCGAGGAAAAAAATTCTTTTTCAAAAAGGGTGAGGAAAAAAATTCTTACTCTCCAGAGAGTTATAAAATTGCCCTCAAATTCTCACTCGTATGGGGGCGAGAATTATGACTCGTAGATTTTCAGTGATATGCTTTGCAGTCTACGAAGAGTGAAAATTCCTTGAAGCCCTGCAAAGCAAATACTTCGCAGAACTTTAGCAGTGTGTTTCGTCCTATAATAACGTGTCCCCACCGTTATTTGTAATATTGTTCCGGTAACTGTGCTCCACTGCTCCCGTTCGATCTTTTTCATTTCCGCGCGCGAGTGGCAAAGTAAGGGGCTCGGCTGTTGTTTTCCTTTCTGCGGTAAAGGCGTAGTGGTGAGAGGTCCCAGCTAATTAGTCCTGGATCCAGGCAGGCGACCATCCGGCTGGACGGAGCTCCTGCAAGCTCCCGGTGTATTTATGGGCGCCCCTGCACTGCAATATCCGGTGGTGACAGGGGGAGGGGGAAATTATGCGGTGCGGCCGTCTGGAGGGTCAGGCCGGAGAAAAGTGATGCGCAACTCTAAGAGTGTTCCGGTGCTCTGCAAACTCAAGTGTGAGACAGTATCACACTTATTACTGCAGAACCACGGTCTATCACACTTCCAAGAACTAGTTTCTGTCGTTGAATAGCAATCACGTACGTTTTGGAGAACAGCATCAGCTTTGGTTCAAAAAATCCCGGTTAAAAAGAGCTACCGTGTGATGGGTTTCGGAACAACAATACATTAAATAATCGTAAATTAATGGTTTCGAAAATTTATATGCTCGTTGTTGTTTGCGATCAGAACCCCATAACATGGTAGCTCGTTTCAGCCGGGATTTAAAACCAAAGCTGATGCTGTTCTCCAAATCGTGCGTGATTGCTATTCAACGACAAAAAATAGTTTTTGGAAGAGTGAGACACAGTGGTACTGCAGAAATAAGTGTAATACTATCTCACACTCAAGCTTGCAGAGTGGGCTTGAGGTGAGCAGAGCAGGGCCTTCATACCCCAGCGTGGCACTACCGCAGCGTGGCCCTTACAGTCTCTGTACCCAAGCTAGACGTGGGCGCCGCACCGACGCCGACAAATTAAGACTCTCCGCCGCCGCCAACAGAAATTTATCGCCGGTCATTTCGTCATCGGCGTGGTCGGCGGCGCGGGTCTTTATGAAGCCCAAAGTTTTTCGCCAAAATCAAACAGTATGCCCAGTAGAAGGTAGGCAAACTAGTTCGCCTCACCTCACCATACTATGCACCAGTTTGTCCACTTTCAAAACTTTTCCAATAGTAAACGCGATTTAAACATTAAATATAAAAGCTTCAAACGATACAACAAAACCGCAAATGTTATCAGTCGAATTTTAGTATGGCGGACGCGAGTCGCGCCGCCGATCCTGGTATCGGCGCCGCCCCACTACCGACAAATTTCGGTCCGAACGCCGCCGCCGATGATGATCCGGCCAGTGGGTGCCCAGGTCTAACCCCATCCCATCCCATCCCATCCCAACCCAACTCAACCCAACCCAACCCAACCCAACCCAACCCAACCCAACCCAACCCAACCCAACCCAACCCAACCCTGCCCAACCCAACCCAACTAACCCAACCCATCCCATCTGCCTAGCCCAGCCTCCCCGGCGCGGCGGCGCCTCTCGCCCCGCGGGCGCGAGCTCGCACGCCGATTTAGGATCACTTGCATGAGCGTGTTTGACGCTCCGGGACGGCAGCAGCACTACTCTCGGGCGGGGCTAGGAGGGCGGGAGGGGTTGGAGTGGGAGAGCGGGTGGGAGAGGGAGAGCGGGCGGGAGAGCGGGCGGGAGCGGGAACTCTCCCCGCTGGAGCTGTTATAACCGTGTTAAGGAGTTTGGGGCCCGGCCCGGCGCAACGTACAGTAGTAGTTGGATGGGGATCCGTGAGGACCCTGGCCAACAACATCCCGGGCGGGTCGGGGTGGGTCTGGGCGGGGCTTGGCGCACTGCACGACACGAGGGTGTAGCGGGCAACAGCAGCCCCAGCAGCCCAGCCGCGCGGTCGCTATACGGTCGTGCCCGTCGAACTCTCTGCATTTACGAGCGCACCGCACCACAGTCGTGTGCGAGGCTGCGGTCACACTGATAATCCAAGTGTTCAACCCTTCAACACTTTAAAGTGTTCAATTACCATTTAAACATATAAATGTGTTCAACAGAGTTGTTGTACACTTACAAGTGTTCAACTCAGAAGTTGTGCACTTGTAAGTGTTCAACTCCCCAGTTACACACTTCCTTAGCTTGGACGCACTGCATCGGGGAAGTGTGCAACTGGGGAGTTGAACACTTACAGGTGCACAACTTCTGAGTTGAACACTTTTAAATGCACAACAACTCTGTTGAACACTTTTATTTTTTTAAATGGTATTTGAACACTTAAAAGTGTTGAAGGGTTGAACACTTGGTTTATCAGTGCACTTAGGTGCGCTCTCCCCATCAGGCCCCACTGCCATATATGACATGCTCAGAGTGCGTCCCGGGCCCGCGGGGCCAGGTCCCTCCCCGCGGACCCGAGGAAACGAGCAGGCCGCTCTTTGCCTTGACCCAGGCCAGGTGAGCCAGGCGGGGTGGGGCGGGCCCGTCCATAGACCAGCGCAGGTGAGCGGACGTGGAGGAACTCCCAAGCACTCTGTTGTGGCATCTGCTGTGTGTGTGTGTGTGTGTGTGTGTGTGTGTGTGTGTGCGTGCGTGCGTGTGCGCGTGTGTGTGTGTGTGTGTGTTTGGGCGCCCCGCCCTCTCCGGCCCCAGGCCCAGCTGGTCGTTAGCCCGGCCCGGGACTCACATCAGCCTAGCAAACACGCGTGGGCCATGGCCGTGGCTGCGCCCGCCTCCGCCGGGCCGCCCCCGGGCCTACGGTGTACAGCCGCCCCCCGCCCCCGAGGGGATGCAGGCCGCCCCCGCCCCGCCCCGCCCCGCCCTGCCTCTGACCTGACCCGACCCGACCCATACGCAGGAGGCGGGGTCACGGGGTCAGCGGGGCACCGTCTGCCGACTGATTCCGAAGATCGCTCTCGTACCCCCGTCCTTGTCGCACTCATGGGGCCCTGCCATCCCCAACATACGGCACCGCCATTGACACACTGGAAGTCGGAGTGCCCGCGTGCTGCTCAAAGCTACTGATACGTAAGTGAATTAACTATTAGCTCACTTGAAGGTGAGAGAAAAGTTTTCTCGGACTTGTTGGTGTCCGAATGAAACCTCGCTCGTCTCCAAGTGACATAGATTTTATACTTGCGCACCGACAAGTGAGATGTGCAAGTGAGCTAACATTGATTCTCCTGCAACTGAGCGACATTCGTAAACTGTAATTTCCAGTGTGAAGATGGATGCATAGTCACTCAGAAGGGTTTGTGCCCCCTCCACCTCCCCCCCTGAGTGTAAGTGCGAGTGGAGCGTTTCAACCACTCCTGCCGCTCAGCCTTATCCATCAGCCCCGAACGGCTCGAACCCTTTTCTTCTCACCCGCTCTCTCTCTCTCTCCCCTCCCTCCTCTGCTTTGCCGGCGGTGGGGCAAGGCAGGGCCCTGCCCGGGTACCTCTCCTGATCGTGTGTACCCTATACGTCGGACTGCCCTCGCTCCTCCCCTATAAATCTGTCCCGCCCCGCGCTCTCGGTCGAGTTTCATCGGGTGAGTGATGAAATTCCTCAAGTCAAGTCCCGAACCGACAGCTCCGCTCTCTCTCTCTCTCTCTCTCTCTCTCTCTCTCTCTCTCTCTCTCTCCCTCTCTCCCTCCCTTGGTCCTGCCAAATCTATTTGGAGTGAAAGGAATACCGTGCTGCTGAGATATCGCTACCTTCTTTTCTCTTTCCCTCTTGTTTATTTTCCATTTCATCCTGCTTTTATTTCCTCTCTGTTTCTATCGGGTTTCTTCTCTCCACTTGTATTCCCTGTGAGGCGGACGCGCCACGAAAACACGGTAAGATGAAAGGATCAAAGGCGTCTTGTTGCGTACGGCTTAGGCGAGGCGGGGCGGGGCTGCACGGCGACGCACCAGCCTCCATTCCGTTTCGAAATGACTTACCAAAGTGTTCAACGTTTATCGAATCATAATCCGTCGCAAGCATTACCACGTATGTTTAGCTGTTGTCATGCCTTCAACCCCTTGTCACCAAAACACCAATTTTCAGTCGTTTTCGCCCACTCATGTGTCTTCATCCATTTTCGTATATTCTTACCCCTCTTCACACATATCCACCCTTCTCACTTATTTGCACCCATTCTGAATAAATTTTGATGGCATATCTCATAATTTCCACTTTTGCTTGTTTTCATTGAGCCGGATTTCAAGCATCCTCAACCATTTCCATCCCTCTTCTGCTTTTACTTTCACTGCTTATTTCACTATTGCCGGCCTACACCTACATTCTACACTTTCTAAAACGAATTTTTTCGTAGAATACAAAGAATTCTGTGCAACCGTAATACCCAATAAATTTTCTTGTATTACAAAGAGTTTGTCTTTGTATTACTAGGAATTTTCTTTGTATTACAAAGAAAATTTTGCTTTGTATTGGCTTTGTATTACGGTTGCACAGAATTCTTTGTAATACAAGGAATTTTCTTTGTAAGAAGTTAAGAGCAGTGTATTCCTATGATGTGAGCATTATTATTGGTAGTTGTGTATACCCCTCCGTCCGTTTCCTCGCAGCAGTGCGGAGACGTCTCTCCGTGCCCACAATTATAATGAAAAACCCCGCAGTCATTCTGGTATTGAGCAGTTATAAATGAAGGTGCTCCAGAATCGTAACCTTAGGCGTTTGTTCTCGCCCCCCCCTCCCCCTCCCCCGCTCTCACGAGTTTCCGCCGCTGGTTTCCTGCCCCTTGAGTGGCGCCGCTGCGCCCGCGGGACCCCGGGACCCTCTACCCGCCAGCACAATGGTGTTGATTACAACGCCAATGAGGGACCCTATTCGCCCCTAAAGGTGCGGGTGTGAAGTTCAGTGGGGCTGTGGGGGAAGGGGGTGGGGGCGGCGGCGGGGGGCCGGGGGCGGACCGGAGGCGGGGCGGGGGGGCGGGGGTGGGCCGGGGTAGAGGCTAGGGGGCAAGCCCGGCTGCAGCAGCGTGCATTGTGGGTGCGACAATAGGAGCGCCGTCCCGGCACTGGCCGCGGGTGAGGTGGGGGCGTCGCCCTCAAGCTAAAGGGGAGGGGGGGGGGGGCAGCGCACGTGGCTGGAATAGACCTGGACTCTGCTCTGACGGAGCGAGGTGCGGCGCGCTGCTTCAGCAGGTACCTGGACACGGGGGTGTGGGTCTAGTCTAATAGCACAATGACCCACCTGGTGGGAGAGGCGATGACCCTAGGGCACTTGCAAGTGCAGAACTAAAGAGTTCTGCAGTTATAACTGTCAATAGTTATAGTATAGTAGTTAGTTATAGTAGTATAATAGTTATTAACTGGCAATCAGCATCTAACATGCGGCGGCAGAGGACCGCGAGAATTATGTTTTCGCGGTCGTGGTGCCTTCAAAGCGCTCTTTATTTCATTCGCTAAGTTATTCGTCGTTACGTTCCTATAGCCAACTGAGCACTGGTAAAACAAATGTTTAGTTATGGTGTATAGTTGGCAATTCTATACGAGACATGATGTATAGCAGGGACTAAACATAACAAGATGTTTAACACCTATACACTTCGTAAATGTATTGAGGTTAAATATTTTGTGATGCATATAGAAGTATACACTTGGACGGGGCTTCACTTGGAAAAGCATAGTAATACCACGCTGCGCCAAGTGTTTAGCCAACTGCACACTTGCAAAGTGTTTAAAAATGAAACATCTGCTTTATGTAAAGTTTGAACTATCACTGTAAATCTGAGAGTCATGTTTCTGACTGAAATTGAGCGAGGGATATAACGTCGCCCTAAAGGAGTGAGGAAATTCTATATCGCTCATTTGGAGTGATAAGCCTCACTCAAATCGAGCGAGATCACTAGATATCGCTCGTTTTGAGTCATAGAAGCGACTCAAAAGGAGTGATATTTAATAATATGACTCCCCAGGAGTGACAAAATTTGGGTCACCAATCTCGCTCCCCTGAGAGCGAGATTTCTCACTCCTCGATTTACAGTGATGCATGATGTAGTGTTTAAATATTATACATTAGCAGTTAAACATGAGGTGATGTTTAGAACTATACATTTGTCTTACCACTGAGTGCGCGGTGAGGGTGAGGGTATGGGAGGCGCACAGCGCTAAGTCTCCTAGCGCGGAAGCGGATATAGCGGGCGGTCCGGGCGGGGATTGAAGGGTATGTATATAATCCTCTCCGCACGGGCGGGGCGGCCAGCTTCAGAGCAGACCAGGACAATTGGCAAGTGCTGCGGTGTACACGCTGAGCGCGGCGAGGCTGGGCGGGGCGGCGCGGGGCGAGTATCCCTTTTCATTCATCAGATGGAACCACCACATCATGCTTGTGGGCAAACCGCCACCAACACCAACAGAGCACGGGTGATTCTCAAAGCTGCTGCGAAAATTCCTTTCAAACCGGCATATTCCGTCGTAACAAGAAATTGAATGAAAATAAATAAATGTAAACGAAAAACAGAAAAAAAACCTGGAGTTGTAACCCACCGGGCTACAGATCTCTTTGCATACTCCTTCCGAGTGTGGTGCGAGAGTCGACCGACTTAAGAAGATCGTGGACCCGGTGTCAGTGTTGCCAGACAGCTGTGTGGAGCGGGCAGTATTCGCGAACTGTAAAATTCTTACGAAGAAAATTCTTCGCAGCGTTGCGAAGAATTTGGCGCACCCTAAACGCAAGTGTGTACTTGAATGCAGTATTTCCTGCATACCTACATGTATTCAGGAAATAATGTGTACTTAGTCAAGTATGCAGGAAATAGTGTGTACTTGGACAAGTATGCAGGAAATCCTGTGTACTTGACCAGGTACACACTAAAACCTATGGGAGAGATTTAGTGTGTACCTGGTCAAGTACACAGGATTTCCTGCATACTTGTCCAAGTACACACTATTTCCTGCATACTTGACTAAGTACACATTATTTCCTGAATACATGTAGGTATGCAGGAAATACTGCATTCAAGTACACACTTGCGTTTCCAGAGCAGCTTACGAACGATTTTCTTCGTAATGCGAAGCATTTCTTCCCAAGGTTTTAACAGTGCCCCTGCCTACTAGGCCATTCCTGTGCATTCCTTTGCTGTGTGTTGGGCGGGTTTTGCCTACGCTCTGGCAGCACTGCCCGATGCGCCAAACTTGGCCGCGAGTTATATTAGACCACCCCTCGGACGCACCCGCAGTGCGTGCGCAACTCCCCGAAAAGTCTTTATATACGTACCCGCACCCGCTCGGGAGCTCAGTCCGAGTCAAATCACGAGTGTAACTCCATGAAACTCGTTCGGAGGTGCGTCCGCAACTCCCCGAAAAGTCTTTATATACGTACCCGCACCCGCTCGGGAGCTCAGTCCGAGTCAAATCACGAGTGTAACTCCATGAAACTCGTTCGGAAGTTAAGGCTACCATGTGGGCTCCTCTGTGTTTGTCCTTTGAACATTACCGACCTTACGCCTCCTAAAGAGACCTAGCGTTGCCTAGGCGGTACTTTCCTTACAATGGAATCATAACCTCAATACGGTTACAAGGTTATATCTCCTATATTTTTCAAACACAACATTTTCCTCACATTGTATCGATCAAATCCCTGTCGATTTCCAAGCTCTGCTAATACATATATCACATACAGCCCCCTTTGGCCCACCCCATTATTAGGTCATAGAGGAAGTTCCCTGGGCAGAATAGCAGTACAAATCACGATCTTTGGCGCGATACGCGCGCGCATGCGCACACGAGGAGACGCGCCGCCACAGTTGGAATGGAGTGGAGTGCCCCCGAGCAGTATTTCATTTTTTGGCCGGGGCGTTCGCTGACGTTTATGTTAATGTTCGGTGCATGGCTTAAGGGGAGGGACCTTCAGCAGCGGAAGCATACGTGTGTGCGAGTGGCGAGGGGGGGAGGGAGAGAGATAGAGAGAGAGGGGGGTATGAACTGCATGGTGATGAGTGAGAGAGAGGGAAAGGAAAAGGAGAAATCAGACCGCAAGCGTGATCCTGGGCGTCCCTCCCTAGGCTGCTGCGTGGGTGGTGTTTCACATTACCACAGTAAGGAAGGCAGAGAAAGATCACATTCGTCGGCCGGTTGCAGAATGATAGAGAGAGAGAGAGAGAGAGAGAGAGAGAGAGAGAGAGAGAGAGAGAGAGAGGAGAGAGAGAGAGAGAGAGAGAGAGAGAGAGAGAGAGAGAGAGATGCGTGCGCGGCCCCTCCGTGGCGTTGGGTTTATTTTGTTGTGATGCATAAATCTGAAAACGCACTGCTCTAATGTGGGGGAGTGCGTTAGCGTGTCGCTCCCCCACCGCGCCACGCTGGGGTTGGATGGAGCAAGCGCTGTTACGTAAAATAGGGACACCGCGACAGACGCGCAATATAAGGAATTGTTATTGAACTACTTTTGTTATTTCCTCCGGTCTCGCGGCAGGGCCGGGGCACGGCGGGGCGGGGCGGGGCGGGGCGGACTGCCCCGAATAGGATTACTTTATATCGAGGAAGCAGAAGTTTGGCCGCAACTTGATGAATTTCTCGTCGGGCGCCGCCGGCGCTGCGCCGAGGAAGGACGGGCCGGCCGCGGCGTCGGCGGAAAAGTGAGAAAAGGAATCCAATAGAATGAGAAATTCTTGAAAGCAGCGGCCAGGGCAGTTCCCCGCGCCCGCTGATGTTTCATTGTAAATGCATTTTATAGACTGATCCAAGCGTAGGCTGTGCCTCCGCATGCGCTCCTATTTTGTGCGTTTTGAGATTTGCGGCCCCCTCCAATAAGGGAAAAATTAAAGGCACAGTGTTTTATAGGGTATGACGAGAGCGTAATGCCTTATGCAAATAATGTGTTACAAAGTCAGTCCTTGGTGTTTCCAGTGCGGGGGAGGGCTGGCTGGTAGGTGTCCAGGTCCAGGTGCCCGGCCCCGCGCGGCCCCACCGCCTTGATGTTTAATTAATGAACGGCCCCCTGACCGCCCGGCTGGCCCGGCCGCGCTGTCCAACTTGTTTACTTCATTTGAATGTGGTGCCTAAAACAGCTATGCGCCCACTAGACGCTGTCCCCCTCCCCCCCCCTCGTTTCCCTGCCGCCCTTCCTGCTCGCCCTACTCCATGCAGTGCCATTCCTTACATTGTTCGTCATGAAATTGGGACTACACACTCTTTAAAGCTTACGGTGAATTTCACTGTAAGCTACGGTGAACTTGGCATCACCGTAACTTACGGTGAATTTTCACCGTAAGCTACGGTGAATGTCACCGTAGATTACGGTCATACCCCCTGATTCACCGTAAGCTACAGTGACATTCACCGTAGCTTACGGTGAATGTCACCGTAGCTTACGGTGAATGTCACCGTAGCTTACGGTGAAATCCACTGTAAGTTACGGTGATGCCAAGTTCACCGTAGCTTACAGTGAAATTCACCGTAAGCTTTTAAGAGTGCAAGCCTTGCGTCATTTTCCGTGTCGGGGGTTTCAGTAATACACTCTTAACCTCTTACAAAGAAAATTCCTTGTATTACAAAGACTTCTGCGTGCAACAGTAATACAAAGTCAATACACAGCAAAATGTTCTTTGTAATGGAAAGAAAAATATTTGTAAGACAAAGAAAATTCCTTTTAGTACAAAGAAAACCTTTTCGTAATACAAGAAAATTTATTTTATATTACGGTTGCACAGAATTCTTTGTATTCCCACAAAAAATTTCTTTGTAGAAAGTTTAGAGTGCACATCTTCATCACCGCATTGCGACGCGAATTCGAAGGCCGATTCGTGTGGTAGAGCTAATTTTCTCAGATAAGTTGTTGAAATGTGGTTCAAGTTTGACTCACGCTGGTCGCGGCCTCCCGGGTGCCCGGCAGGCGCCCAGGAGGCGGGGAGGGCCGTCCCGGCGCGCTGCCGTGAGGTCGGGTGGCCTACCCACCAGGCGCTCCCCGTAACCCACCGGTGCCACCAGCATCTTGCACTAAGAGGTGTGTAGTGTGTATGTGTACGCGCGCGTGCGTGCTTGTGTGTGTGTGTATGAGAGAGAGAGAGAGAGAGAGAGAGAGAGAGAGAGAGAGAGAGAGAGAGAGAGAGAGGGGGGGAGGGGGGGAGGGGCAGGAGGAGGAGGGGAGGGGGAGGAATTCCTTCATGTCTATGAGAGATAGTTTGCTCTCTCTCTCTCTCTCTCTCTCTCTCTCTCTCTCTCTCTCTCTCTCTCTCTCTCTCTCTCTCTTCCCCCCCCCCCCCGAGGCGAGGTGTGCGGTTGAGCCTTGGTGAGTACGCTGCCTCTCTCCATCTCTCTCTCTGTCTCTCTCTCTCTCTCTCTCTCGCTCTCCACCCCTCACGCTCTCGGGTCTCAATCCCAGGCGGTCCGGCCGGGTCCGGCCCGGTCCCAGAGAGTTCTCTTGTTTGTGAGGATGAGTGGTGCGCGTGGGAGCGGGCGAGCTGGACCAGTCCGTCTCGAGCGGAGGTAACCCCTCGGGTAACCCCCCGGGTAACCCCCCGCAGCCTCCCTGCAGCGCTCTGCGGCGTGGACCAGGCCAGGCTGGGCCGGGCCGGGCCGCTCTAATCTTATATGTAGAGGGTTCGGACCCGGCTGCCCCGCTATGAGATTAGAAGGCTGTACTGTTTGACTGTCCACTAAACGCTCTTGCATGTTGGCACAATACTGGCGCCACCCCACCCTTCTCTGCTGTGGACTCGCTCTGTATTCACCCCCATAGCTCTTCGCTCTTCCTGTGTTGGGCTCCATATACTTCGCAACAATGTGCACTTTCCAAAATCCTCACCGACCATTGTGGCAGCTGTATAATTGCGCAGCGATTGCGAGCAATCTTTTGTACTGCGTTGAAGACGTCTGCGATTTTTTTTCTTCCCCGCCAGTGGTGGGGCAGTGCCGATGATCGTCTGCGATATATAAGAGCTCCCCTGCGTTTTAGAGAGGCGATAAACCGGATGGAACGATTATTCGCAGCACATGTCTTGGGCATGATCCATCCGGAGCGGCGCCCAGGATCGAGCCGGGACCTGCTGCTGCACGCTGCAGGCCCTACCACCTCTCTCCCTCTTTCTCTCTCCCCCTCCCTCCCTCCCTCTCTCTCTCTCTCTCTCTCTCTCTCTCTCTCTCTCTCTCTCTCTCTCTCTCTCTCTCTCTCTCTCTCTCATAGCGCACACTCAGCCCGGCGCGTGCGCGCGCTCCTTCCCCCCCTCTTCCCTACTCGAAAGAGGAGGGCGAGGGGTCGGGGAGTAGGAAAAGAGAGAGGAAAAAAAATCGGCACGGCTGCTGGGGAAAAGCTATGGGAAGCAACGCCTTTATTTCACACTCCATTAGAACACCCACCGTGGCTGTGAGTGGGAGAGAGAGGGAGTGGGAGAGGGGTGTGCGGCAGGCAGCTCAGGGAGAGCGTATTGGGGCGGCGTCGAAGTGCGTGCCTCCTTCTTGTGCCCTGTGGTGCATGCCATGTCCTGTCGTGAAACGCTTCGCCAAGCAGAAAACGAAAATCACTGGCGTTGCTGCCTGCACGTTTCTCTGTCCGTTGTGGGGTTGTAAGGGGGTGGGGGTGGGGGGTGGGGGTGGGGGGTGGGGGTTGGGGGTGGGGGCAGCTGCGGGGGCAGAAGGCGCGGAGGAGCGAGCGGGGGCCGGCGAGCATGCTCTCCCAGCGGTCTGTAAATCCTCAGCTAAGCGCTTGCGGAGCCCGCCGGGGCCAGCCGGAGTCTCCTCCCTGCACAGCACAAGATCCCGCCGCTGGTGTGCTGATCGCGGGACTCGGAATGAGAGAGGCTCTCCTAGGACCCGCCCCACCCCGCCCCGCCCCGCCCCGCCCCGCCCCGCCCCACCCCACTCCGTCCAGTCGTCCTTGGGGCAGTCAGCAAACATAGAGGGGCTGCGACGCGACCTCACGCCCAGCGCCGCGCCGCACCCTACACTCTCGAATGTGTGTGGTTTGTCGATATTGAGGAGGAGACATGGGTGTACGCTTTGGCTCATCTATTCTGAAGTCTAGTCCTGATAGGTGTCACAGGGTCTAGGGGTAGGGAACACTGAAAACCCAACAGTGAGCACTGCACGCTGTTTATAAAGTGTGCACGGTATGCTCACTGTATATAACACTGTTAAAAAATATGTTGGAAATTCACAGCACCTCTACCAAGGGGCAGAGCCAACTCGAAATAAACGTGTACACAGAAATACCTGTGTATTTCTAGAAATGCCCTAAAAATACAAGGAAGTACACTACAATACACAGAAATACATAGAAATACTCAACAAAAATACGAGAAAAATACCGAAAAATACATAAGAAATACAAGAAATACAAGGCAAGTGTACACAGAAATACATGAGTTGACCACCCCTTGACCTCTACTGTGAAAAAAGTTGCCAGAACTCTTCGTTAATTTACAACAGAGTCCGCTGTATTTAAACCAGAACTCTTCGGGAAATTACATTTGTCCCCTGTACTTAAACCAAAACTCTTCAGGAAATTACAACTGCACTGTAAACCCTGGAATCCAATTTCTCACCCGAAATGGGAAAGGACACTTTTCCATGCTAAATTGGAGTGAGAATTTTTAACCTCACTCTTTTCGAGCGAGATATTTTTAAGCCTCGCTCTATTTGAGTAAGGATTTTTTAACCTCAATTAATTTGAGCTCGAATTCTCACTTTATAAGGGTGAGGTCTCAAAATTCTTTTTCATAAAGGGCGAGGAAAAAATTTCTTACTCTCCAGAGAGTAATAAAATTGCCCTCAAATTCTCACTCGTATGGGGGCGAGAATTATGACTCGAAGATTTTCAGTGTGTCCTCTGTATTTTAACCAGAACTCTTATGGAAATTCCAACTGGCCTCTGTAGTTTAGTCAGAGCTCTTCAGGAAATTCCAACTGTCCTCTGTATTTAAAGAAGACTGGCTTCAAAAATGTGGTCGACTGGCCGACAAAATAATTCACTTTGAGGTAGCAAAATGGTTCTTTTTTGATTACAGAGAATTGTTGGGATTCCACAATCGTTCCGTATCGAGGAAGTGCTGGGAAATCACAAAAAAATTAATATATTTATATATATTTATAACGTGAGCATGGCCATGCTCACTGTAGGTAATGTGTACATGGCCATTCTTACTGCGTATAAAATGTGAGCAATGCACACTGTTGGGTACGCAGGAAGCATCTCCATGCACACGTTAAGTTCACAAATGTGTACAATGCTACGTGTACGTGCATGTTCGAGGGGGTTTTCACTTTTGTAATACCCTGTACACCTGACTGGGTATTACACGGTATTACGCGTAATGTAATACCAAAAAATATCAATATATGCTCTACGATTGCAAAATTTTCTATGTAATACCGGTGTAATACCGCGTAATACAGTGTAATACGGAGTACTCTGTACAAGTTTTCTCGGAGTAAATACCCCCTCGTGCATGTTCATGCACGCGTTTTATACAGTGAGCATATCATGCACACTTTACATACAGCGTGCATGCCATACACGCTTTACATACAGTGTGGTAATGCTCACTGTTGGGTTTTCAGTGAAGTGGAAGAGTGAATAAATAGCGTCCTGTTTTAAGACTTATTTTCGTTCGGTTAGATACCTATGATTTTTTTTTCTGACATCAGTGATGCGGAAGTCAGCATGGAAGTCAGCAGGGCTCAGGCTGCGCCAAGAACTGTGTTCCAGGCCAGAACAAGAGGGCCAAATTGTCGACGTCGAGATGTCAAGTGAGAGAGGGGGAGAGGGGCGGGGAGGAGAGGGAGTAGTGGGGGAAGGAAGACATGGGGACTCATTCTGGGATCCATCCACACGGTGGGGCAGGGCAGGGCGGGGCGGGGCGGGGCGCGGGGGGATGCTGGGCTAGTTTTGCGGGAAAGCAACCCCTGGAGCCTCGCCTGGGCTGAGGGAGGGCGAGGCAGGCACAGCCTTGCAGTTCACACAAAGCCCCACTTAGCCTCCGCCGCACTGTCTGTCTTAGTCTCTGGTCGGGCGGGGCGCGGGGCGCGCTACCACTCCCTGTCTCGCTCGCTCGCTCTCTCTCTCTCTCTCTCTCTCTCTCTCTCTCTCTCTCTCTCTCTCTCTCTCTCTCGTGCCCTCATTAGCACCCACAATGGGTGGGACAGAGAGTGTTGTAACGCCCCGGCCCGGCATGCGCAGCCCTTATCCCCACTTAGGCCCCATACGGGAGGGCCGAGGGCGCGCGGCGGCCCGAGGGACGACCAGAGAGGGCGGCGGAAAAGTCATCCACTCCCCTAGCTCCCGCCAGAGCACAGCATTCATTCCCGCGAAACCGTGAGATTTAAAGTGAAGTTTTAGTTTGGGATCTTTCGGAGCCTTGACGTTTCCCGCGGACGGTCGGTGCCCCCAGGCAGCCAGAACCCCCGCGCTCGCTCCCCGCCCCTGCGCTGCCGTGTGAGTCGGCCGCTGCCCGCCCCGCCCCGCCCCGCCCCGCCCCGCCCCGCCCCGCCCCGCCCCGCCCCGCCCCGCCCCGCCCCGGGCAGCCGCGATCTTTGGCTGGGGTCGCTTTGATGTCGGCTGCGCGCTGCTTTCCATATGCAATGAAATTCCGCGCGAATACTGCCGCCTCTTCTTTTGCCTGCGAGGAGGAGGGCGAGTGTGAAAGGCGCAAGAAGGGGGGGGGGGGGGCGGCAGACGGTCCGTCTGTCTGTTTGCCGTTCTGAGGCAGTCACCACCGCCGAGGCCCTGGGGTCAAACGGCTGGTTTTCATTTTCCGAATTCAGCATTATTATTATTATTGTTTTATTATTTATTTTCATTTTATCTTCTCGTTGAAATTCCTTTAGGCGGTAAGGCGGTCTGTTGCGTCGCTCTCTTTGAGGAGATGTTTATCCCAAAGCGGGGATGGGGCGGAGGCTAAGTATACACTCCCAGGGCGACCAATTTGACTCGATCAAGTTACTAATAACGCCTTAACTCGTCTGCATTTCTGACGGCGGGGCGGCGGTGGGGTTGGCCTGGGCCCCCCGCGAGATGAGACGGGGATAAAAGGTTTTTGCCTCTCCATCGCTCCTCTCGCTCGCCGCGACTTGAAAATAGAGTTCGACCAAGTTTTTCGGAAACGAAAACTTTGTGGCCCGTTAGCGTCTTGTGGGGGGGTAGGGTAGGGGGGCCGGACAGCGGGACGCGTAGACCAACTTGGATGCGACGCGTGCCGATGACCTCCGTGGGGATAAAAGGGGGGGGGGGGGGTGATCATTCGTCGTCGCCACTCTGGCCCGCCGTCGGAGGTGGATAAAGAGGAACGGTATACCGTTGGCGCGCGCGTGAGAGAGAGAGAGACAGAGAGAGAGAGAGAGAGAGAGAGAGAGAGAGAGAGAGAGAGAGAGAGAGAGAGAGAGAGAGAGAGAGAGAGAGAGAGAGTTGTTGGAGATTACATCTGCGCCAGGAGGGTGACCGAAAGAGGGAAAGTGGCGAGGATAAGATCTGTCTATGAGGGGCGGATGAAAATAAAAGTCAGCAGCTCAGCCGTTGACGGACGCAACAAATCCCGCTACTGCCATCCACACTTCTTGGATTGGACTCCGGTGCCATCTTAAATCGCTGGGAAACTCATATCTCAATTGTTTCATATGGCCCCTTACGGGAGGAAATAATCTTCCCAAGGGATTTCGAGAATATTACGTATAGCTATAATGTTTAATCTTGTAAATTGACTTTTAAAGTTTCATTGAAAGTTAAACCACAGATATCCTGTAAATTTGAATTGGATATGAACTCTGGTAAAACTAAAGCGTTGTTGTACCTCTTCTTCAAGCGTACGAAACCTTACACCCTTCTTGAAGCGTACAACTACGCTCTAAGGCAAACGTACATTTAGGTAGGAGGAAGGAGCGCATGAGTTCTTTTACGCTTGAATAAGGGCGTACGGACTCGTTCGCTTCAAGAGAGCCCGACGCGAAAAGATCTGTACGCTATCAGGTGGTTTTAACTTTGTTCTGACGAACAGAGACGTACAGTTTGCGACCATCTGCAAGTGGTTCGCTGAGGTTCGCTTCGTAGGTCGCAGCATGTTCGTCAAGGTGCGTCAAAAGTGCGCAGATGTTTCACTTTGCACCCTATTCCGAACTCAGAGCGAACATAGTTCGTTTTTGCGGCGACGTACCGGGGTCGCTACTTCTTCGCCATCAGAGCGACCCATAATCTGTTCGCCTGCGGTACGCTTTCAGTTCGCCATTAGTTCGCTTGCGGTACGCTTTGAGATAGCCTGCGGTCCGCTTTCAGTTTCGGTAAGCTTTCAGTTCGCCTGCTGTATGCTTTCAGTTCGCTTTTGGTTCGCTAAATGTTCGCTTTTAGTGCGCGTTTGGGTACGGGAGGGGTCGCGGGTAGAAAGGGGGGGGGGCGTGGAAAGGGGAGGGGGGGAGGGGCTCGTTTAAAAATGTGCAGCCCCGAATTCAGTCCGGTCAGCCGAGCTCTTCACGGGCTCTCGCCCAACGGCCAGCCCTGAGATGCACCCGTAATGTTACAAAAAACGCCAACCTCTGGTCTGGATGTGGCCGAAAGCACTATTCGGGCCAATGCCGGGCTTTCCACGAGCGGGTTTGCCCGAAATGAGACCTGCCCTTCCTGGAGCACGCCGTGGAGTGCTCTGCGCCAGCTCGAAACCGCAGCCGTGCACCAGAAGTCCCTCCGCCCGCCTGGTGCCGTGCGAGAGAAGCCTGCACTTTCCGCGTGCTCCGTAGTGACTGCTGCTACCCAAACTGCGCTAACTTGTCCTGCCATACACAACTATACATCTCTCCATACGGTCCGCACGAGTCACTTACTGAAAAAATAAGAAACACAACAAGTACCGGGTGTTTCTTTGAATGCGTAAGAGTGTTGTGGGTTTGCCAACCCAATTCACCCGTAAAAAAAACCATAGAGTCCTAGAGGACTCTAAGGACTCTAAGGCACCATGGCCCCTGCAGCGCTTGCGAGTATGTAATCCCGCAACACTGTTACGTACTCAAAGAAACACCCGGTACAAACCAGTGCATGTGAGCTTCAAAGCCATCACGCGCTCAGCGTAAGCGACACATCCTCACACAACGACAGCTGGCGTCGGACTGAGGAGGAGAGGAGACGGGACGGGAGACGGGATGGGATGGCCCGGGGGCCCCGGGCCGGAGCAGGTAGCCGATGACACCGCCGCTTTGTTAATCCCCGTGGCTTGTGCAGCGCACCCCTTCCCCTCCCCTCGTGAACCGATGGCGAACTCAAGTCGCTGTGTTCGCTCCCAGAGCGACTCGATGGCGAACTCAAATCGCTGTGTTCGCCACCAGAGCGACTCGATGGCGAAATTAAGTCGCTGTGTTCGCTACTAGAGCGACTCGATGGCGTACTCAGTTCGCCCAGAGGGGGACCACTGGCGAACCTCCGACGAACCTTCGTGGCGCTCGCCCGGAAGCCTGGCGAACCTCAGCGACCCGTTGGCCTACCCGGCGCGAACCTCCGCGAATCGATAGCGAAATGAAAGCGTACTAAAAGCACACAAATCTTTTTGCGTCGGGAGGCGTTCAAGTACGCTTTAGTTTCACCAGTGAATTTGCATCTTAAGTACGGTATCATTCGCCCCGTTACCTGCGACCGTTCTCTTTGAGATCGAGCAGGGGTGAAATCTTACCCTTTGGTACACTGGGCAGTTCGGATGAGATATCAAGGAAAATGCTGATTGTTTCTGCTGGACAATCTCAATGCGAACTTCACTTCACAAACTTCAAAAAATGCTAAGAAAAACTGAAGACATTCGGTAAATTCTGAGTTTGTTCCCTCCCAGTTGTGACCCTGTCGGGCAGTCCCCCGGCGCAGCGCAGTGCTCGCTGTCAGATATTGAAACAGTGTTGAGGGGAGCGTTCAGCGGGCGCGCTCTGCGACTCATTTGCATTTTAGATGCGGATCGAGAGAAAATAGAGGGGGTAGGAATGCATCAGCCCGTCCCCCCCCCCCCGAAAACGGCTGTCTCACTTTATCAGACACTCACCTCGCGCTCAAACGGATCCCCTATCACCCGCACCGCTCCCTCTTTCTCTGTCTGTCTTGTTTCTCTCTCCCTATCTCTTTGCGCCGGACGCGACCCTCTGACATGGCGCATCTTTCCCTCGTTTGAGGGGAGTTTATCCTCGCCTTTGGAAGATGAAGAGGAGGAGAAGGGCGAGGAGGAGGAGGAGGAGGAGTGAGAAGTGGAAGGGCGAGGATGTGCGTGGGAGGCAGAGGAGGGGAGGGGTGGGGGCGGGGGCGGGGCCATGGTGAGGTTAGCGTGTCACCCGATCTGGTGGCGCGCCCACCCCCTGCCCCCTCTCCTCCCCTCTCCTTCCCTAAGTGCCGGATCATGTCGCTAATTTCGGGATTAGCGCAGCGATGGCGTCCCCAGCCCACGCGCCCCTGTGTACAAGTACCTGCTCCCCTCCGACGCCTGCTAACGCTGCACACTCCTCCAAAAATTATACGCAAGTGAAATTTTTAAACATGCATTTCACTTTAATGAAATGAGTCTTTCCCGCATCCCCCCCCCCTCCAATCTTTTAAAAAATCACATTGTTAAACCACCGCTCCGCTTACGGCGGGTCATCGCTGGGCCCGGGCCGGGCTCCCGAACCGGAAGGAGCCAATGCCTAGTTTGGGGGAATTTCCCCCGGCGCGGCTGGCGGCTGCTCCGCGCTCTTTGCAGGCGCACTTTGTGCACTTCCTACACGCGCACCCTGGGGAGAGCCTGCTCCGTCCTGCCCTCCCCTTGCAGATTGCCCTACTGGATGAAGGCGCCGGGCTGGGCCAGCAAGCCAGGCAGCCCTTTTCCCTTTTTTCGGCTGGTTATCCTCCCCCCCCCCTCTGCGTCGCGGCTTCGCGGCCTGGGCGCCGTCGTTACCAACAAGTTTTTCATTTTAACGCCCGGGTGGATGCCGAAGGACGGAGGACCTCTAGGCTCTCTAACGAGGCGGTGCGGCGGGGCCCGGCCCCGGCTGTGGCCTGCCCCTCGCTGCCCTGCCCTGCCCTGCCCTTCCCTGCCCTTCCCTGCCCTGCCCTGCCCTTCCCTTCCCTGCCCTGCCCTGCCCTGCCCTGCCCTGCCCTGCCCTGCCCTGCCCTGCCCTGCCCTGCCCTGCCCTTCCCTTCCCTGCCCTTCCCTGCCCTTCCTTGCCCTGCCCTGCCCTGCCCTGCCCTGCCCTGCCCTGCCCTGCCCTGCCCTGCCCTGCCCTGCCCTGCCCTGCCCTGCCCTGCCCTGCCCTCCTGCCCCTCTCCGCCTTGCCTTGCCCGGCGTTCGACGGCCCGAGTGGAGCGGAAGTGCAGGAGACAGCCCCGCGAGACAGAGCTGGCCCGCGCGGTGATAAGGGCTGGGGAATTAAGGAAAAGCCAAGGCAGGTGATGAGCTGAGGTCTGGGGGAAAAAACAAAAACAAAAAAAAAAACGCTTTTACGAAACCCTGGCATAGACAACGGAGTTTTTAAAATTACGGTAAAATTATTGTGAGGGTACATAGTAAAACTGAGAGATAAATTTGCATTTCTTTATGTAAAGAAGACACTAAGAATATAGAAACGAAGGTCCTAGCACCTTTGCAGGGGTGCTACGGAAATTTTTGAGTTTAGTGCCTTTTAAAAGGCACTAAGGAGGCCTAAGGGTTCTAAAAATTAGTGCCTGTAGCAGGTTTAGTGCCTTTGTAGACTCACTAATCCTTTAGCACCTTTTAAAGGTGCGAGTTAGCACCTTTGTTTCTCCAGTGCTGCCTACTCCCTCCCCGAAAAAATATCCCTAACCCTTTTTCACACTCGCATCTTATGTACTTTTTTGTACTTAGCTGTGTAAATCTATGTGCAAGCGTAGCTTTTGTAAAATTTCATTTATAATTATTCAAAAATTCTGACGTTATTACGTAAAAATGAGCCTTTTTTATGCTTAACGCTGTAAGACTTTTTAACGTAAGTTACGCATGCACGTAGATTTACATAGCTACGCACAAAAAAACTTCATAGCCGGGAGTAAGTTCTTTTGCCTGACGAGTCGAGCATTGCCATAGAAACCAAAATTCCAATTCAAATTTACAAAATCTCTACACACTAAAATACTAGGGACAATTTTGTTCCTAATTGATCACGAATCCGTGCATGCGCATCATGTGTCCGATTTCTTTCCTAAATAAAGAAATAAAAGTGCACTATTGTGCAGTTTTACTCCGTTCTCAGGCATGAAATCATACACATGTTGCGCATGCACGGATTCGTGCTCAATTAGGAACAAAAATTGTCCCTAGTATTTTAGAGTGTATGATACAGATTTTAACTAGACTTATTCAGAATCTAATGTACAAGATTAAACTCTATAGTTATACTTTACTGCGGGGAAAATGTTTTCGTAGATGTACAGTATATTTTGTGATTCACTGTGTACAACATATTTCGTACATGTACGACTTTACGCTTTTCGACTTTGTTGCTCACCAATCGATTCTGAGTTGATACAAATAGTCATAAAAATTTACAATATATGAATTGTTATTGTACAAGACCACTCACGGGGAAAATTTCCCCGTACCCAGTACAAGAATTTCTCAGAGTGTTAGTATTTTTTACTGTGGCACACGTTGGACGGTGAAGTTGATCAGCCCAGACTGTTTTTTTAAAAAATGGGATCGGCTAGGGCTTATAAAATTTTAAATGGGTGTACTGACGTCAACTAATCTACTAACAAGTGGCGTGACTGTTTTTTCGATACGCTGATCTGCGCGGGCCTACTTCTTTACATCGGTTTAGCACTTGCCCTTAATTACCTACAAACTTTGACGATCTATGCCTAGAATTGTTTCCCCCATTTATCTCAGCCAGCACTGCACTTTCTTTGTACATCGACAGGTAAACACATTTTCAATTGGATTTGGCATCCTCTCTGTAAAACCTCGTCAGACCATACTTTCTGTGTAGTTCTATAACGATGAAAACTGTGTAAAGAAAGGATATACCAAGTTAATACCGTGGAAGTTTATCTGTCACTCGCATTCTAGTGAAAAATGCACGTCATGTATAGTCCTTCTTTCAAAAACGTATTTTTTAACAACCGTATCTTTTTAACTTTAAAAAATAAAAATAAAGATTCTGTTTAAGCTGCTCGGAAACATGGACGTCGTTTAAACTGTATGACTCTCGTAAAGACACGAGTCTTGTTGCCTCGGCATCGGGTGGCTGTGACAGCGGCAAGGCGAGGCTCGGCGGCTCGAGGTCTCCTCGGTCTAGCCTCTTGGCTTCTTGCAGCCCTTCTGGTCTGCTGCTGAGGGGTGGCAGGATCTCCCAGCTAGTGGCAGGGGTTTAAGTACGGCCCTATTACATCTTGGGGCGGGGCGGGGAGGCAGCGCAGGTCGTGCGGCACTGCCTCGGGGCTCGGAACAAAATGTGCACCACCTCGTCGAAACTCATATCACGACGCGCGCTAGAGACGATTAAGCTCATATGCTCGATGCTTTTCTTTTCTTTCTTTTTTTTTTCAACCTCCTCATACCCCTGGGATTGCATCCTCTTTTAAAGAGAGCGCTGGTCTGAGTCATCACCGTGAGTAATTATTTACAGAGTACTGTATATGGTGTTGGTTTTAAGGGCACTCCCTTTTAGGACAGTGACGGCTTGGTAGCAGCGGCAGTGGGCTTGGCTGGGGGGTCCAACCGGGCTGCTATAAAGAGCAGCCGTAAAGCAGGCCTCTCTCTCTCTCTCGCTCTCTCTCTCGCTCCCTCCATATCTGTCCCCTATCGCCCTCCTCCGCTTACCTCTCCGGTGGGGGGAGCTGCGGACAGATGAGGCGTCTCGAGGACAGATGTGGCCGGCTATCTTGGCCTCTCCATCGCGATCCACAATGAGAAAAGTTGAGCGGAAGTGCGGGGCACGAGTTGGAAGAGAGAGAGAGAGAGAGAGAGAGAGAGAGAGAGAGAGAGAGAGAGAGAGAGAGAGAGAGAGAGAGAGAGAGAGAGAGAGAGAGAGAGAGAAAGAGAGAGAGAGAGAGAGAGGGTTAAGGCGAAGAGGGATGAAGAGTGAGGGGAGGGGGTTCGAGGGAGCAGACCGGAAGTAGATTTGGTCGCTGCTGCGCGCGCGCGCATCCGAAAGAGAAACCAGAACAAAGTAGCGTTTTTGTCGCTTGAGCAGAGCAGCGGGGCGGGAGGCAACTGCCTTCGCAAGGTCCA
The DNA here is from genome assembly GCA_029379305.1 of Frankliniella fusca. Classification (NCBI taxonomy): domain Eukaryota; kingdom Metazoa; phylum Arthropoda; class Insecta; order Thysanoptera; family Thripidae; genus Frankliniella; species Frankliniella fusca. The sequence continues at coordinate 68,858 of JAHWGI010000981.1, read as the reverse complement.
CGCACCTTGATTTCATGGACACAGCCCCGCCCCGCCACGCCAGACCATCCAACCCTCTCTCCCGCGGGCCTCTTTCACGTTAATCCCATTGAGCGCCCCGCCCCGAGTCAGACCGTGTCAACTGTTAGGGGTGGGGTTGGCCGCCGCCATGCCGTCTTTCCTTCTGAGTCATTAAACGGATTCATTTTCCAGGACCGCCTGGGATCCCCTTCCCTTTCCTCGCAAGCCTGCCTCACCCCCCCCCTCCACCTCACCCTGCCCCGCCTCACCCCGCCCCGCCTCACACCGCCCGTTCCCGCCCCGCCTCGAAGCAGCCAGCCTGTCTCCCTCTTGACATGAAGCGACACCCTTCCTCAGACCAGATCTGTGCCTGCACTACGCTTAAGGTTAGAAATCTAGGAAATATTTCATAGACAAACCCTGCCCACAAGGCAACCTGCCACACTGTGGTGTCCGAATGTTGCCTAGTAGGCAGGGTTTATCTATGAAAAATTTCCTAGATTTGCAACTCTAACTGTGCTTGCGCCGCTCCCCGAGCGCACACTGCACCGAGCATACGGCGTTTGGTCGTTTGCGGCACTAATCCCTCAGGTCAGAAGGGTCGAGTGTCGATTGCGGCGGGACCGAGGGTCCGGATTGTCGTTTGCGGGGCGCGCGGGGAAATCCGAAGGAAGAAAGAGAAATTTCTCTCCGTGCGGCCGGTATGGATGGCGGAGTGTGTCGATTGCGGCGTGTTTTAATTCCCTGCTCTTTCTTTTTTTTCTCAGGTGAGTTCATCGCTGCCCACACGAACGCGATCCAAACAAAGGCAGAGAGAAGAATTACAAGGTAAATGTTTAGACCGTGCTCACAGCGGAACTAAGGTTTCTTTGATTCCAGGAGAAATCTGATTAGAGAAACGTTGAGCCCTATGTGAAGAAAATCCCCCTCACTCGAAGGGGATTTTCATTTTTCAGGAAGTTGCTCTTGCCTCAGGGTACACTCTAAGTGGCAATGTAGGTACTTTTTCGTACATGTGAAATGTAAATATATAAACATTCAGATTTATGAACAAAATTGTGCCGAATTACGTAGAATTTTGCGCATAAATCTGCATAAATTGTTACCTGCAGAAAAATGTACAAAATTAAACAGATTTATATGAACAATATTCTACATAATTCAGCACGATTTTTTTTTTTTTTACATAAATTGGCATGTTTAGCTAGTTACATTTCATATGTAAGAAAAAGTACATGGCCAGTTGGCGTGTAAAACGTTTTCATGATGCTTAAGGTCAAATTTTCCTCGCGGATCAGAGAGACAGTTTTTCTGAGGGCGCGGGAGACTTACAGCGGTAAGTCTATACAGCCTGCGGTCGGCAGCGAGTGCTGGGGCCGGGCCCCATGTGGTCTCGGCATTGTGCTGACAGCCCAAGTCAGCGGGGGCAGTCTGACAAAACCTCACGAGTTTGGGAACACTGGTGTCGGCCCGCCAGGCCGGGGCGGGGCGGAGCGGGGCGGGGCGGAGCGGGGCGGGGCGGGGCGGGGCGGTGCGGGGCGGTGCGGGGCGGTGCGGGGCGGGGCGGGGCGGGGTGAGACAGGGCTGGGGGCCTATTTAATCCTGCGGCCGGCGCGCTGGCGGCGGTGTGGGTCTGCGGGGTCGTGACAGCAAAGGGCAGGGGCGGGCCGAGCAAGAGGGAGGGGCAGGGCGGGAGGGACACGCGCAGAAAGTTGATAAATCGGCATTAAAATGCCAAAAGTGTAGCAAGAAAGGAAGGGAGTGCGTGGTGGCGCGGCCGTGCAGTGCAAGCGCGGGGCTGGCTGTGTGTCCGGGGCGGGGCGGGGCGGGGCGGGGTGCAGTCGTGCGCGCCTACCGCCAGCAGCAGCGTTATCCGACGCATCCCGCACTGTTCAAGTTCTGCGAAGTATTCTCACTCTTCGTAAACTGCAAAGCATTTACTTCGTACATGCGGTAAACGAAAACCTCGCAATCCGAAAGCGCAGAGGTGCGCTGTCCTTTTCTATACATATAAGGGAGAAAAGGACGCAGCGCATCCAAAACCGAGGTGCGCTCTCGGATTCCGAGGTTTTCGTTTTCCGTGTATAACTTACAGAGAGAAAAAAGATACTTCGTAGGCTACAAAGCTCGTGCTTCGCAGACTGCAAAGAAATTCTTTGCAGCGAGCGTACAAAGTCTCTGTTTTCTTGGCAAGTTACTAAGCAAAATGCTTCGCAGGTTACGTAGAGTGAGAATTGTTTGTAGCCCAGCGATGCGAAGCGAATACTTTCTAAGAACTTTAACAGTGCTCCCAACCCCAACCCCGCCGCACCCGCATGCAGCCCGCAGAATCAGAATTCGTCCGGTTCGCCCAGCCGCTGCTGTTTGAGACGCACAATGGGAAGCATTACTTCTGGAGGGGGAAAAAAAAGTTGAAAATATCCTGGCAGGGGTGGACTGGTGGCCTCAGCAGCCCCCTCCACCCCCGCCCTCCCACTGGCCACCCTTTCCTCCCCTGTTATGCCGCACTCGCTTAATTTTTCATCTCCTACATGACTCGTCGGGCTGCAGTGTGATACACTGCGGGTTGCGAGAAGTGTCCTTTGCACGCTAATGATGCAAAACTCACTGCCGGAAATGAGAAAGCGTGGAGAAGAAGAGGCGGGGGAGGCAGGAAGAGAGAGAGAGAGAGAGAGAGAGAGAGAGAGAGAGAGAGAGAGAGAGAGAGAGAGAGAGAGAGAGAGAGAGAGAGAGAGAGAGAGAGAGGGGGGGGGATATGACACTCATTGCGCATGCGCGTCACATCAGAATCTTCGTTTCCGCATCGGAGTTTGTATTAGGGGCGCCTTTGCTTTTCCGAGGAGGGTTCGCCCGGAAATACGCCCCGCGAGATGTCGCTTTAGGGGGTAGTAGGGGGTGGCTGCGGGGGGTGTGCTCTTCAGCAAAGCGCAAAGGATGTAATCCAGGGGGAACACCCGAATATTGTTCCTTGTGATCAGTCGGAGCGCCATAGCACAGCACGGCTCAGCCGGGCGCGGCCGCTTTGCTCTAGTTCCTGCACGCTCCAGCACGCTCCATAGCACGCTCCGCGCTATGAGGTCTTGTTGATAAGGGGTGGGGGTGGGGGAGGAGTGGGGGGGATCTGTATGTTGCCTACATACAGGGGATTTGTAGCCCAAGTTGCCTACCTTTCAGTCGGTTCACCTTAGTCCGACGTGTGTCTGTCTGTGTGTGTGTGTGTGGGGGGGGGGGGGAGGCAATCGCCCCCCCCCTCCGCCGCCCTCTCATAACGCGCCTGCTCCTGCACGCTCCAGCACGCTTCAGCCGCACGCAGTACGTGACGGGCTGGGGGGAGGGGGAGGGGTAGCCTCACCGGAGCAGGCAGGCCGGGCCGGGCCGGGCCCACCAAGGCCCCGCGATTTGTAACCTTATCAAGCAATCTGCCGCTGTTTTGTTGTCGGGAATGCGGCACCCCGAGACCCTGATGAGGGGGGTCGGCCGGAGAGAGGGAGGCTGCGTGCGCTCCTTCCGAAAACTTTTATTGGTGTGGACAAAGGACGCTTTAATTGATTTATTTCCGGCCGCAGGCCTACAGGCCCGGCCGACGGGCCAGTCAGTCGCACTCAACTTGACGCAAGCAGGCTTGGCCGTTGTCTGTCTGATGGCCTTCCCTCCACCTGGAGCACTCCCCCGCCTCCGTCGTGTTTTTACTCCCCCTAGCCTACCCCCCCCCCCCCCCAGGTATGTTTTGGAATTAGCACCTCGACACCGGGCCGCCACTTGAGCCGGGCCCTGTGCACACTCCCGCTATGGTCTGCCCTAGCGGCCGAAGGGCCACCCTGGGGTTTGTAATTAGAGCGAGAACATCTCCTCCGCGCCTAGGCCCTGTAGGCCCTGTGTATCGCCCCTCGCAGTGCGGGCTGCTCTCTGTGCCAGGCGAGGGCCGCAAGCAAGGCCGCAAGGCAGTGGGGGCCTAACATGGACTTTCCTCCCTCTATGAAAAATTTCTTTGTCGATTTATGATGAACTCTATGGGAAATACGACATACGACGTATACAAAATATTTGTTGTAAATTTACGACAGCACCACATACCTGATCTTTAATAATAAATTTTAATTCGGTATGCACACTGCTAAGAATCCCGACTGTAGTTTAGAACTGACTGCGGTGCTCTGTGGCTGTATTTTAAAAACTGATAACCGAGGGTAGATTTCGGCACCAACGCGCATCCCGTTTTTCGTGTTGGGGAGTTCGTCTCAAAATTTTGAAAACTGCAGGTTCGGTCACTAGTTAAACAAATGTATAGTGCTATGCATCACCTGATGCATAGCTCCTAATGTATAATACTTATACACAATGTTATGCATAGTTCTTAATGAACATTAGCTGATGCATAGTTTTTAGACATTTTGCAAGAGTACACTGAAAAAGTTCTTCGAAGTATTAGCTTCGCATCGCAGGGCTACAAAGAATTCTCACTATTCGTAAACTGCAAAGCATTTGCTTCGTAACTTGCAAAGAAAACTGACACTTTGTAGGCTTCAAAGAATTTATTTGCAGTACGAAGCGCGAGCTTTGTAGCCTACGAAGTATCCTTTTTTCTTGGTAAGTTACGAAGCAAATGATTTGCAGTTTACGAAAACTTCAATAGTGTATAGCTGACTATACATATTAGAGTTAGCATATCGTATCGCTCTTCTCTATACATCACGAAATATTTAACCTCTATATATTTAAGAAGTGCACGCAGATATTAGGCATGTTGTCACGTATAGTTCCTACGATACACCATATCGTGCATAGAAACTCTACATTTGTTTTACCAGTGGTGCCTAACTAACTACGATAAAAACATTGTCTGATTTTTTTTTTTAAGGAAAAAAGGGAAACTTTGAGGGCCTCACAGATTCTGAGGAAAGCTGAGCATATTTTGAAGATGTTTCCTTAAAAAGTAAAGGAAATACCTCCTTTCTTTGACGGTTCTTCTTCAAAGTCTGAGGAGGTCCTCAAAATCAGAAAGTTCCTCAAAGTCTTCCCAGTTTCCTCAAAAAAATCAAATTGTAATGTAATTAAATTTTCGGTGATTTCCATACTTCTGCCACAGATTTCCTTTTTTTTTCTTCAGTTCGCAGCTCTTCAAATTTTACGTTTAGTATTTGTAATTTTACGTCTGTACTCCGTGGTAAAATTTCACATAAACCTCAATTTTCCGTAGTGTCTCCTCCTCCAGCTCCGCGCGACGGGACGACGTTCATGTCTTGGTCGACTTTTTGTCTGCTGCTAATGAGACAACGTGACGCGGCTCTCTCTCACTGTCACGTCAATTTTTCACACTTCCTCAGCCGATCGAATTTTTCATAAATCAAATTTTGGGTCCTCGTTGCTTCGTCTGCTTGCTCATTATCGCTGCCACGTCGCTCAGCGCCGTGTCTTGAGGAAAGTGGTAGGGAGGACCGGCACGATTTCTGCCCTCTCTCTCTCCGCTACTACGCCCCCCCCCCTCTCTCTCTCTCTCTCTCTCTCTCTAGCCCTCCCCTCCTCACCCCCGCTTTCTTGTGGACCGTCCATCTGGTCTGCTTTGTCGCCATACGTCCCCCAGCCCTCTCTCCCGCGCCGCGCAGTTTTGCCCAGAATTCGTAATGAAGGGCCGAACGCGCCGAAGAGACGCACAAGGGTGAAGAAGGGGACGGGGCGAGAGAGAGACAGAGAGAGAGAGAGACATTGAGAGTGAGTGAGATGGGCTGAGAGAGAGAGGCAAAGTGATTGACACCGAGAAAACGTGCGGAAAGCTTTGCGACTCCTCAAGAAAAGTAGTCGGCGGTCCAAACTGAGGGAAAAGCAAAAAGTTTCCTCTCTCTCTTTCTCTCGATGGCGAGCTGGGCTGAGCTCCGGGCTGGGCTGGGCTGAGGCTGAGCTCCAGGCTGGGCCGCGCTGGGCTCGCGCCTGCGGCCACTTCATGACGCCCAGCTCGCGCCGATAGACTCACGCCCTTGTCTCTAGTCACACTCGCAGCTTTGCGACTGGTGTCCTGTTGTCCGTTGAGCTTAACATAGACAGACGCGGCAAGGGTACAAAAGTTGTTGATCGCTATTACAGGAGAGAAAAACAAGGGCCAAATAGAACACAAAATGAATTTTGTGATAAGTATGGAACTCGTTCTTCACATAATTATGTGCTACAGAGGTAGAAGTGTCAAACGTGATGGGAGTCGTGTGAGTCTATTTTCATCTCAGATTGTGTCAGTGTGTGTAGGGGAAGTTTCGCCCGGGACACTCGGGCCTCGAGTCCTGGCTCGGGCCATGTTCGGCGCCTCGCTCGGGTTCGATTGTTGGGGCGCACCGCATAAAGGAGCGCGAGCCGACTCGGGTTTCTAGTTTAGATTAGTGCAAGTTTTAGGTCTGCAGGTATTGTACTATCTGAGATTGAAAACTCCTCTTGTAAGCTATGGACTTAAAATGAAAACATGCCAAATTTGTTAGGGATGTTCTCAAAATAAAACTATTCAATGTGAAAAAAAAAGTTCATTGTTGAAACTAAGACTACCGTTTGCACTTTAGAATGGTATGAGTTTTAAATCTCTAGGTGTACTGTGTTCTGAGATGAAAGTGTGAACATGTTTAGCATGTCACTGCACTGAGAACAATTCTCGTTCTTTTCACCACCGAGTATAAGAGGGCAGGTGGTGAAGAACGAGTAAAAAAATACGTCTTACACGCATTTTGGTTTTTAAATAAAAAAAATTCACCCTCACTCAAGCTCGTATACACTGGGAGTTCCCCTATGGGGCGAGGGTGGGGAGGGCGCCCCCCGCGGGGTCCGGCCCGCCGCCCACCGGTCAGCTTAAGAAGCTCATTCCCTCTCCCCACGGCTCAGCAGGCCCGGCCGCGTTCAAATCTATTGTCTTTCCCCCAGGCTCGGACCGGAAATAGGTCTCCCCTAAAGCAGGGCGCGGTGGGGTGACTCCGGGCTCCCGCTGGCGTTCCCTGCGGTCGCAGCGCCCCCTGCCGACCGGTCCCGAGGTTCGCTCTCGGACTCTTCCGTCCTTTTTGTACCCATCGCGACGCCCTATGTTGCAAATAACACACACGAAGAGAAAACAAATAACGCCGGGCACTGTAAACGTTTAGTCCACAGGTGAAAGATGTGCTGGCTTAAATCATTTTAGCCCCAAGAAGTAAAGATTCTTAGCTATGGGCAAAAAACAAAATGCATTGCCACGAAAATCTTTAATGTGAGAACCAATCCATTAGTGCTAGGATTGTGATTGTAGTAAGTAAACAACTGTTAATAAGTGAACTGTAAAAAAAATGGCAAATTAACAGGAAATATATGTGAATTTTGTTAAAAGACATGACTTTGAATTTACTTTTTATTCGGGTTTATAACTTACAAAAATATTTCGTAACTTTACAAAAGAATTCCGTGAGTTTACAAATGTTATCTTTTGTTTCGCAAATTTTCTTGTTAATCTACAAAATGTTTCATTAAATCAAACTACAGGAAAAATATGTTTACCGATTTAACAGCGGAACCTGTAAATTGGTTTGTCATTTTTTTTAAACAAATTTTAACAGTGTGCCAGGCAGGATTTTTTTTTCTCAATGCACACTGTAAAAAACATTTCACTGGTAAAACTAAGGCGTAGCCTTACGCCCCGTTTTCAAGCGTACTGAGATTACGCTTGAAATCAAGCGTACCAGGGCGATCCGCTCCTATTCGTCCTATCTAAATGTATGGGAGAATTTCTTCCGTACGCTTGATTTCAAGAGTAACGTCTTCAAGCGTAACTGTATGCTTCATTCAAGCGTACAGTTACTCCTTAGTTTTACCAGTGTTGTTGAAAAACAACTCTGTTATTGATGACGGTGTTGTAGACATAAGCAATGATATTGTTCGAGAGCAATAAAAGTTGTTCTTTCCTTAAAAATCAGTCCAAAATTTTGCCATTTTCACTGGAAAAACAAAGGTAGGAATTAATGCCTTTCTACGGGCATGAAATTTTAATGCCTTTGCAAAGGCACGAAATTTTCCAAAGGCAGTTTTGATGCAGTTTTAATGCCTTTTGCAGGGGTGCTAATTTTTAATGCATTTGTAAATGCATTAAAATGCTTTGAGTACTACCGTTGTTTTTCCAATGTTGTTACTCAAAGCAGCAATGTTTGTTGAAAAACATAGCAATGCGCCCGGCACCACCACGTGTAGGGTAACCGGAAACCTGTTGTCTGCCACAATGCCGTTCCGTTCCTGCACCGTGCCTGTCGGCGGGGCGTGGTGGGGAGGGGCAGATCACCTTTGCGGCAGACCGCGCCGCCCTGGACGAGACGGTGGCAGGGAGGGACCCCTAGACCTCGCCTCGCCCCGCCCCGTCGCACGGGGCTGCTGCTGCTGCTGCCGCGCCACAAAACAGCTAGGAGGCACTTGAGCAAAATAATAACGGAGGGGAAACAAAATTGACGCGTGAGGAGGAGAGAATAGGGAGGGTGGGGCAGGGCGAGGGCGACAAACAAGTGAACCGCCACCTGCCGGCGCCCCTGCCCGGCTCCACCTCGTCTTCATCCCGCACCCTCCAATACACTTCGTCCCCCCCCCCTCTCTCTCTCTCTCTCCATCTCTCTCTCTCAACCACCACGTCCCTTTCGCCGTCTGATCTCCAGGCGACGCCCCTCGGGGATGAGCATGCAGCCCCGGCGCAAGCGCAAAGTGCATTCATCTTTTCTATCTCCTTCTTTTTGCGTATTTTTTTTTTCGCATGAGAAATGAAATCAGCCTGCGTGCTTCTTTTGTTTGATTTCGTGATGAGGGGAGGGAGCGGTTTTGGAGGCGGCTCACGGCGTGGTGCGCGGCGTGCGGCGCGGGGTGGAGCGGGGCTCGCCGGGCCCGGCCGGCCAGGCCAGCGGCGCCAGCGGGCGTTCAATAAAGGATCCCCTACAAATAGGAAGCCACTCAACGGGATCCTCGGAGGAACGTGTCCTTCCTTACAGCGATTGTCCTGCCGGGGACACTGGCCTCAGCCGGGGTTATCTTGGGAGTTTTCATGGTAGAAAAAGTGTTGCTCTTTCAGAGGTGGTAAAATCTGTTATCTTAACCATGGAATGTGTCTCGAAACCCGTGTTTGCTGAATACTTTCAGAGACTAAGCCAAAAAGCTAAGCAAAAGAAACAAAAGTTATATTCTTCAAACAAGGCAGCTTTGCTTTCAAACGACATTTCACAAGTTCAGTTTTTGATTTAAATTAGTACATATAGATACCAGTACGGGCTGGAATCAATTAAAACATCGAACGAAAGTCGATACACGACAGTGTTGTAGCTAAAAGCTGGACGATTTTCCACTTTTTTAGAATCGCGTGACAGAACAGCAGCGCATTCTTTGTTTCAAAATTATATACTTCGTTTGAAAAATTAATCAAACACACTGGAAAAACAAAGGAGCTATCTAATGCCTTTTAAAGGCGTTAGTGAAACAGTGCCTTTAGAAAGGCGCTATGGCCTCCCAAAGGTGCTATTTTTGGCCCTATTCGTGCCTTTACAAAGGCATTGGTGCAGTAACACCCCATAAAATTCAATAGCACCCCAAAAAGGTGCTATTAAGCACCTTTGTTTTTCCAGTAGATTCTAAGCGGCGTGAAATGCCCTAGAATATCTTGAGGTTTTCAACACCACTGTAAAAAAAGTCATCTAGAATTAACAGCAAATCTCTGTTATTCTTTTCACTGACTCTGTGCTGTTGTAGAACAACAATAGTTGTTTGAAAAAGTTGTTCAGGAACAACAAGAGTTGTTCAGGGGAAAAAAAAGTTGTCCAGAAAAAAAAAAAATCAGGAACAAAAAGATTTTTTCAGGATAACAACCAAAGTTGTTCAGGAACAACAAAATTTGTTCAGGAACAACAAAAGTTGTTTAGGCAAACAACAAAAAAGTTGCCTATTTACATCTAAAGTTGTTCAGCAGCAACAAAAGATGTTCAGAAACAAAAAATGGTGTTCAGCAGCAACAACAGTTGTTCAGGAACAATGAAAGTTGTTGAAAAACAGCAGAAGCTGTTAAGGAACAACATTGGTGTTTAGGAATACCATTGGTGTTTTGCAACTCACATAGCTGTTTTGCAACAACTTTTATTGCTCTCGAACAACATTGTTTGTCTGCAACACTGTCATGAGTATGAGATATGTTTTTAACAAATACACTGATAATCCAAGTGTTCAACCCTTCAACACTTTAAAGTGTTCAAATACCATTTAAACATATAAATGTGTTCAACAGAGTTGTACACTTACAAGTGTTCAACTCAGAAGTTGTGCACTTAAAAGTGTTCAACTCCCCAGTTACACACTTCCTTAGCTTGGACGCACTGTATTAGGGAAGTGTGCAACTGGGGAGTTGAACACTTACAAGAGCACAACTTCTGAGTTGAACACTTTTAAGTGCACAACAACTCTGTTGAACACTTTTATTTGTTTAAATGGTATTTGAACACTTAAAAGTGTTGAAGGGTTGAACACTTGGTTTATCATAAATCCTCTCAATTATCATTCCAAGTATATACCTTCATTTAGGTTACTACGCGTCAAGTAAGCCTCGCCGCCCTTCCGGGCCCCGCCGCGCCCCGTCCTTCCGGTCCATGGCAATTGGAAACCGAAGACGGCCGCGCTCCCCTCTCTCCTCTCTCTCTCTCTCTCTCTCTCTCTCTCTCTCTCTCTCTCTCTCTCTCTCTCTCTCTCTCTCTCTCTCTCTCTCTCTCTCTTCCTCCCTCTTTGTTGACGCCCCTATACCCTGGGGGTTGACGCGATGTACACCACAGGCTTTGGGATTCAAAGCAAACATTTCTTTAAAAGACAGCTCTCTCACAGTACACACATGCGCTCAACCTCCCCCCCCACACACACACACTCCGGCTGGGCCATGTAAAGGATTCCGCCGAAGCTCACCCGTTTCGAGCGCTGAGCTGAGTTTATTTTTTGTGCCCGGGAGACAATGTAAATTTGTTCCGGTAACTGCACACTAAACCCTTATGCACTTTTTTGTGCATAAGCCTTGCAGGATTTTACACAACCATAGTTATGCACAATTTTTCCTGCATAACTATGCTTAACTCTACTCCTTATGCACAAAATTGTGCAGAATTATGCACAATGTGTAACATAGTTATGCATAAAATTTTGTGCATAACTATGGTTGTATAAAATTGTGCATAAGGGTTTAGTGTGTGTCCGTGGAGAGGTTATATTGGGCGTCCAGGGGTGCTGTTGGCTCAACCATCACATGTGCGCACCCGTCCCACCCCGTCGGCACGTCAGGCCAGTCACCAGAGCCCGGCACCGGGCGGGCGTGGTCTGCCCGATGGGAGTGAGATGCTCGCACTGCACCATAGCTCTCTCTCACTCCCACTTTGTCGTATTCGAGCGTGCTTTTAATGGAAACGAACTGAGGTGGCGTCGAAATTCGGCTATTCTTCTTCCAGTGTACCAGTGTGACAGAGGAAAAACTGGTCAACTCGTCCGAAATTAGGGCACTTGCCCGTAAGCCTCTTCTATAAAAGGGCTTACAACCATATGTGGTGGATGTACTCGGACTTCGCCAGCCCCGCTCGGTTGCGAGCACTTCTCTAGCCTCCGGCCGCGAACCCTGGCGACCTCCAAGCTAGCTGTGTGGCAGCCCAGCTGGCTCTGCTGAGCCCTACGCATAGGCTAAGGCTACGGCCGCGACCTCCGGCCTCCAGCTAGGCTGCGCGCTGCGCGCCCCTCCGTTCGACAAGATGGAGGGCCTTTCAGAGCGCGCCCCGCCCCGCTTCGCCCCTCCTCCCTGTCCCTCGTCTCGATTGTGAGCAGCAAACAAAGCGCCCTGTTCATTTGTTTACTTGTTTGTGCGCCTCAGACACTATTCGTCAGAACGAAATCTCCGCGCCTAAGAGGCCAGGTCTGGAATACGTGAAGGGGTCTCAATGGCTGGCGCTGTGCTGGCGGCCGCCAGAGCGCACGGGGGAGTGGAGGCGGAGGGAGGCACGCCGGCCCGGCCCAGACAGCCCAATCCAATTCCTCTAAATGGAGCTCCACCGGGAACAGACGACAGCGATACAAGTTTTGCCTGTAAGACCCGTGTGTGTGGGAGAAAATGCAAAGGAGCGGGAGGGCGGGAGTTTGGGGCCCGATGGGAGGGGCGTAGTGTTAGGGATGGCTGTAGAGAGAATGCTGCAATCACAGAGAGGTCTCTTGGGGGAGTGGGGGGGGGGGGGGCACAGGCCCCGCAGTCGCCGACAAGAAGATTAAACGTGTGGATTAAATTAGCGAACAAATGAGCTAATATCGCGTAGAATTCTTAGGCGTGCCCCCTGCCCCCAGACGACTGCGATGGCCTCCCGGCCAGTATTTCTCTGCCACAAACGCTCCCCCGCCCCCATCCTTTCCTTTCTCTCGGGCTCTCCTCTCCTTCACCTCCGCGCGAGCGCTCTCCCTGCAGCCTGCCCGCTGTGGTTTCTCCACCCGTTTTGTCTTCCAATTCAGATGTGTTCACACTGTTATTCAATTACCGTGACGTCACGTTATTCTTTTTCACGTGAAAAGTGTCACATTGTTTCAAATGTAATGTCACATACTTTTCAACGTGAATCGGCCAGAATATGCGGGCTGAATTTTATTGTCACATACAAAAGAATGTGACATTAATATTAAAAGGAATGTTACAGTTTTCACATGAAAAAAAATGTGACGTCACAGTAATTGAATAGCAGTGTTTGCCTTTAGCTTCTCATCTAAATCGTCTCCAGCCTCCGAAAGCTCAACCCGTTTTTTAGCAGATGATACCTTTACTTCTTTACTTTCAGAACAGTACAAGACACCAAGGTGTCAGCTAGCTTGTACTCTCGAGTCCAGAAACCAATCGCGTAACCTTACAATAATATAGCGCGGCGCTGCCAGGGGCTATGGCTGAATGTCTGACGCGCAGTCTGCGCGGAACAATGACACCTCCACCCCGCGCGCAGAGTGTAACAACACTTACAGCTCCTCCCTGCCAGCGACCGCTTCGGTCCGCTACGCCGCCGGTGCTCTTTCCTCCCGCAACCCCGCAAGGCGCGCGGCGCGGCGCTGCTGGCGTCGTTTACATAGTTTGCGTTCTCACAACAAATTGTCGCACCAAGCGCACCCCATAGCAATTTCTCTTGCGGTATCATCTGCTCTCAATACCAATCTTGATTGATATTTTTTTTTTTCTCTCGGACTTAATTCATCTTAATCTGGCAGTGTCACAAACCTCTTGTCCCTTTACTTGTCCTTTTATATAATCACATGATTAACTGAAATTCACGAGGTTGATTTTTTTATTTTTTATTTTTATTTATTTTGGCGTTCTTCTACTTTACCCCCTTTTGCCCCAGTCGCTTCCTCTTACCTAAGCCTTGCCGCCTTATAAGATTGCTGCAATAATGCTTCCTCTTTCCCTAACGAGGGCGGCGCCAACACATTTCTAATGAGGGGGGCTTATCTCGTCCTATCGGAACACCGGCGTGGCGTGGCGGGGAGAGAGGGGTGAGGCGCGGCAGAGTGTAGCAAAGACAAACCCTCCAGGGAGCTAGGGAGAGGGCCTCTGGTTGACAGTATTAAAATACAAAACTATGTTGTAGGCTGCGCCCTTGTTTTTGAAACCCCTGCCTGCTGCAAGCGCCGCTGCTTCCTCTTTAAGGATGGCACTTTCAAATTTTACAACGGCGTGATACACTGGTAACACAAATGCGTCTCAAAGAGACATTAAAACTCTGCTGTGAAGCGGAACAAGGGGTTAAGTCCAAAACCCATACTTTTCAGGAAATTGAAAAAACTATTGGCACGTAACTTTTCATTAATGTGATGATAATATTAAAATGCAATCTGATGTAGGATATTACTGCCTTTATGATTTTTTCAGTGTCATGCTTGAACGCTGAGATACAGGACTTGACTCCTTTTACCATCAACGACATAACAAAGCAAGTCAACTTGACTCTTTTTGCTTGTTGAGACTTTAGAGTTAAGTCATTGAAAACTTGGAAAAAAGAGCTAAGTCTACTTAACTTTGTTGATGAGAAGATGCATAAAGAGTCAAGTCGCCTTGCCTCCTTATGCCATTTTGAAAAAAGGAGCTAAGTCGTTCTACGTTGATATGTCATTTTTTTACTCTTTTTGAATCATTAAGTGAATCAAAGCAAAAATATGAAGGCAATAGTATTAAATCCTTAAAGATAATTTTCTGGTTCAGCAGAGGTATAATATAGATAACAACCAGGTCTAAAGTCAAAATTTAATGCAAAGGATACTCCGAAAGCTCCACAGAAAATAAAGAAATATTAGAACTCTTTGCGTCAACTTCTAATCTGGAACTCAGTTCTGTAGTGCCACTACAGAATAAAAAGAAAAATATGCTTGCTATTTTTTTGTGCAAAAGGGGATAAGTTGACATAACTTTTTTTAAAATCTCAATCAAATAGAGTCAAGTCAACTTAACTCATTTTGTTCAGTTGAAATTTTTAAGACTTTTGAGATAAGTCGACTTACCTCCTTTTGCTGCGAACAAATGTTCTTTAAAAAGGGGGTATGTCGACTTATCTCCTATTACCAACCCTTATATCTCCCAACCTATGGGGTACTTTGCTGTAATATTTTGAGGGTAGAAGCAGCCTATGATTGACTATAACATGGCATAAAAATCTCATTTTGGGGCTAAGTCAACTTATCCCCTTGTTCCGCTTCACAGCAGAACTTGAGTGCCCTTTTGGTGAGGGCACTAAACCGGCGCGGCACCGCTCGAGGTGCGACATTTATCACAGCTGCTCTGCAAGCGCACGGCGTCGCAGTTCGAGATCGCGCGTACCGTACTGCAGCTGCGGCCTGCTGCTCCTGCTGCTCCTTCTGCTGCAGCTTCTCCTGCTTCTCCTGCTTTTCCTGCTGCTCCTGCTTCTCCAGATTCTACTGCTGCTCCTGCTGCTCGTGCTGCTCCTGCGGCTCCTTTGCTCCTGCTGCTCCTGCTGCTCCTGCTTCTCCTGCTGCTTCTGCTGCAGCTTCTCCTGCAGCTTCTCCTGGTTCTCCTGCTTTTCCTGCTGCTCCTGCTTCTCCAGATTCTACTGCTGCTCCTGCTGCTTCTGCTGCTGCTTCTGCTGCTTCTGCTGCTCCTGCGGCTCCTTTGCTCCTGCTGCTCCAGCTGCTCCTGCTTCTCCTGCTGCTCGTGCTGCTCCTGCTACTGCTGCTCCTCCTGCCGCTTCAGCTGCTTCTGTTGCTCACTGGCTGCTGCTGCTCCTGCTGCTGCCACTCTGCCACTTACAGGCGAAGGGCTCGGGCGAAAGCGCCAACCCAGCATTTTTTAATCCCTGCCACTGATGCCTGCCGCGGCCTCGCGCACCCGCAGGCCTCCCCAAAGCTCCCCCAACCCTCCAACCCACACTACTGCTGCTGTCTTCCTCATGCCTTGACTCTCATCTTGTCTCCCGCACCTTCTCTCTACTCTCTTTACCCATCTCTCTCTCTCTCTCTCTCTCTCTCTCTCTCTCTCTCTCTCTCTCTCTCTCTCTCTCTCTCTCTCTCTCTCTCTCTCTCTCTCTCTCCCTCTCCCTCCTCCCCCTCTCCGGGCGCACAGTGTAACGACTTGATCCGTGCCACTTATCCGGCGGCCCGTCTCGCCCGTCTCCCCTTGCCTCGTCCTTTTGACATAATATCCTTCGTGTAATTTTCAAAGCGAGAGAGGCGGCGGTGTCTCCTGCGGGCCGGGGTACGCGCCGGTGCCGGGGCCGGGGCCGGGGTCGGACCCATGCACGGGGCTCGGGCCGGGCAGGGTGAGCCGGTGTCAGGAGTCTAGTTGACGGACAGTACAGTTCACATGCCGGACCCGTCGCAGTCAATCACTGTGCGGTGCGCATGCACTGTAATTTGGGGGTGTTCCAAAAGTATACGCCGTAAGGCGTTTGCTACAGGATCCAGAGTGACATTGCACTGTTGGAAAATACCACGGTAAATGCCTACGGTACGCTCCGTAAATTTGTTACCTGGTCCCGGACCGTAATTTTTGACTACGGTCTGAATCTTACGGTACACACCGTAGCCTGCAAATATGTTGGGGAAGTTCAATGGAGCACATTCCATCCACTATGAAGTACAGTCCGCGTACCGTAAGGATACGTTACGGTCTGACCGTACACAAAAACTACGGTACGGACCGTAGGCATACCGTAATTCCCTACGGTATTTTTAACAGTGTTGGCGTCTACTTTTGGGACACCTTTTGGCGTATAGATTCTTGACACCTTTGCCCGTACCACTCGCACATCACAGCATGGACCAGTGGCCAGAGGTGTACACAGGGCATGCACCTGGTGCGCATAATACGTACATCCTGAAAGGTGCTCACATCCTGTACACCCTTTCAGCGTGTGCTGTGATGTGGAAGTGGTATGGGCAAAGGTGATTAGAATCTATACGCCAAAAGGTGTCCTAGAAGTAGACGCCAAATGTCGCTCTGGATCCTGTAGCAAACGCCTTCAGGCGTATACATTTGGAACACCCCCAAATTACAGTGTAGCGGACCCTCTGCTGTAAACTTGATACTTGATAGTAATGACGGCTTTGTTCATCAAGGTTAAAAAAACAATCTTCATCCAGACATTGTGAGAAATATCTTTGTAGATTTACGATATATATTTTGTGAATTACGATTTTCGAAGAATGTCGTAAATTGACGACAGACCATTCTTGGTCGGAATTGAATTTCAAGTCGATAGGTAATGCTTTGTGGGAAATTTTGCCGTTAACCCACGACTACGCTGTTAAACCAAGTGTGATACTGCTCAATACTTATTGGAAGTGTTCAACCCCCTGGTTATCATATGAAAGTGTCTAGCGCAACAGCTGTAGAACAGCAACTGTTCAACGAAATGCATGTGCACTGGAAAGTGCTCAACTCGGTAGTTGTGCACTTGCAAGTGTCCAACAAGGAAAGTGTTGTCCAGCGCAGCAGTTGGACACTTGCCAGTGCACAACTACGGTGTTGCGGTGTTGCGGTGTTGAGGGGGCCCGCCTTCCTCCCCGGGTCCCGAGGGAACCCATCCGAGGCCTTTGCGTCTCATGTCGTCATGTCCACTTTGTCCATTCCATTCCATCGCCTTGCGCAGCACGAATATAGGCGACGCCCGCTCCCCATGCCAGCCCAGCAGGTGGCGTCTTGCATCCACCGCTGCTCCAGCCCCTGGCAATGACTACAAATATGCTTTGCAGTTTACGAAGAGTGAAAATTCTTTGTAGTCCTGCGAAGCACACTGTTAATACCTTGCGAATAAGAAATGCTTCGCATTACGAAGACAATCGTTCGTAAGCTGCGACGCATTTGGCTGCTTTGTATTGCGAAGCATTTTCTTCGTAGAGTGCGAATAAATTTCTTCGCAAGGCGGGGCTTGCAGCCAACGCTGCGAAGAATTTTCTTCGTAAGAATTTTACAGCGTGCGAAAACATCGAAGAACTTTAACAGTGCAGGGCGGGGAATCTAGTCTGTGTGAAGGTTTTAGGGCTGAATTTAAAATGTTCTTTGACTGACGGGGTGGAACGAGGACTTAGGATATGCGAACCCCCTCTCCCATTTCCCCCCTCCTCCCTCCTTACCTGTCGTCTAGCCTCATTATACAGAACAAAACAAAGTTTGATTATGATAATAAACGGGAGGCCTCTCTTATGAATAATAGAGCTGTGAGGCGGCATGGCAGGAGTGACATCCCCCCCCCCCCCTCCCGATAAACCAATGGCGTCCTCCTACGGAAAGCCAATTTGCGGCCACTTTTAATGCCGAGAATGGGCATTCATTCTTACTGGAGAAGGCCAAACTTGGGCATTAAAAGTGGCCGAAAACTATGGCATTTCTCGGAGAAGGACAAAATTTGGCATGAAAAGTGGCTGTAAATTGCGGCATTCGAGAAAGAATGCCAATACTTTGGCATTAAAATTAAAAGGTGCTCGCTGCGTTTACAGTGCCTCCACTTCCCAGTGGGATACGAGCGTTGACTTGAATAAGGTCTTTTCATGATCCGCGTCTGTTCACTTCTTTTTTATAGCGACATATCTTTGAACATCCTGAGGTGTACGGCCCAGGAGCTTGGTGGTGGTGCATGCTGCGGGTAAGTCCGACGGGGTAATGGACTACCCGGGTGGAGCGGGATAGTGGGCCGTGTGGGGATGGCCGATGATTACCCGTGGGGAGCCTGGGAGCCGCGCCTCAGGTCGAGGCCGAGAGGCCTCCTTCGAACGGCCGCATGGCCAATACTCTGTAAATCCAAGTCTGATGACGACTGCACTTATCTTGTGATTTAAGGCATAGCATTTTTGGTGATGACCGTTGCAATTAATTGCAAGAAAATATTTATTGCAATCGTTTGTGATCATCATCACCGTCATTCTCGGTATTTGGAGTCATCGCAATTTCCCATCACTATCTTTTGCAATGAAACGAAAATCATATCACATTTTCAGGCAGTGAGTTTTACACGACGAGTTGTGCGACAGAAATGTTATCACTTTCCGGGTTGTCAACTTCGATGTTCCTGTCTGTGTACAAAGGCTGATACCATCCTCAAATATTACACAACTTGTTAAATATATTAAGCAAACATCTCAAATTTTCTTGCTTTACTCTGTCAATACATGCAATTTTCTTCAAACTTATCTGACTACTAGTTGTATTTAATATTCCTCCGCTCGTACTCGAACAAAGTGGGAATATAACGAACCACTTCTCGGGAAGCTTAGGCATGCACAAAGACGAGAGACGTCCACATGCTAGCAACCATAAACACCATGGTCACTGAGAGTGTATAGAGAGAAAGAGACAGAGAGTAGAAGAAACGGACGCAAGAACATGGTGCAAGAATGAAATAGCCTAAGTGCGGCAGTAAGAGTTTTTCAGGGGCGTAGGAACGAATTTCAGTCAGGGGAACCGACCTCATACAAGGCTTTTGGAGCCTCCCCCCCCCCCCTCCCTCTTTAAAAACATCACTTATTCAGCAAAATATTGTCCTGATGGTGATGGTGAGAAAACTGGATAGGAATAAACAAGCGCGAGCGCAATAAATCGCCTTCACTGCAAACCCTGGAATCCAAGAGGACACTTTTCCATACTAAATTAGAGTGAGAATTTTCAAACTCACTCTTTTTGAGCGAGATTTTTCTGAGCCTCGCTCTATTTGAGTAAGGATTTTTTAACCTCACTTAATTTGAGCGCGAATTCTCACTTTATTTGGGCGAGGTCTCAAAATTCTTTCTCAAAAAGGGTGAGGAAAAAAATTCTTACTCTCCAGAGAGTAATAAAATTGCCCTCAAATTCTCACTCGTATAGGGGCGAGAATTAGGATTCGTAGATTTTCAGTGTTGTAACGAGTTTCGCATCGGCTTGCGTATGAAAAATATTGCGAGCGAAGCAAGCAAAGAAAATTTGTGGGCCTTTGTGGCCCAAAAAATACCTGTTAGGGCGCCATAACGTGCGTCGAATAACGCCAAAATGCGTCCAGGGCACACTTTATCTCCGTATTTGGACAGGTTTCGGCGTCCTTGCGGGGCGAATTTGGCACCGCTTGCCTCCCCCCCCCCCCCCTCCACCTCCCAGCACGGTAAACGAAAACCTCCGAATCCGAGAGCACACCTCGGTTTTGGATGCGCTGTCTTTCTCTCTCGCTATAGGAATAGTTAAGGACAGCGTTCACCGAAAACCGAGGCGCGCTCTCTGATTCTGAGGTTTTCGTTTACCGTGCGTTCCTAGTCCCCTGGAGTTTTTGAACTGACTTGAAGAGGGGGAGTGCCGAAAGGGACATAATCAAGTGATGGACTCGCAAACACCTCGAGCTTCGTTTAAGGCTCCGCCTGCGCTTTTGCTTTTGTTTTCACGGTACGGCGCATTGAATCTCAAGAGTGGCGCGCCCAGCCCGCTCTGCCTGGGGAGGCGCAGGAGTCAACACGCAGAACGCAGGTGACAAAGGCAGACTTGGACTTGCTGCGACTTGGTAAATTCTGACCGACAGCGAGGCGGAGATGAAAGAGCAAGCGGGAGCGCCGCGCAGGTAGGCAGTAGTGAAGTGAACGCTCGACACCGGTGTGTCGCGGGTGCCTACCTCTCAGGCGTTGGGGTCCACACTACTCTCTACACACCGTTCTCTCTCTCTCTCTCTCTCTCTCTCTCTCTCTCTCTCTCTCTCTCTCTCTCTCTCTCTCTCTCTCTCTCTCCCTCTCTCTCTCCCTTCCTCCCTTTCTCTTTCCCCCTCCCTCTCTCCCTCCCCCTCCAACACACCCGCGTGTGCTAGCCACACTATTTGCATAATAATGAATAGTGAACATGATGCCCCAAGACGAGATGCACGCGGAGGCGGGGGCGCAGGTGGCAAACACGCGAACATGCTTGGCAGTGACAACCTTCCTCCCCTCCCTCTCTCTCTTACACACACTCTCTCTCCCTCTCTCTTTCACAGGCGTTCCCCGCGTGGTTGAACGTCAGATTAAAGTTTGCGAATGCGGGGCGGCCTTAATGGGCCGGCATATTCTTATTCATGGTCATGTCATCCTGCGAGTCGCGCTGGGACGGCCGGGCCGGGGCCGCACTCAAACTGGCAACGTACTTTTTCGTACACATGAAATGTAATAAACATGCAGATTTATGAACAAAATCGTGCAGAACTATGTAGATTACTACGCATATATGTGCATAAATTATTACATGAAGAACAATAGGCACAAAATTAAACAGATTTATGAGCACTATCCTACAATGATTCGGAACGATTTTGTTCATAAATCTGCTTGTTTATATTGTTACATGAGCAATATCCTACATGATTCGGCACGATTTTGTTCATAAATCTGCTTGTTCATATAGTTACATTTCACATGTCCGAAAAAGTACATCAAAAGCTAGTGTGTGGGGCCGGGGCTGCCGGCGGTGTGCGCGGTGCGCCTTATTGGTTTATACCTACGGTCAGTTATCGGGCCGAGGTAGTGGTAGTAGTAATCGATGCATAATTATCGGTCGTGATTCAGAGCGGCGGGTTGCAGCTGTTGTGTTGGGACCCCTGCTGGTCGGTGCCGGGGGCCGGGCGGCGCTGACCTGTCTGCGCTCTGGCCCCCGTCCAGACCCATGTCTGCGACAGCTCGCCTGGCGTGCCCTGTGGGCTGATTCCGCACCGTGGTTCCGTCTCTCTGTCCCAGTCACACTCATGGGGCGAGGCCATGAGGAGCAAGAAAGAGCAGGACACTACTAAACGCTGTTCGGAATCACCCGACTGGCCTAGTCACCGGCTCCTGCCCCTACCCCTTCCCCCTACACCCCCTACCCCTACCCCCCCCCCTCCCCGCTTTTTCTCTTACTCCGCCAAAGAGACACGCCTTCGATTCCCCTCCCGCGCGTCTCCGCCTCCCATCTCCTCGGGGAGAAAACGTGGACAAAGCGAAATGAAATGGAAAGAAGGGAACGCCCGGCCTCGCCCCGCCCCGCCCCACCCCGCCCCACCCCGCCCCGCCCCGCCCTGCCCCGCCCTACCCCGCCCCGCCCTGCCTCGTCTCACCCCGCCTACCTCCACTACCCCCCCGCCTCCGGCCTGGCCCCGCCCGTGTCTTGATGACCAGGCAGGTCGAGCGCGGCAGGCTGCAGGCGCCGCGCTGCTGTGGCCCGTGGTGCGCGGGAGAGAGACTACGAGGGAGTGCTTTTCGCCCAAAGCACATCCGACTCCACGTGGCTTTGCACCGACGAGGGTTGAAGGCTACATTTTAGCTCGTGCTAAAAGTTTATTACTACATCCTGTTGAGAACAGCGCCGTTTTTCTTTCTTACTCCACCAGGAGTACAATTTCCGGCCAAGTGACTTAACCGCGTTGATCTGGTCTAAAGGGCTTTACCGTGGGGAAGACCCAGAAAAATGAGCACGCCTGCTGCGCACTGCGCCTCGGCCCCGTGTGCGACTTAATTATTGAATGTATAATGAGAGGAAGAAAAAAGAAAGAATAAAAGAAAAAAAACACTTCCGGTGAGAGAGAGAGAGAGAGAGAGAGAGAGAGAGAGAGAGAGAGAGAGAGAGAGAGAGAGAGAGAGAGATGCACGGTAGGTTACGCGATACCTAGAAATTAACAAACAGGAAGGAGAGTGAGAGGGGGGGGGGGGGAATTGTAACGTGATCGCGTGGTTGGCATACATGGGGGAGGCTCAGAGCGGTAGCAGAGTCTGCAGACTGCCCTCTTTGTCCCTGCAGGCCTTTTCCACCCGCCCTGTCTCGTTCTCTCCCTGCCTCTCTCCATCCCTCTCTCTCTCTCTCCCTTCCCTCTCTCCCTCCCCTCCCTCGCTCCCTCCGTCTCTCGCTCACTCTGTCGTCTTACCTCCCACGCTCTTTCCACCCATCTCACTCGCACTGATAGGGTTTCAAACCCCTTTCCTTGTGTGTACTCAGCGTGTTTTGTGTGCGAGCAAGCGTATGTGTGGTTGTGTGTGTGTGTGTGTGTGTGTGTGTGTGTGTGTGTGTGTGTGTGTGTGTGTGAAGGTGTGTTGGCAAATCGAGTGATCCTCCTGGTTTGGACCCAATCAGAGACAATGGACCCTAATCCTAGGTGGGGAGTTCGGACTTCGAGATCACCTTGCCCGCCCTACCCCTGCGGGAGGGCGCGACCGCCCTACTTTCGCGCTAGCTCCCTCACAAATGGGATGGCTGCGGCAGCGGCAGAGCGGGGAGATGGGCAGCTGTTACACTCCATGGAAAGCTGGGTATGTAAATGTGACTCACTTTTAGTTGTGCGTCTGAATTTCCATTCGACCATTCGTGCCTTATTCGAACAAGTGACGGGATTAATTTTCCCTGAGAATCTTACATGCGTCCTACTTGTAGGTCCGAGTGCACGAATTAAATTAGACGACTTGAAAGTATGTGACATTCACACACCAATGGTTTCCTTGTATGCGTATGTGTACTGCTGGTGGTGATGTTTCACACGGTAAACGAAGATAATAGATAGGAGTTTGATTTTAGGAACTCCAACTCGAATTTATTTAGCTTTTCTCGGTTCCGAGCATTCAAATCCTGATTCCGAAACGCTGAGCTCTAATTCGGGCGATCGGTGTCAAAATCGAGGCGCAAGCTGTCTCGAAAACGGGAAGATAGGAGGAGCTCGCGATTTTGAGAGTTACACTCAGAGGGGATTTTTTTAAGATTTAAACGACCCGACATCGACCATCTCCGATTTGGCTGAAAATTTTACCAGAGGTTCATATCATGTCCCTAGAAACCAAAACCAAATTTCAGCCCGATCGGACAACCCTGTGGGAATCGGCAAGGCCTTACATTTTGGTCTTTCACTTTTGGCTTCGTTTTTGGTAAAAACTAAAAATCTTCATAATTCTTGAGCCAGGGTGGAACTAGTGGCGGTCAGAGTTGACTTAGACGTCAAATGAGCTGAGGAATCCGAATTCATCATCCGATTTCCGATTCGATGAAGTTTGACCATTGAATTTAGAGATTTTTCACTAATTTTAGACAAATACCCAAACTTTGGGTTTTTTTATGACCGACATCGAAACTTGGGTCATACGCGGTGCCAAACCAAAGAAAAAGGACCAAAGTAACCTATGATGGCCGCACCTCGACCCGTTCGACCAAGTTGTGGCCTGGGGAGACCTCGCAAAAGTGTCAAAACCTCAAAAAGTCCTCAACGACTAAGTTTTCGCTTCCGACGTTCGAGGCCGTTAGCGGGCACCTAACCACGATCTAGGCACAAGAAATGTGTGTCAAACTCATGTCGAGACCACAGCCGAGGCTCTCTGTAGCCCGTGCACCGGGTTAAGCGGGCACCTAGAGGGTAGCAAACCCTTAAAAGTACATGTTGGGCGGGTCTGCCTACCTCAGGCGCCCAAGCCCAGGCTGTCGCTGTCGACTTCCTCGCTTCCCCGCCTCTCCCCTCCCTGCTCCCCTCGAGCCGACCCCCTCCCCCTCCCCAAAGGAAAAATGCAATTCCTAGCCTCAACCGCATCACCTTCAATATAGAGAATAAATTACTTTCAGTTCGACAACATGATTAAAATTAGATTTAAAGGATTATATTTCCCGAGGAAGAGACGTCACATCACCTTGAGGAAACACGAGAAACTGTGCCATTCGTTGCTTGTCGATGACTTCGAGCTGGAGCCGGCTTCGTCAGATGCTGCTAAACATGCATAACGCAGTTAAAATCGAAAAAGTCATTCACAATCAACAGTTTTCTAAAAACAAATTACTAACAAACCTAGGCTAAATCTTTTCATTTTCCACAATGAAAAAACTGCAAAACTAAACAATATTAATATAATAATAATTAATAATATTTGCGTTTTCTTACAAGGAAAAAAAAAACCTTTTGACTTTTCATAACATGTTCTTAATTTTCAGAAGGTATTTGCTCTTAATTGTAATGTAAAATTTTCTTTGTAAATTTCGAGGGGGCAACCACTCGTGAAATCTTGTGTACAAACCCTCGGAAATCTCGATGAAATCCTCTGAAATCTCGATGAAATCCCACGAAATCCAACTGAGAAATCTGAAGAAATATCATAAAAAATCTCACAGAATTTAATGAAATATCATGAAACCTTAAGGAATCCCATGAAACCTCGGGAAGTCTTTTAGAATTTCGTGGAATTTGGTATATATTTGTGAAATGTACCCGAATGTACCATATGAAATCTTTACAAAATCCGGAGAAATCTTTACGCAATCCATAGAAATCCCATATCATTACAAATCCTGTGTACACGATGTGACGTCTCTTCCTCGGGAAATATAATCCTTTTTTTTTTTTAAATCTAATTTTAATCATGTTGTCGAACTGAAAGTAATTTATTCTCTATATTGAAGGTGATGCGGTTGAGGCTAGGAATTGCATTTTTCCTTTGGGGAGGGGGAGGGGGTCGGCTCGAGGGGAGCAGGGAGGGGAGAGGCGGGGAAGCGAGGAAGTCGACAGCGACAGCCTGGGCTTGGGCGCCTGAGGTAGGCAGACCCGCCCAACATGTACTTTTAAGGGTTTGCTACCCTCTAGGTGCCCGCTTAACCCGGTGCACGGGCTACAGAGAGCCTCGGCTGTGGTCTCGACATGAGTTTGACACACATTTCTTGTGCCTAGATCGTGGTTAGGTGCCCGCTAACGGCCTCGAACGTCGGAAGCGAAAACTTAGTCGTTGAGGACTTTTTGAGGTTTTGACACTTTTGCGAGGTCTCCCCAGGCCACAACTTGGTCGAACGGGTCGAGGTGCGGCCATCATAGGTTACTTTGGTCCTTTTTCTTTGGTTTGGCACCGCGTATGACCCAAGTTTCGATGTCGGTCATAAAAAACCCAAAGTTTGGGTATTTGTCTAAAATTAGTGAAAAATCTCTAAATTCAATGGTCAAACTTCATCGAATCGGAAATCGGATGATGAATTCGGATTCCTCAGCTCATTTGACGTCTAAGTCAACTCTGACCGCCACTAGTTCCACCCTGGCTCAAGAATTATGAAGATTTTTAGTTTTTACCAAAAACGAAGCCAAAAGTGAAAGACCAAAATGTAAGGCCTTGCCGATTCCCACAGGGTTGTCCGATCGGGCTGAAATTTGGTTTTGGTTTCTAGGGACATGATATGAACCTCTGGTAAAATTTTCAGCCAAATCGGAGATGGTCGATGTCGGGTCGTTTAAATCTTAAAAAAATCCCCTCTCACTGTTTCAGGAATGCATCCCTCCGATTTTAGGTGCCGCAGTTCGAAATCGAGGCAACCTCTAAAATCGAGATCGCTGCCTCGGAATCCGAGTTTTTCGTTTACCGTGCATTCTGTTGGTTTTACTTCTTCGACACGTCGAGTATAGGTTTTTCGCTCTGCAAACATTTAACAACAACAACTCGTTTTCCTGAATATATTTGTGTTGCCTTCCGCCAGTCTGCCCCCCCCCTCCCCCCCCCCCCCTTTTCCTTTTTCTGCTGCGCTCGACTCTATCCCCCACGCCTCGCTCTCAGCGATGCACGCGTACAAATAATCGGAAACGTTCCGCGACGCGTCCCTCGAACCCTCGCCCCGCCCCGTCCCTATCCTCGCCTGAGAGGACCCCACGCCCTGCCCCCCGCCCCCCGCCCTGGAGGGGCCCGGCCGGCCCGGCCCGGCCCATCTCATCAGCCGCCTGCTGGTAGGCGTCACAGTGCCGGCCAGTGGCTGCCGCGGACGAGACGGGCCCGGAGGCCCGGAGGCCCGGAGGCCCGGAGGCCCGGAGGCCCGGAGGCCCGGAGGCCCGGAGCAGCCCGCCCCGCCCGACCTCGCCTCGCCGTGGACTGGACCAGACCAGACTAGACCCGACCAACCCGAAACGTTGATTGCTTCTAGCAGATTTGTTCCTTGAGTGGGTCGTGCGGGCCGGCGCCGGCCTGGCAGGGCTGCAGCTACAAGATAGCCTGTGTCAGCTCCACCCTGTCCTGTCCACTCTCACTCTATATACGCTCTCCACCTCCTATCCCCGGCCTCTCTCGTTCTCTCCCTCCGTCCCCCCCCCCCCTCTCTCTCCCTCTCTCTCTCTCTCTCTCTCTCTCTCTCTCTCTCTCTCTCTCTCTCTCTCTCTCTCTCTCTCTCTCTCTCTCTCTCTCTCTCTCTCTCCCCCTCTCCCTCTCCCTCCCGCTATTAAATAACTTTTCTGTACCTAAATATTTTACTATTTTACTACATATCTTATACTTCGGCACTTCAATCTGTGTGTTACTTCGTTAGCCTGATATTGTATTGAGATGATGCACATGAAGAAGACTTTTAGTCTGATGCGCTATATTTCTTTTAAGTAAGAATAAATGTCACATGTGGTGGTGTGACTGAGCTTTCAGTAACGTTTTCTGGTGTGACCGAGCTTTTAGTAACGTTTGGTGATGTAACCGAGATTTTGGTCGCGTTTGTGGTGTGACATCCTAAATGTTATGCCTGTTACATGGTCACATCACAAGTGTGACCAAAACTCATGTCGCATCACGTGGTGTGACAGAAACTCATGTCACATCATATGGCGTGACCAAAACTGGTTGCATCCATTATGACGTGACACGTCACAGTAGCTTTTCCAGTGTGGATAAATAGTGAAATTTAAAAGAAACAAAGAAAAAGAGATAAGCTAAGAAGAGAGTATAATCAAAGTAGGTGTCCTGAGGATTATGAAAGCTCTAAGAAGGCAAGGTTAAAAAATTGATTAGAAATGCACAGATCTGCTGAAACTAAGTGTTCATAGGCTGGCAGTAAGTGGAGTGATTTGTAATGTTTTTATTTCATGCGCGCTGTGCACGATCACTGTATATGATGCGGACATGAGGACATGGACATGCTCACTGCTCCCTGCGTGTACCCAGACCCAGCAGAACATTGCTCATACATTTTTAGGAGAGAGCATGGCCATGCACATTATATACTGTGAGCAGTTTTCTGTATAACCTAATAGGCATTTATCAAATAGTTCTCAACAGTGTAAGAAAATCTCAGCAGTACATATGCCAAAAATGCTCCCGCAGCAACCACACATGTCCATTCTCATGTGTCCATTCTGGTTTGTTTTAATTTTTCAAAGCAGGTGAGCCATACAAATTATTTCGGGCGATGTATACCTTCCCCTTATACCCGCCTCTTCACTCTTCACTCCCGAGGGAAGGGGTTGTGAGGGGAGCATAGTGCAGGCTACATAGTTATGCGCCACACCGGAACGCCCCTCTTTTCGCATTACGTGTGCGTGCGCATGTGTATGTGCGTGTGTGCGCGTGCGTGTGTGTGCGTGTGTGTGCGTGCGTGCGTGCAGCCGTGCGTGCAGGGCGCCTCCTCCCCGCGCTGCACTGAGCTGGACCGTGAGCCGAGCCCAGCAGGGCGATTCCGCGCGCCGACTTCGTCTCTCTGTCCTTGTTGCACTCACGGGGCTGGCCCACAAGGCGCGAGAGAGAAGACACAACTGAACGGTACCCTGAATCCGCTTGCAGCCCCCGCAGCTCCAGTGCGCAATGCTGTCAGATGCAGCGCAGCCCAGCGCGAGGTCGGCTCGGCGCTGCGATTGTCGGGCCTGCCGGGACCCGGGCCCGGGCCCGGCCCACCCGGCCTGTTTAACATGCCAGCGTCATATTCAGTGTAAAAGAAAATGGGGCACGCGTGGAATTGCCTCCGCGGAAAATGGAAACAGTAAGATTGCGCGTGGGCAGGCGCTGGTACACGTGCGTGTGTGGTTTTAAGTTTTATTGCGGGACCGCCCCTTAAGTGTCTCTCTGTATCGGCGCACTAGTTCCAGTGTAAACGCGGCGGGGATGAACTTTTCATAAACCGACACCAGCCAT
This sequence comes from Frankliniella fusca, assembly GCA_029379305.1. Taxonomy (NCBI): domain Eukaryota; kingdom Metazoa; phylum Arthropoda; class Insecta; order Thysanoptera; family Thripidae; genus Frankliniella; species Frankliniella fusca. The sequence goes on along the minus strand of JAHWGI010000981.1, from coordinate 40,568 downwards.
TGCGTTGCGCTACGGCCCACCCTCTCCCTCCCTCCCTCCCTCCCTCCCTCCCTCCCTCCCTCCCTCCCTCCCTCTCCTCTTCGCTCCTGTATCCACACGGATCTTGATCAACCTCAAAGCGCGAGTCGAACTTTTGTTAACTTTTGCCCCAGACTGGCTTACAAATTTACCTCTCTCTGCAGCGGCTCGCGGGGTGGGGTGGGGTGGGGTGGGGTGGGGTGGGGTGGGGTGGGGTGGGGTGGGGTGGGGTGGGGTGGGGCGGGGCGGGGTGGGGTGGGGTGGGATGGGACGGGGCGGGGTGGGGTGGGGTGGGGCGGGGTGGGGTGGGGCGGGATGGGGTGGGGCGGGATGGGGTGGGGCGGGGCGGGTTGGGGTGGGGCGGGATGGGGTGGGACGGGGCATGGCGGGGTGGGGCGGGGTGGGGCGGGGCGGCAGGGCGGGGCGCACAGCGTGCAGCAGCAGTCAAACGGCTCCACAGCCGGATGCTCCGCCGCACACGCTGCAAGTGCGCGCCGCGCGCCTGCTGTGTTTTAGTGCGGCGCTTCGCTCTCCCACCTGCAGCTCTCTGCTTCTTTCTTTTTTTTAACGTTTTTGTGAATCTGCACAACTTGGCATGCAGCCCGTGCCCGTGTTATCACTGGGAGTCTACTCTTCCTTAACAGTCATGAAAATTGGGTTTTACTTTGAAAAACCTTGATAAGCAGCCGACAAAGTTCTCTTATCCTCTATATTCAAATCAAAAATTCTTTTTCGCTCTCTACACTCTAAACTTTTTACAAAGAATTTCTTTGTATAGACCCCTTGTAATACAAAGAATTTTGTGCTGTCGTAGGATACAGGAAATTTCCTTGTATTACAAAAGAAAATTCTTTGTATTACAAAAGTCTGTCTTTGTATTTAAAAAGGTTTTTTCTTTGTAAAATTCGACAGCACAAAATCCTTTGTAATACAATGAGGTTTCTTAGTAAGAAGTTTAGAGTGTACACATTCCGTTGTGTGGTTAAAATACTTTTTCTTTACAAACACATTGAACAGTCGGACTCGTTTAGAGAACAGCGTTATATGAAAGTCCAAGGAGTCTACCTATGTTGGATATCACTCCCACAGTCGCGCCTCCTCTCATCATGAAATACAGTCAAGTATTTGCCCTAATTTCGGACAACGTTGACGGGTTTTCCTCTGCTACACGTAGGCATGACAAAATATGAAAAACCTGTTGCGATTGGAAATACTGTGGCTCAAGACACGTCGGATGACAACCATGCTGAATGTCTATTTACAGATAGGGAGCTGCAGCAATCATCGAAATAGTGCCCGAAATTAGGCACGAAAGTGCTCTAATTTCGGACAGGAGCATGTACCTTGGCCTTACTTAGCAGGTTTCTTTTTCAGTTAGGATGGCATAGGTCACAATTTGTTAAATGACACTCAAATTGATTTTTTTACCTCAACCCTGACAGAGAAAACCTGGACATAAAAATGGAGTGGTTTCGTGAACGCCTTCAACTCTGGACAAATGTGCTCTAACTTTGGACAAAATTCAGAGGGATGCTAAATTCTTCCTATCTTGGTCTTTTTTTTTGAGGGGGGGGGGGGGAGGTATCTGAAATAGGGAAACGGCGTTGAAAAGGTGATAGTCAAGCACTCACACCCCCAAGCAAAAGCTGCCTTCCGAGCAGAGCTAAACAGTTATAATTGTGTTTACAAGCCTCTGCAGGGACTCCGACGTGCGCCCGTGGTGGAAGGACCACATGGGCACATACCGGAAGCTTTAACAATTAGCTCGGCGCTTCTTGGCAGTTATAGCCAGTAGCACACCTTCAGAGAGACTCTTTTCAGATGGCGGTAATGTGGTCATCCCAAGTAGGCAAATGTCGATTAATCGAAATTTATCAATTAATTTGCCACGTCTAATAATTCGTTGCTTTCGATTAATCAATTAAACCAATTAATCGATCTAACCAATAAATCGAATGGGCTATCGATTGTCTATTACCGCTAATCGCAATCGACTCAACTGTCGATAATTTTTTTAATCGTCGATTCCGATGAATTTTTAAATAATCGCACAGGCCTTGTCAAGAGGGTACCGTTTCGCACCACCGTGGTGGTAAAACCAAAAGTCCTTTGGCACAAACATCGATAAAAATGTAATTTCATGCAACATAATTGGACTGTCCGAAAATGTAGCTCTTTCAAAAATCGACCCGTACAAGAAAACGGTGAAAAATCATTTCTTACATATTCCGCAATGAACCATTGGCTGCATCCAAATTCCAAAAACCCCTTTTCTTGGCACAATACTCAAACATGAGTTGTTGAAGCAGCCAATACTCGCCAATAACTTTTCTTATTCCTTTAGGCGAAAGTGCTGATAAGCGGGGTACGATATTAGGCAACAGCAGAGCGGACGATAGTCGTCTCGCTTGCCTTGTCAGTGAGGCGGGGCGGGGTGGGGCAGGGCAGGGCGGCAGGCCCGCAGCCACAAAGCCCTCCCGAGCTAGAGGTTAATTTATCCATCGGGAGACGGGGATTGGACAAGGGCGGGTCGGACAAATGAATTGCCCTGAGACCGGAGCGGTCCGGCGGCCCCCGACCCGGGCCGGCCACGGCCGCCTCAAGGGCGTCGAGTCTATTGGTCTGTCGAGTCGAGAGCTGTCCTGCCCGCGAGCCGTGGAGAGCTCGAGCGCTAGCAGATGGGCCCTGAGGGTGGGATGGCCGACGGGTGAAGAGAGTGAACGTAAAAGCAGAGGGGAAGGGGAATCGGACATATGGATCAAAGAATGTATGTACTGACAGAACAATATATTTTATCTTAAGATAAAATTGTTAAAAAATTTGTCTGACAATTCAGACTAAATAGTCCAAAGTTTTTTTTCAGCTTTGTTGTCTGAATATTCAGAGTAAAGTTCGCTCCAAGAAATTTTACTTAAAAAGACTAAATTTTCGGTTATTAAAATTCTGAAAATTGTGACTGACTTCTAGGTCTGAAAATTCAGACATAACAGTTAAAATTATTGAACGCGATTATTTTCCTTCACACCGTCGTCATAGCAATTGTATGAGAACTTCCTATGTTCGATGAAAGTCTTTTACCGTCGGAGTGATTTGAACCCTGTTCCTCAGGGTCACGAAGCAGCTGCGTTACCACTGCGCTACGCTGCCCGCCTGTAGGACTGAGTGCACTGCTGCGATGAGCCTCACCGCCCTCGTCTGTTCCCAGCCGTCAGGGCAGTCTAAAACTTCAGACTCTGACTTCAAAAATTCAGACTGCCTAGTCTGGATCCATGAAAAAGACTTCAAAGGTGACAATTGTCGGAACGACGAGTCTGATTATTCAGACGGAAGGTCTGAAGATTGATTTTCAGACAGCTAAGACCGAATTTTTGCACCAGGCGTTCCAATATTTTGATAAGAGGTCTAAAATTTCAGTCTCATGTCTGAAAAGTCAATTAAGAGTGGCAAGTCTGAAAAAATCAGTCTGAATTTTCAGATTTTTTTTAACAGTGATTATACTAATTAATTAGTCCTTATTTTCTTCACACACGAAACGCACTCGAGAGACAGAAACATTGCGAAACATGCGATCAAATCAAAGTGATTTAAATTTATTTAAAGCTCGAAATCCTTTTAAATTTTTGAGGGAAAATACTCTTTATATATATTTATATAAACACGAGAGTCGTCGAGAAGGCCGCAAATAGCGTCGGCGTTTTAGTTTTAATTTGTTTGGCGTGGACAGCAGCGCGAGCAGTACGCGCGAGTAGGAGAGGTGGACGACCCCCCCCCACCCCCCCCCACCCCTCCTCCCACAAATACGATTGGCAGGGCGCAAATCATCCTGTGCGCAAGTCTTCATCCGCCATTCTATTATGCTGTTTACAGGCGTGGTTTGAGATCCGACTGGTAGGGGGCGGCGAACTCCAGGTTGAGGGGTTTCTACGCGCTATTTGCCTACTTTTCAGGTGGCTATCTAGTAACGACAGAGAGGCGATCGCCCCCCTCCACCCTAAATCGCGCCTGGCTGTTTCACTGTTGCACCGTTGCTTTATTTTCTTCCATTTTCTTTATTGCGTTCTCGCCCGCTGCTGCTCGTCCCAAGGCCTCCTACTCGTGCTGACTGACAGGTCTGCCGTGTGCTGCGCCTCCACTAACCTCAACTCAAACGCCCCCTCCTCCCCACCCCACACCTTTTAAGGCCTTCTAAAATTTGCTGGAAAATGTGCGTGTTTTGTTTCAAGTAGCCCCTTACCGCAGAAAATGAACTGACGAATGGAATATTAAGCATATACCTAATAGAATTTAATCTTGTATACATTTGATTCTAAAGTCTATAGTTGGAGTCTGTCTTGTAGAAATTTGGTAAATTTGAATAGAAGTTTTGATTTTTATGGCTATGATGCTCGTCTAGTCATGCAAAATTAAGAACGACAATTTCGTGCCTTTGCAAAGGCATTTAAAATTTCACACCCCTAGAAAGGCATAAATTCCTACCTTTGTTTTTCCAGTGCACAGCTCAAGCAACTGTTTGGAAAAGAAAAACACAGGCATATCGTTTGCACCTTTTAAAAGCGTTGAAAGTTATGTAACGTTTTACCGCGAATGAGGCATTCACTACTCTTGCCACCCCAAGGTGTTTTTAACATCTTCACTGTGAAAAATTGTCGTAGGTTTACGAGAAAATTTTCCACGAAGTGGAGTTGTAAAATTACGATTACTTATCGTAAAATTACAAGCAGTACCTATCGACTGGAGATTCAATTTCAATCAAGAATGGGCTGTCGTAAATTTACAACATTTTTCGTAAATCGTAATTTACAAAATAAATCGTAAATCGACGGACGTAGTTTTCACAGTGTTCCGGGCAGAACAGAGACCAGCGCGCATAGTAGTGCTCACATCCGGCTTGTGTATAACGGCTCAGGTGGGTGCGCCACTCCTCGCCACGCCCTCCCCCGCGCTTCGCACCAAATGACGCGTTTTGAATGCAGAGCCGGCGCGGCGGTCTGCAGGGACTGCAGCGAATGAGATTAGTTAAAACGGTGCGCGAGGGGGTGGGGGTGATGCTGCGTAGCTCCTGCGAGTAAGCTACTCATTTTTTGCCATCCACTTAATTTTTGCATTCCCGTGGTGGCGCGGTGCGCGGTGCGCGGCGTGCGGTGCCTGGCCGGCCATTTCGCGGCCACCAGCCGCACAACCGACCTGCGCTCCCCAGGCTCCCCGCCCACGTGTTCATTATGGAGAGCAAACTGTACGCGGCCAGGGCGCCAAATTTTTAATCAGGGGAGCGAAGAGGAGGAAGAGGAGAAGCAGGAGGAGGGAGTGCGGGGTATAGTAGAACAAATGAGACAAAAAGGAAGAGAGCGAGAGGCGAGTGGTGGGTGTCCTGCGCGTTAAATTTAGCTGGGTCCCCTCACGAGGGTGCAGTCATTTTGTGTTATCGTCCCCGACTAGTTGTTTCTCTTTGCTTTTTTTGTGAGTTTTCTGTCAACTTAAACTAATTCAATGCATTGTTAAAAATAAAAAAGGCCGTCATTCGCACAGTGAAGTAACAGCATGGATTTTACAGCATATACGGCACGGTACATCAGAATTAACAGTGCCGTGCCGTAAAATGATTTGATTTTACAGTACGGCACCGTTAATTCTGCCGTAAGCTGCGGCCTTATATAGTAAAGTACGGTGTGAAATAACGGTAAGATACTGTAAACTTACCGTACCTAGTACAGTGAAATAACGGTTTCAAACTGTCAAATAATTGACGGTGCAAAACGGTTGGAAAACCGTAGTTTTTCTTAAAGTGTGGTTTTGATGAACTGCATACACTGGTAAACAAATGTAGAAAGTTTTGCACCAATTGGTGTTTAGTTCCAAATGTGGAAATACTGAACACTGCGTGGTGTCGAAGTGAACTAAACATAAACAAGTGTGCATTCTTCTACACTTCGCAAACGTTTAGTAAACTGCACTTTACTTGATGTGAGTTACTCGACCTGTTCCATTGATTCCATAGGGCTGGTGCGTGATTCCATGTGTGCAAAATTACTACACTTTTCAAGTGTCTATTTAAACATTATGTAATGTCTAATTAAACTCGACACCATGTAATGTTCAAAATCATAGATTAAACACGTTCGTGTTCAATAATTGCACATTTGTTTTACCAGTGCAGGCACATTTTCAATTCCTAACAACACTGGAAAAACAAAAGTAATGGCTAGCACCTTTGCAGCTGTACTAAAGTAAAAGGTGCGAAAAATTAGTGCCTTCAGCAGTTTAAGTGCCTTTTTAGAGGCACTAATCCTATAGCAGCTTAAAGGTGCGAGCTAGCACCTGTTTTTCCGGTGAATGCACCTTGAAAACATAACAAAACAAAACAAAAAAATTCCTGTTTTTTCTTTAGCACGCCTTTAAGAAGAGTTCTGTGGATTTTGTTTTTTCCTTTCTCTTTGACGGAAAGGGCAACGCAAATGTGTTGTAGCCGCTGAGGAGAGGTGGCTCCGCAAAGCGCGTGCTGTAAGGGCTGTAAGTTTTAGTCTCGCAATCGTTGGCTGCTGCGCGCCTCTTGTGCAGGCGCCGGGCGTTCCTGCTGCCCTGCCGACCCCGCTCCCTTCCACCTGTTGTCGGAAAACTTGGCATGGCGAGGCGTGCAGGAGTTGAGTTTGCCTGGAGCGGCGGCGTGGCGTGGCGTGGCGGCGCGCGGCCGTGCTGGAAGCGCTGGAAGCTGGCGAAGCTACAACCTAGACTCCTGGACTTCACCTGCAGACCTTCTCCTCTGCAAACCACTCGTACTCGTGCCAAGCAGAACTTTTAAAGGAAAGCGCTCTCTCCTGCTCTCACGTAATGACTCTGACACTGCGTAAAGAACGTCAAGACGTCGAGTTCCAGAGCTGCACCCACACATCACTGTAAATCGAGGAGTGAGAAATCTCGCTCTCAGGAGAGCGAGATTGGTGACCCAAATTTTTTCGCTCCTGGGGAGTGATATTATTAAATATCACTCCTTTTGAGTCGCTTCTATGACTCAAAACGAGCGATATCAAGTGATCTCGCTCGATTTGAGTGAGGCTTATCACTCCAAATGAACGATATAGAATTTCCTCACTCCTTTAGGGCGACGTTATATGCCTCGCTCAATTTCAGTCAGAAACATGACTCTCAGATTTACAGTGATCAGCCACATCGACAGGAGGCCGACGTTACGGTCGACTCGTCTGTAGTTTTGCTTCTGTGTGCAAACCTTGTTGCATCTCTTTCTAAGACGAACGTCCGGATCCGCGCATCTGCACCACTCCCACTCCACCCCGCCACTCCCCCAAGCGCCAGGTTGTAGCGCTCTGTGCAGATACCAAGATTTCTTACCTGCAAGTTTTAACGACCCAAACTTACCGCCGCGGGCTGTGGGGCGTCGCGCTGCTCCGTGGCCCGGTGCCCCTACCCCCCCCCCCCCCCCCCCTTCCCGTCTTGCCCCGGTGCAGCAGGAGGGTAGGTCGATGCCCGTTTGGGTGGAGGTGAAGCGGGTAGACCTGGAGCATCACTCCGACCGCCGCCGTGCAGCGCCCCGCCCCGCCCCGCCCCGCTTCGCGTCGCCCCACCGCGATCTGCTCCCCTGAGCCGGCTTGCGACCGCTGGAGCGCAGTGGCCGGCCGAGAGCAACGCACAAATCCTTTCGAGGAACTGTTTACTCTGTACATATAAAGGTATACATGCAAGTCTGGGTGGGACCAAATTTATCAGGAATTCCTGAGCTGCCTCGTTTTGAGCTGGAAACCAAATCACGCATTGCGTAATTTAGTACTTAATTCACTTTGGAAAATGATCCCTTTCCAACATTCGAGCGACGCGCAGGCGGCGCCAGCGCTCGGGCGGGGCGGGGTGGGGCGGGGCGGGGCGGGCGGCGTGCCTCACATGGAACTGCGGGCCGGGCGGGCGCCCCGCACCCCGCTCACTCTCCCCGTGCTGTCGTAATGGTCCCCGGTGATGAGCCTCGCAGCCCTGCTGTACTGTCCCCCGCGAGACGAGTCGAGACGGCCCGCTGCGCCCCGCCACGCCCCGCCCCGCCCCGCCCCGCCCCGCCCCGCCCCGCCCCGCCCCGCCACGCCCCGCCACGCCACGCCACGCCCCGCCCAGCCCGCCAGACGCGCTTTATCACGTCGACACGTGGGCTGGGCGCGGGCCGGCCGGGCCATCTGCGTCCTCTCTACCCTTCTCTTCCTCTCGCTCCTCCCCTCTCATCCCCCTCCCCTCCCCTCTCATCCCCTCCCCTCTTATCCCCCTCCTCTCTCATCCCCACTGCCTCCGGCGCTCACCCCCCTGTGCTGCAGGTTGTCCGGCAGCGGGCTGATTCCGAAGAGCGCTCTCACGCCTCCGTCCTTGTCGCACTCATGGGGGGCCTTGCCACCCCCAACATCGAGGGGTCATTAACTTTGGGATTTCGTGTACACCGAATACAATATGGTTGAATATTGATGAATATCGGTGAAATATTCGTAAATTCGAGTTAAGTTTGTCTAAATTTGGGTGAAATATTAGTTAGGGATGCTGAAATATTGTAAGATTTGTGTGAAGTACTGCTGAAAATGGGTGAATATGGTTGAATATTGAAATAATTACCGGAAGCCTGTACACTGAATATGCCAAGTTGTTGACCCCTCGCCCAACATTGGGCACTGCCATGAGTGCGACAAGGACGGAGCTACTACAAGAGCGATCTTCGGAATCCGACGGCTGGGCGGCACAGGGCAGGGCCTGGCCGCCACTCAGCTCGACACAAACACATACAGGGTCAGCAACATAACAGACCGTAAATTGCGTGCCAGCTGTGCTCCGGGCCGCCCTGCGCCCTGCGCCGCGCCAGGCGAGCCCTCGTTGGCGCCCCCAACACCCGACCCTTCCTCTGTCTCCGCCCCCACTGCTTTCTTCTCTCTCTCTCTCTCTCTCTCTCTCTCTCTCTCTCTCTCTCTCTCTCTCTCTCTCTCCGGGCGCGCGCTGCTCCCAGCCACGTCCTTTCAAGGCTGCCCCGCGCCCCGCCCGCGCCAGCTCCAGCAGCAGCAGCACACCGCACAGGCCTACATGAGGCCCTGTCCAATCCACCCCGTCGTCGCATGTCACTCCCCCCCCCCCCCCCTCCTCTGCGCCCCGTCTCTGCGTGACGTATTTATGTGCAGCAAGCCCCCACAGCCGCCTGCGCAGCGCGGCCGAGCGCAGCCCTGTGTACTCACGCCGTCCTACGCCCTGCGCGCCGCGCTCCACCAAGCTCCTCGCCCCCTGCTCTGCTCTGCCGACTTATTCCGAAGAGCGCTTCTCCTCGCCTTGTCTCTCTCGCACCTGAATACGGTGCACCACATCCCATGAGTGCGAGAGAGACGGAGCAAGGAGAGCGCTCTCCGGAATAAGTCGGCAGCTCCGCGCCCCGCTCCCCGATCCCCGCCCCATGCCCCGCGCCGCGAGCCCGCGGGTACAGGCTTACTAGTGAACTTGCCATGTTCGAGTCCTCGAAAAACAAAGGTATAGTTAGGACCTACATGCCGCCTGCTCTTTTTAAGGTGCTAACTTATAGTGGCTTTGGAAAGGCACGATTGGGTCCATTTAAGACACTAATGTTGTGCACCTTTAGGTGCCTTTTGGAAAAATTAGTGTCTGTATAGGGCTGTTTAAATAATGCCTTTATAGAGGCACTTTTACTACACTGATAAAACAAAGGTAGGACTCGAAGGGATTTAGTGCCTTTTCAAAGGCATTAAGAATTAGCACCCCTGCAAAGGCATGACGACTGCCCCAAAGGTGTTAAATTTGAACGCCTTTGGACAATTTCGTGCCTTTGCAAAGGCATTAAAATTCCATGCCCCTAGAAAGGCATTAAGTCCTACTTTTGTTTTCCAAGTGTAGTAGCACCCGCCACAAAAGGTGTTGTCATTGTTATGCAATAACTGTGACGTCACTTTCTATTTCATGTAAAAAATAGGTCACATTATTTTGGTTCTTGTTGTCTCATTATTTCGGTTATTATTTTCACATTCCTTTAAATGTGACAGTAAAAATCATCCTACAATAAAGTCCGGCCGGATTGAACCGGCGACATTTAGATCTTCAGTCTAACACTCTCCGAGTTGGAGCTGTGTTGCAACTATTAGTTTTGTTAGAAATGCGAATATATGACGTGGTCTTTCTGCTTGTTATGGGTTCGAGCTACGCTAAGCCACGCATCTTCCCTCCTTCTTCTTACTAAGTGAGGTCCTCATTATTCAAATCGTCTTTGCCCTGGCGTTGGCAAATACATTGTGATGTGGTCATGCGGGCCATGGAGTGTGGGCGATGGCGAGCCGCAGTATCGTACTGATTCAGCTCGACCGTCCTGAGATCGGTATCGGACAAGAAATCGGCTGTGAGAGGAGAGCACCGCCTGGGAGAGAGACGGGGAGTGCGCAGGTCGGAGGTGACGGTTGAGTGGGGATCAGTGCGTGGCGTGAGGCTAGGGTCGGGGTATAGGGTTCCGCTGTCGAGACTGGAGAAAAAATGAAACTACACTACAGGGTCCGTCCGGGATGTGAACTAACTGGGGACATCTCGCATCCTCAGCGAGAATCATACCCCTAGACCAACGGACCGTGGCGTTGAACGTGGGACTCGTCTCGGTGCTTGTAGTGACAATGAGAAAAAGAAGAGCGGGGCTGCACGAACGAAAATCGCAAAAGGAAGACGTGCGTGCCTCCAGAGAGAATTGAACTCTCGACCCCCAGTTTACTAGACTGGTGCTCTAGCCGCTGAGCTATGGAGGCATCCGCGGAAGCTGACGGCAACGCACCGACCCTGTTTGCGGTATGCGGCTGGTGAGTCAGACGCCTTCAAGGGGCATAACGGAAGGTCCCACCGAGATTTGAACTCGGATCGCAGGATTCAGAGTCCTGAGTGCTAACCATTACACCATGGGACCTTGGGCGAACGGATGGGTCGAGCGGGTCGATGTATTTGCACCGGGTCGGGTGACGGGACGTGGTAGAAGGAAGAAAGAAATGAAAAATGACGTCCGACGAGGATGAGATTCGAACTCACGCGGGCAGAGCCCATTGGATTAGCAGTCCAACGCCTTAACCACTCGGCCACCTCGTCTTGATTAGCAGGGCAGACGGCGAGCGAAAATGACTCTTGACCCAACTACAGATGCATGGGGTGAGACTGCAGCCGAGGCCCGAGGCCTCCGCCTCCGTCCGAGAGGACTGGCCATGGGAGGGCGCCTGTGCGCTTAGTGCGTGCAATCGATGCATCAAAACAAATTCCGATACCGGGAATCGAACCCGAGCCTCCTGGGTGAGAGCCAGGTATCCTAGCCACTAGACCATATCGGATGGATACGGAGCTGTGCAGAATAGCAGGTTGGCGTGTGAACAGCTGTGGTGTGGAGAGGATGGCGCAAGTAGCCGCGATACTGCAAAAGACAAGTCGCTCAACGTGGGGCTCGAACCCACGACCCTGGGATTAAGAGTCCCATGCTCTACCGACTGAGCTAGCCGGGCGCCGATTGACGCAACGTAGTCAAGCGCCAGCCATAAGGAAGACGAGTGGCTGGGCGGCGGCGGTTGTCGGTCGGCCTGACGAACCACTCTATACAGACGGAAGTGAGAAAAAGGGTGGAGGTGCGGGGTATCGATCCCCGGTCCTCTCGCATGCAAAGCGAGCGCTCTACCGTCTGAGCTACACCCCCGACGTGCTCAATTTTTGACAACTGAAGCAGTCGCGCGTGCTCCAGTGCAGGCAGAAGGTACGACAAACAATTTGTCCGCAGTCGGTAGGACTCGAACCTACGCTCCCAGAGGGAAACTGATTTCTAGTCAGTCGCCTTAACCACTCGGCCACGACTGCAAGCAACGGCAGCCGTCGCTGCAGATTATGCCAAGGCAAAAATGACGGTGGCCGAGAAGGCGGGGGCGGGAGCCATTCCCCACCCCAGCCGACGGCGAGCGTGCCGAGTCAGCGCTGGCAGCGTAAGCAGGCAAACCGGTGTCGTTGTAGTGACTAGCTAGCGCGCCGGCCACGGGGCAGTGATCATGCTGGCCTTCTCGTGGGACATGCACAGGTAACAGTCACCTCGTGCCCCAAAGCTCTCTCGTGCAGTAGTAGTCGCAGCAGCAGCACGGGCGGCAAGAGTGGCGGCGGCGGCGACACCGGTGCATGAGCCGTCGTGTAGCCGTGATCGTATAGTGGTCAGTACCTCGCGTTGTGGCCGCGATAACCCAGGTTCGAATCCTGGTCACGGCACGACTTTGTTGACACTTTTCTTTGCTCCTCCAGCTCCTCTGCCCTTTCGTTTCGGGACGGTAACGTGGACGCGCCGTCTTCAGGGGCAAAAGAGAACGCTCGCCCAACGTGGGACTTGAACCCACGACCCTGGGATTAAAAGTCCCATGCTCTACCGACTGAGCTAGCTGGGCTCATATCACTAACCGCAAAATAAAAAGCCCAAAAGCAATACACAGCAAAAGAAAAAGAAACGAAAGGTTTCGGTTAGGGTCGTGGGAGAAATGGACAAGGACAAGACGCGACAGAACAAAAGAACATTGGGTGTCCAGCTGCCGAAACCCGGGATTGAACCGGGGACATTTAGATCTTCAGTCTAACGCTCTCCCAACTGAGCTATTTCGGCCGGATGCCACGATGGCCCGACCCACACGACCAAGAGTCGCCTCGGCCTCGGCCTCGTCGTCCACCATGGCCGTGGCCGCGCTGCCCGACGTGCACACACACACACACACACACACACACTCCTCTCTTTATCGCTCCTGCCAGGCCACGCAGCGACAAACTCTCACCAAAACCCTTCGTCGCGCCAAGCCCAGACGTCTAGCACATTTCTCCGGCCAAGTGTCGTGGACTCTAAAAAGTTGACGCCCCCGAGTGGGGTCGAACCACCAACCTTTCGGTTAACAGCCGAACGCGCTAACCATTGCGCCACGGAGGCCACTTGCACTTGCTCCCTCCACGCCAGGATCATATTGTGCAAAGCCAGTCAGTCGCGTCCTCTATCGCACCTTGCCCCGCGTCACGAAAAAGACTGCATCGGCCGGGAATCGAACCCGGGTCGCCCGCGTGGCAGGCGAGCATTCTACCACTGAACCACCGATGCTGATGGGGGAGCTTGCAAAGCGTTGCGATTTGAGAGAGCCTTCTCCGCGGCTGAGCGAGAAAACTCGAGTGAAGGATGTGGGTGGCACGTTAAGTCAAGGTGGGCTGGGCGTCTTCTCAAGATGCTTGGAACCGTTACCGATGACGTGTCGTCTGCTCTTCCGACGCTCGAATCGGTAGAAGCGTCAGCGGACGACCGTTACACTACTCCTCGGTAGTATAGTGGTCAGTATCTCCGCCTGTCACGCGGAAGACCGGGGTTCGATTCCCCGCCGGGGAGGTACTTTTTCTTCTTTTATGAATGGGGATCTCACTTAGTAAGAAGAAGAAAGGGACAAGACGGCCGCGACCCATAACAAACGAACATAACCCGATCAGAGAATAATCGAAAATTGCACGTGTTTCGCATGAATTTGATAGATTTGTATTTTATGATTCAAAACTAAGTGTTGGAGCTGTGTTGCAGCTATTAGTTTTGTTAGAAATGCGAATATATGACGTGGTCTTTCTGCTTGTTATGGGTTCGAGCTACGCTAAGCCACGCATCTTCCCTCCTTCTTCTTACTAAGTGAGGTCCTCATTATTCAAATCGTCTTTGCCCTGGCGTTGGCAAATACATTGTGATGTGGTCATGCGGGCCATGGAGTGTGGGCGATGGCGAGCCGCAGTATCGTACTGATTCAGCTCGACCGTCCTGAGATCGGTATCGGACAAGAAATCGGCTGTGAGAGGAGAGCACCGCCTGGGAGAGAGACGGGGAGTGCGCAGGTCGGAGGTGACGGTTGAGTGGGGATCAGTGCGTGGCGTGAGGCTAGGGTCGGGGTATAGGGTTCCGCTGTCGAGACTGGAGAAAAAATGAAACTACACTACAGGGTCCGTCCGGGATGTGAACTAACTGGGGACATCTCGCATCCTCAGCGAGAATCATACCCCTAGACCAACGGACCGTGGCGTTGAACGTGGGACTCGTCTCGGTGCTTGTAGTGACAATGAGAAAAAGAAGAGCGGGGCTGCACGAACGAAAATCGCAAAAGGAAGACGTGCGTGCCTCCAGAGAGAATTGAACTCTCGACCCCCAGTTTACTAGACTGGTGCTCTAGCCGCTGAGCTATGGAGGCATCCGCGGAAGCTGACGGCAACGCACCGACCCTGTTTGCGGTATGCGGCTGGTGAGTCAGACGCCTTCAAGGGGCATAACGGAAGGTCCCACCGAGATTTGAACTCGGATCGCAGGATTCAGAGTCCTGAGTGCTAACCATTACACCATGGGACCTTGGGCGAACGGATGGGTCGAGCGGGTCGATGTATTTGCACCGGGTCGGGTGACGGGACGTGGTAGAAGGAAGAAAGAAATGAAAAATGACGTCCGACGAGGATGAGATTCGAACTCACGCGGGCAGAGCCCATTGGATTAGCAGTCCAACGCCTTAACCACTCGGCCACCTCGTCTTGATTAGCAGGGCAGACGGCGAGCGAAAATGACTCTTGACCCAACTACAGATGCATGGGGTGAGACTGCAGCCGAGGCCCGAGGCCTCCGCCTCCGTCCGAGAGGACTGGCCATGGGAGGGCGCCTGTGCGCTTAGTGCGTGCAATCGATGCATCAAAACAAATTCCGATACCGGGAATCGAACCCGAGCCTCCTGGGTGAGAGCCAGGTATCCTAGCCACTAGACCATATCGGATGGATACGGAGCTGTGCAGAATAGCAGGTTGGCGTGTGAACAGCTGTGGTGTGGAGAGGATGGCGCAAGTAGCCGCGATACTGCAAAAGACAAGTCGCTCAACGTGGGGCTCGAACCCACGACCCTGGGATTAAGAGTCCCATGCTCTACCGACTGAGCTAGCCGGGCGCCGATTGACGCAACGTAGTCAAGCGCCAGCCATAAGGAAGACGAGTGGCTGGGCGGCGGCGGTTGTCGGTCGGCCTGACGAACCACTCTATACAGACGGAAGTGAGAAAAAGGGTGGAGGTGCGGGGTATCGATCCCCGGTCCTCTCGCATGCAAAGCGAGCGCTCTACCGTCTGAGCTACACCCCCGACGTGCTCAATTTTTGACAACTGAAGCAGTCGCGCGTGCTCCAGTGCAGGCAGAAGGTACGACAAACAATTTGTCCGCAGTCGGTAGGACTCGAACCTACGCTCCCAGAGGGAAACTGATTTCTAGTCAGTCGCCTTAACCACTCGGCCACGACTGCAAGCAACGGCAGCCGTCGCTGCAGATTATGCCAAGGCAAAAATGACGGTGGCCGAGAAGGCGGGGGCGGGAGCCATTCCCCACCCCAGCCGACGGCGAGCGTGCCGAGTCAGCGCTGGCAGCGTAAGCAGGCAAACCGGTGTCGTTGTAGTGACTAGCTAGCGCGCCGGCCACGGGGCAGTGATCATGCTGGCCTTCTCGTGGGACATGCACAGGTAACAGTCACCTCGTGCCCCAAAGCTCTCTCGTGCAGTAGTAGTCGCAGCAGCAGCACGGGCGGCAAGAGTGGCGGCGGCGGCGACACCGGTGCATGAGCCGTCGTGTAGCCGTGATCGTATAGTGGTCAGTACCTCGCGTTGTGGCCGCGATAACCCAGGTTCGAATCCTGGTCACGGCACGACTTTGTTGACACTTTTCTTTGCTCCTCCAGCTCCTCTGCCCTTTCGTTTCGGGACGGTAACGTGGACGCGCCGTCTTCAGGGGCAAAAGAGAACGCTCGCCCAACGTGGGACTTGAACCCACGACCCTGGGATTAAAAGTCCCATGCTCTACCGACTGAGCTAGCTGGGCTCATATCACTAACCGCAAATTAAAAAGCCCAAAAGCAATACACAGCAAAAGAAAAAGAAACGAAAGGTTTCGGTTAGGGTCGTGGGAGAAATGGACAAGGACAAGACGCGACAGAACAAAAGAACATTGGGTGTCCAGCTGCCGAAACCCGGGATTGAACCGGGGACATTTAGATCTTCAGTCTAACGCTCTCCCAACTGAGCTATTTCGGCCGGATGCCACGATGGCCCGACCCACACGACCAAGAGTCGCCTCGGCCTCGGCCTCGTCGTCCACCATGGCCGTGGCCGCGCTGCCCGACGTGCACACACACACACACACACACACACACTCCTCTCTTTATCGCTCCTGCCAGGCCACGCAGCGACAAACTCTCACCAAAACCCTTCGTCGCGCCAAGCCCAGACGTCTAGCACATTTCTCCGGCCAAGTGTCGTGGACTCTAAAAAGTTGACGCCCCCGAGTGGGGTCGAACCACCAACCTTTCGGTTAACAGCCGAACGCGCTAACCATTGCGCCACGGAGGCCACTTGCACTTGCTCCCTCCACGCCAGGATCATATTGTGCAAAGCCAGTCAGTCGCGTCCTCTATCGCACCTTGCCCCGCGTCACGAAAAAGACTGCATCGGCCGGGAATCGAACCCGGGTCGCCCGCGTGGCAGGCGAGCATTCTACCACTGAACCACCGATGCTGATGGGGGGCTTGCAAAGCGTTGCGATTTGAGAGAGCCTTCTCCGCGGCTGAGCGAGAAAACTCGAGTGAAGGATGTGGGTGGCACGTTAAGTCAAGGTGGGCTGGGCGTCTTCTCAAGATGCTTGGAACCGTTACCTATGACGTGTCGTCTGCTCTTCCGACGCTCGAATCGGTAGAAGCGTCAGCGGACGACCGTTACACTACTCCTCGGTAGTATAGTGGTCAGTATCTCCGCCTGTCACGCGGAAGACCGGGGTTCGATTCCCCGCCGGGGAGGTACTTTTTCTTCTTTTATGAATGGGGATCTCACTTAGTAAGAAGAAGAAAGGGACAAGACGGCCGCGACCCATAACAAACGAACATAACCCGATCAGAGAATAATCGAAAATTGCACGTGTTTCGCATGAATTTGATAGATTTGTATTTTATGATTCAAAACTAAGTGTTGGAGCTGTGTTGCAGCTATTAGTTTTGTTAGAAATGCGAATATATGACGTGGTCTTTCTGCTTGTTATGGGTTCGAGCTACGCTAAGCCACGCATCTTCCCTCCTTCTTCTTACTAAGTGAGGTCCTCATTATTCAAATCGTCTTTGCCCTGGCGTTGGCAAATACATTGTGATGTGGTCATGCGGGCCATGGAGTGTGGGCGATGGCGAGCCGCAGTATCGTACTGATTCAGCTCGACCGTCCTGAGATCGGTATCGGACAAGAAATCGGCTGTGAGAGGAGAGCACCGCCTGGGAGAGAGACGGGGAGTGCGCAGGTCGGAGGTGACGGTTGAGTGGGGATCAGTGCGTGGCGTGAGGCTAGGGTCGGGGTATAGGGTTCCGCTGTCGAGACTGGAGAAAAAATGAAACTACACTACAGGGTCCGTCCGGGATGTGAACTAACTGGGGACATCTCGCATCCTCAGCGAGAATCATACCCCTAGACCAACGGACCGTGGCGTTGAACGTGGGACTCGTCTCGGTGCTTGTAGTGACAATGAGAAAAAGAAGAGCGGGGCTGCACGAACGAAAATCGCAAAAGGAAGACGTGCGTGCCTCCAGAGAGAATTGAACTCTCGACCCCCAGTTTACTAGACTGGTGCTCTAGCCGCTGAGCTATGGAGGCATCCGCGGAAGCTGACGGCAACGCACCGACCCTGTTTGCGGTATGCGGCTGGTGAGTCAGACGCCTTCAAGGGGCATAACGGAAGGTCCCACCGAGATTTGAACTCGGATCGCAGGATTCAGAGTCCTGAGTGCTAACCATTACACCATGGGACCTTGGGCGAACGGATGGGTCGAGCGGGTCGATGTATTTGCACCGGGTCGGGTGACGGGACGTGGTAGAAGGAAGAAAGAAATGAAAAATGACGTCCGACGAGGATGAGATTCGAACTCACGCGGGCAGAGCCCATTGGATTAGCAGTCCAACGCCTTAACCACTCGGCCACCTCGTCTTGATTAGCAGGGCAGACGGCGAGCGAAAATGACTCTTGACCCAACTACAGATGCATGGGGTGAGACTGCAGCCGAGGCCCGAGGCCTCCGCCTCCGTCCGAGAGGACTGGCCATGGGAGGGCGCCTGTGCGCTTAGTGCGTGCAATCGATGCATCAAAACAAATTCCGATACCGGGAATCGAACCCGAGCCTCCTGGGTGAGAGCCAGGTATCCTAGCCACTAGACCATATCGGATGGATACGGAGCTGTGCAGAATAGCAGGTTGGCGTGTGAACAGCTGTGGTGTGGAGAGGATGGCGCAAGTAGCCGCGATACTGCAAAAGACAAGTCGCTCAACGTGGGGCTCGAACCCACGACCCTGGGATTAAGAGTCCCATGCTCTACCGACTGAGCTAGCCGGGCGCCGATTGACGCAACGTAGTCAAGCGCCAGCCATAAGGAAGACGAGTGGCTGGGCGGCGGCGGTTGTCGGTCGGCCTGACGAACCACTCTATACAGACGGAAGTGAGAAAAAGGGTGGAGGTGCGGGGTATCGATCCCCGGTCCTCTCGCATGCAAAGCGAGCGCTCTACCGTCTGAGCTACACCCCCGACGTGCTCAATTTTTGACAACTGAAGCAGTCGCGCGTGCTCCAGTGCAGGCAGAAGGTACGACAAACAATTTGTCCGCAGTCGGTAGGACTCGAACCTACGCTCCCAGAGGGAAACTGATTTCTAGTCAGTCGCCTTAACCACTCGGCCACGACTGCAAGCAACGGCAGCCGTCGCTGCAGATTATGCCAAGGCAAAAATGACGGTGGCCGAGAAGGCGGGGGCGGGAGCCATTCCCCACCCCAGCCGACGGCGAGCGTGCCGAGTCAGCGCTGGCAGCGTAAGCAGGCAAACCGGTGTCGTTGTAGTGACTAGCTAGCGCGCCGGCCACGGGGCAGTGATCATGCTGGCCTTCTCGTGGGACATGCACAGGTAACAGTCACCTCGTGCCCCAAAGCTCTCTCGTGCAGTAGTAGTCGCAGCAGCAGCACGGGCGGCAAGAGTGGCGGCGGCGGCGACACCGGTGCATGAGCCGTCGTGTAGCCGTGATCGTATAGTGGTCAGTACCTCGCGTTGTGGCCGCGATAACCCAGGTTCGAATCCTGGTCACGGCACGACTTTGTTGACACTTTTCTTTGCTCCTCCAGCTCCTCTGCCCTTTCGTTTCGGGACGGTAACGTGGACGCGCCGTCTTCAGGGGCAAAAGAGAACGCTCGCCCAACGTGGGACTTGAACCCACGACCCTGGGATTAAAAGTCCCATGCTCTACCGACTGAGCTAGCTGGGCTCATATCACTAACCGCAAATTAAAAAGCCCAAAAGCAATACACAGCAAAAGAAAAAGAAACGAAAGGTTTCGGTTAGGGTCGTGGGAGAAATGGACAAGGACAAGACGCGACAGAACAAAAGAACATTGGGTGTCCAGCTGCCGAAACCCGGGATTGAACCGGGGACATTTAGATCTTCAGTCTAACGCTCTCCCAACTGAGCTATTTCGGCCGGATGCCACGATGGCCCGACCCACACGACCAAGAGTCGCCTCGGCCTCGGCCTCGTCGTCCACCATGGCCGTGGCCGCGCTGCCCGACGTGCACACACACACACACACACACACACTCCTCTCTTTATCGCTCCTGCCAGGCCACGCAGCGACAAACTCTCACCAAAACCCTTCGTCGCGCCAAGCCCAGACGTCTAGCACATTTCTCCGGCCAAGTGTCGTGGACTCTAAAAAGTTGACGCCCCCGAGTGGGGTCGAACCACCAACCTTTCGGTTAACAGCCGAACGCGCTAACCATTGCGCCACGGAGGCCACTTGCACTTGCTCCCTCCACGCCAGGATCATATTGTGCAAAGCCAGTCAGTCGCGTCCTCTATCGCACCTTGCCCCGCGTCACGAAAAAGACTGCATCGGCCGGGAATCGAACCCGGGTCGCCCGCGTGGCAGGCGAGCATTCTACCACTGAACCACCGATGCTGATGGGGGGCTTGCAAAGCGTTGCGATTTGAGAGAGCCTTCTCCGCGGCTGAGCGAGAAAACTCGAGTGAAGGATGTGGGTGGCACGTTAAGTCAAGGTGGGCTGGGCGTCTTCTCAAGATGCTTGGAACCGTTACCTATGACGTGTCGTCTGCTCTTCCGACGCTCGAATCGGTAGAAGCGTCAGCGGACGACTGTTACACTACTCCTCGGTAGTATAGTGGTCAGTATCTCCGCCTGTCACGCGGAAGACCGGGGTTCGATTCCCCGCCGGGGAGGTACTTTTTCTTCTTTTATGAATGGGGATCTCACTTAGTAAGAAGAAGAAAGGGACAAGACGGCCGCGACCCATAACAAACGAACATAACCCGATCAGAGAATAATCGAAAATTGCACGTGTTTCGCATGAATTTGATAGATTTGTATTTTATGATTCAAAACTAAGTGTTGGAGCTGTGTTGCAGCTATTAGTTTTGTTAGAAATGCGAATATATGACGTGGTCTTTCTGCTTGTTATGGGTTCGAGCTACGCTAAGCCACGCATCTTCCCTCCTTCTTCTTACTAAGTGAGGTCCTCATTATTCAAATCGTCTTTGCCCTGGCGTTGGCAAATACATTGTGATGTGGTCATGCGGGCCATGGAGTGTGGGCGATGGCGAGCCGCAGTATCGTACTGATTCAGCTCGACCGTCCTGAGATCGGTATCGGACAAGAAATCGGCTGTGAGAGGAGAGCACCGCCTGGGAGAGAGACGGGGAGTGCGCAGGTCGGAGGTGACGGTTGAGTGGGGATCAGTGCGTGGCGTGAGGCTAGGGTCGGGGTATAGGGTTCCGCTGTCGAGACTGGAGAAAAAATGAAACTACACTACAGGGTCCGTCCGGGATGTGAACTAACTGGGGACATCTCGCATCCTCAGCGAGAATCATACCCCTAGACCAACGGACCGTGGCGTTGAACGTGGGACTCGTCTCGGTGCTTGTAGTGACAATGAGAAAAAGAAGAGCGGGGCTGCACGAACGAAAATCGCAAAAGGAAGACGTGCGTGCCTCCAGAGAGAATTGAACTCTCGACCCCCAGTTTACTAGACTGGTGCTCTAGCCGCTGAGCTATGGAGGCATCCGCGGAAGCTGACGGCAACGCACCGACCCTGTTTGCGGTATGCGGCTGGTGAGTCAGACGCCTTCAAGGGGCATAACGGAAGGTCCCACCGAGATTTGAACTCGGATCGCAGGATTCAGAGTCCTGAGTGCTAACCATTACACCATGGGACCTTGGGCGAACGGATGGGTCGAGCGGGTCGATGTATTTGCACCGGGTCGGGTGACGGGACGTGGTAGAAGGAAGAAAGAAATGAAAAATGACGTCCGACGAGGATGAGATTCGAACTCACGCGGGCAGAGCCCATTGGATTAGCAGTCCAACGCCTTAACCACTCGGCCACCTCGTCTTGATTAGCAGGGCAGACGGCGAGCGAAAATGACTCTTGACCCAACTACAGATGCATGGGGTGAGACTGCAGCCGAGGCCCGAGGCCTCCGCCTCCGTCCGAGAGGACTGGCCATGGGAGGGCGCCTGTGCGCTTAGTGCGTGCAATCGATGCATCAAAACAAATTCCGATACCGGGAATCGAACCCGAGCCTCCTGGGTGAGAGCCAGGTATCCTAGCCACTAGACCATATCGGATGGATACGGAGCTGTGCAGAATAGCAGGTTGGCGTGTGAACAGCTGTGGTGTGGAGAGGATGGCGCAAGTAGCCGCGATACTGCAAAAGACAAGTCGCTCAACGTGGGGCTCGAACCCACGACCCTGGGATTAAGAGTCCCATGCTCTACCGACTGAGCTAGCCGGGCGCCGATTGACGCAACGTAGTCAAGCGCCAGCCATAAGGAAGACGAGTGGCTGGGCGGCGGCGGTTGTCGGTCGGCCTGACGAACCACTCTATACAGACGGAAGTGAGAAAAAGGGTGGAGGTGCGGGGTATCGATCCCCGGTCCTCTCGCATGCAAAGCGAGCGCTCTACCGTCTGAGCTACACCCCCGACGTGCTCAATTTTTGACAACTGAAGCAGTCGCGCGTGCTCCAGTGCAGGCAGAAGGTACGACAAACAATTTGTCCGCAGTCGGTAGGACTCGAACCTACGCTCCCAGAGGGAAACTGATTTCTAGTCAGTCGCCTTAACCACTCGGCCACGACTGCAAGCAACGGCAGCCGTCGCTGCAGATTATGCCAAGGCAAAAATGACGGTGGCCGAGAAGGCGGGGGCGGGAGCCATTCCCCACCCCAGCCGACGGCGAGCGTGCCGAGTCAGCGCTGGCAGCGTAAGCAGGCAAACCGGTGTCGTTGTAGTGACTAGCTAGCGCGCCGGCCACGGGGCAGTGATCATGCTGGCCTTCTCGTGGGACATGCACAGGTAACAGTCACCTCGTGCCCCAAAGCTCTCTCGTGCAGTAGTAGTCGCAGCAGCAGCACGGGCGGCAAGAGTGGCGGCGGCGGCGACACCGGTGCATGAGCCGTCGTGTAGCCGTGATCGTATAGTGGTCAGTACCTCGCGTTGTGGCCGCGATAACCCAGGTTCGAATCCTGGTCACGGCACGACTTTGTTGACACTTTTCTTTGCTCCTCCAGCTCCTCTGCCCTTTCGTTTCGGGACGGTAACGTGGACGCGCCGTCTTCAGGGGCAAAAGAGAACGCTCGCCCAACGTGGGACTTGAACCCACGACCCTGGGATTAAAAGTCCCATGCTCTACCGACTGAGCTAGCTGGGCTCATATCACTAACCGCAAATTAAAAAGCCCAAAAGCAATACACAGCAAAAGAAAAAGAAACGAAAGGTTTCGGTTAGGGTCGTGGGAGAAATGGACAAGGACAAGACGCGACAGAACAAAAGAACATTGGGTGTCCAGCTGCCGAAACCCGGGATTGAACCGGGGACATTTAGATCTTCAGTCTAACGCTCTCCCAACTGAGCTATTTCGGCCGGATGCCACGATGGCCCGACCCACACGACCAAGAGTCGCCTCGGCCTCGGCCTCGTCGTCCACCATGGCCGTGGCCGCGCTGCCCGACGTGCACACACACACACACACACACACACTCCTCTCTTTATCGCTCCTGCCAGGCCACGCAGCGACAAACTCTCACCAAAACCCTTCGTCGCGCCAAGCCCAGACGTCTAGCACATTTCTCCGGCCAAGTGTCGTGGACTCTAAAAAGTTGACGCCCCCGAGTGGGGTCGAACCACCAACCTTTCGGTTAACAGCCGAACGCGCTAACCATTGCGCCACGGAGGCCACTTGCACTTGCTCCCTCCACGCCAGGATCATATTGTGCAAAGCCAGTCAGTCGCGTCCTCTATCGCACCTTGCCCCGCGTCACGAAAAAGACTGCATCGGCCGGGAATCGAACCCGGGTCGCCCGCGTGGCAGGCGAGCATTCTACCACTGAACCACCGATGCTGATGGGGGGCTTGCAAAGCGTTGCGATTTGAGAGAGCCTTCTCCGCGGCTGAGCGAGAAAACTCGAGTGAAGGATGTGGGTGGCACGTTAAGTCAAGGTGGGCTGGGCGTCTTCTCAAGATGCTTGGAACCGTTACCTATGACGTGTCGTCTGCTCTTCCGACGCTCGAATCGGTAGAAGCGTCAGCGGACGACTGTTACACTACTCCTCGGTAGTATAGTGGTCAGTATCTCCGCCTGTCACGCGGAAGACCGGGGTTCGATTCCCCGCCGGGGAGGTACTTTTTCTTCTTTTATGAATGGGGATCTCACTTAGTAAGAAGAAGAAAGGGACAAGACGGCCGCGACCCATAACAAACGAACATAACCCGATCAGAGAATAATCGAAAATTGCACGTGTTTCGCATGAATTTGATAGATTTGTATTTTATGATTCAAAACTAAGTGTTGGAGCTGTGTTGCAGCTATTAGTTTTGTTAGAAATGCGAATATATGACGTGGTCTTTCTGCTTGTTATGGGTTCGAGCTACGCTAAGCCACGCATCTTCCCTCCTTCTTCTTACTAAGTGAGGTCCTCATTATTCAAATCGTCTTTGCCCTGGCGTTGGCAAATACATTGTGATGTGGTCATGCGGGCCATGGAGTGTGGGCGATGGCGAGCCGCAGTATCGTACTGATTCAGCTCGACCGTCCTGAGATCGGTATCGGACAAGAAATCGGCTGTGAGAGGAGAGCACCGCCTGGGAGAGAGACGGGGAGTGCGCAGGTCGGAGGTGACGGTTGAGTGGGGATCAGTGCGTGGCGTGAGGCTAGGGTCGGGGTATAGGGTTCCGCTGTCGAGACTGGAGAAAAAATGAAACTACACTACAGGGTCCGTCCGGGATGTGAACTAACTGGGGACATCTCGCATCCTCAGCGAGAATCATACCCCTAGACCAACGGACCGTGGCGTTGAACGTGGGACTCGTCTCGGTGCTTGTAGTGACAATGAGAAAAAGAAGAGCGGGGCTGCACGAACGAAAATCGCAAAAGGAAGACGTGCGTGCCTCCAGAGAGAATTGAACTCTCGACCCCCAGTTTACTAGACTGGTGCTCTAGCCGCTGAGCTATGGAGGCATCCGCGGAAGCTGACGGCAACGCACCGACCCTGTTTGCGGTATGCGGCTGGTGAGTCAGACGCCTTCAAGGGGCATAACGGAAGGTCCCACCGAGATTTGAACTCGGATCGCAGGATTCAGAGTCCTGAGTGCTAACCATTACACCATGGGACCTTGGGCGAACGGATGGGTCGAGCGGGTCGATGTATTTGCACCGGGTCGGGTGACGGGACGTGGTAGAAGGAAGAAAGAAATGAAAAATGACGTCCGACGAGGATGAGATTCGAACTCACGCGGGCAGAGCCCATTGGATTAGCAGTCCAACGCCTTAACCACTCGGCCACCTCGTCTTGATTAGCAGGGCAGACGGCGAGCGAAAATGACTCTTGACCCAACTACAGATGCATGGGGTGAGACTGCAGCCGAGGCCCGAGGCCTCCGCCTCCGTCCGAGAGGACTGGCCATGGGAGGGCGCCTGTGCGCTTAGTGCGTGCAATCGATGCATCAAAACAAATTCCGATACCGGGAATCGAACCCGAGCCTCCTGGGTGAGAGCCAGGTATCCTAGCCACTAGACCATATCGGATGGATACGGAGCTGTGCAGAATAGCAGGTTGGCGTGTGAACAGCTGTGGTGTGGAGAGGATGGCGCAAGTAGCCGCGATACTGCAAAAGACAAGTCGCTCAACGTGGGGCTCGAACCCACGACCCTGGGATTAAGAGTCCCATGCTCTACCGACTGAGCTAGCCGGGCGCCGATTGACGCAACGTAGTCAAGCGCCAGCCATAAGGAAGACGAGTGGCTGGGCGGCGGCGGTTGTCGGTCGGCCTGACGAACCACTCTATACAGACGGAAGTGAGAAAAAGGGTGGAGGTGCGGGGTATCGATCCCCGGTCCTCTCGCATGCAAAGCGAGCGCTCTACCGTCTGAGCTACACCCCCGACGTGCTCAATTTTTGACAACTGAAGCAGTCGCGCGTGCTCCAGTGCAGGCAGAAGGTACGACAAACAATTTGTCCGCAGTCGGTAGGACTCGAACCTACGCTCCCAGAGGGAAACTGATTTCTAGTCAGTCGCCTTAACCACTCGGCCACGACTGCAAGCAACGGCAGCCGTCGCTGCAGATTATGCCAAGGCAAAAATGACGGTGGCCGAGAAGGCGGGGGCGGGAGCCATTCCCCACCCCAGCCGACGGCGAGCGTGCCGAGTCAGCGCTGGCAGCGTAAGCAGGCAAACCGGTGTCGTTGTAGTGACTAGCTAGCGCGCCGGCCACGGGGCAGTGATCATGCTGGCCTTCTCGTGGGACATGCACAGGTAACAGTCACCTCGTGCCCCAAAGCTCTCTCGTGCAGTAGTAGTCGCAGCAGCAGCACGGGCGGCAAGAGTGGCGGCGGCGGCGACACCGGTGCATGAGCCGTCGTGTAGCCGTGATCGTATAGTGGTCAGTACCTCGCGTTGTGGCCGCGATAACCCAGGTTCGAATCCTGGTCACGGCACGACTTTGTTGACACTTTTCTTTGCTCCTCCAGCTCCTCTGCCCTTTCGTTTCGGGACGGTAACGTGGACGCGCCGTCTTCAGGGGCAAAAGAGAACGCTCGCCCAACGTGGGACTTGAACCCACGACCCTGGGATTAAAAGTCCCATGCTCTACCGACTGAGCTAGCTGGGCTCATATCACTAACCGCAAATTAAAAAGCCCAAAAGCAATACACAGCAAAAGAAAAAGAAACGAAAGGTTTCGGTTAGGGTCGTGGGAGAAATGGACAAGGACAAGACGCGACAGAACAAAAGAACATTGGGTGTCCAGCTGCCGAAACCCGGGATTGAACCGGGGACATTTAGATCTTCAGTCTAACGCTCTCCCAACTGAGCTATTTCGGCCGGATGCCACGATGGCCCGACCCACACGACCAAGAGTCGCCTCGGCCTCGGCCTCGTCGTCCACCATGGCCGTGGCCGCGCTGCCCGACGTGCACACACACACACACACACACACACTCCTCTCTTTATCGCTCCTGCCAGGCCACGCAGCGACAAACTCTCACCAAAACCCTTCGTCGCGCCAAGCCCAGACGTCTAGCACATTTCTCCGGCCAAGTGTCGTGGACTCTAAAAAGTTGACGCCCCCGAGTGGGGTCGAACCACCAACCTTTCGGTTAACAGCCGAACGCGCTAACCATTGCGCCACGGAGGCCACTTGCACTTGCTCCCTCCACGCCAGGATCATATTGTGCAAAGCCAGTCAGTCGCGTCCTCTATCGCACCTTGCCCCGCGTCACGAAAAAGACTGCATCGGCCGGGAATCGAACCCGGGTCGCCCGCGTGGCAGGCGAGCATTCTACCACTGAACCACCGATGCTGATGGGGGGCTTGCAAAGCGTTGCGATTTGAGAGAGCCTTCTCCGCGGCTGAGCGAGAAAACTCGAGTGAAGGATGTGGGTGGCACGTTAAGTCAAGGTGGGCTGGGCGTCTTCTCAAGATGCTTGGAACCGTTACCTATGACGTGTCGTCTGCTCTTCCGACGCTCGAATCGGTAGAAGCGTCAGCGGACGACTCGTTACACTACTCCTCGGTAGTATAGTGGTCAGTATCTCCGCCTGTCACGCGGAAGACCGGGGTTCGATTCCCCGCCGGGGAGGTACTTTTTCTTCTTTTATGAATGGGGATCTCACTTAGTAAGAAGAAGAAAGGGACAAGACGGCCGCGACCCATAACAAACGAACATAACCCGATCAGAGAATAATCGAAAATTGCACGTGTTTCGCATGAATTTGATAGATTTGTATTTTATGATTCAAAACTAAGTGTTGGAGCTGTGTTGCAGCTATTAGTTTTGTTAGAAATGCGAATATATGACGTGGTCTTTCTGCTTGTTATGGGTTCGAGCTACGCTAAGCCACGCATCTTCCCTCCTTCTTCTTACTAAGTGAGGTCCTCATTATTCAAATCGTCTTTGCCCTGGCGTTGGCAAATACATTGTGATGTGGTCATGCGGGCCATGGAGTGTGGGCGATGGCGAGCCGCAGTATCGTACTGATTCAGCTCGACCGTCCTGAGATCGGTATCGGACAAGAAATCGGCTGTGAGAGGAGAGCACCGCCTGGGAGAGAGACGGGGAGTGCGCAGGTCGGAGGTGACGGTTGAGTGGGGATCAGTGCGTGGCGTGAGGCTAGGGTCGGGGTATAGGGTTCCGCTGTCGAGACTGGAGAAAAAATGAAACTACACTACAGGGTCCGTCCGGGATGTGAACTAACTGGGGACATCTCGCATCCTCAGCGAGAATCATACCCCTAGACCAACGGACCGTGGCGTTGAACGTGGGACTCGTCTCGGTGCTTGTAGTGACAATGAGAAAAAGAAGAGCGGGGCTGCACGAACGAAAATCGCAAAAGGAAGACGTGCGTGCCTCCAGAGAGAATTGAACTCTCGACCCCCAGTTTACTAGACTGGTGCTCTAGCCGCTGAGCTATGGAGGCATCCGCGGAAGCTGACGGCAACGCACCGACCCTGTTTGCGGTATGCGGCTGGTGAGTCAGACGCCTTCAAGGGGCATAACGGAAGGTCCCACCGAGATTTGAACTCGGATCGCAGGATTCAGAGTCCTGAGTGCTAACCATTACACCATGGGACCTTGGGCGAACGGATGGGTCGAGCGGGTCGATGTATTTGCACCGGGTCGGGTGACGGGACGTGGTAGAAGGAAGAAAGAAATGAAAAATGACGTCCGACGAGGATGAGATTCGAACTCACGCGGGCAGAGCCCATTGGATTAGCAGTCCAACGCCTTAACCACTCGGCCACCTCGTCTTGATTAGCAGGGCAGACGGCGAGCGAAAATGACTCTTGACCCAACTACAGATGCATGGGGTGAGACTGCAGCCGAGGCCCGAGGCCTCCGCCTCCGTCCGAGAGGACTGGCCATGGGAGGGCGCCTGTGCGCTTAGTGCGTGCAATCGATGCATCAAAACAAATTCCGATACCGGGAATCGAACCCGAGCCTCCTGGGTGAGAGCCAGGTATCCTAGCCACTAGACCATATCGGATGGATACGGAGCTGTGCAGAATAGCAGGTTGGCGTGTGAACAGCTGTGGTGTGGAGAGGATGGCGCAAGTAGCCGCGATACTGCAAAAGACAAGTCGCTCAACGTGGGGCTCGAACCCACGACCCTGGGATTAAGAGTCCCATGCTCTACCGACTGAGCTAGCCGGGCGCCGATTGACGCAACGTAGTCAAGCGCCAGCCATAAGGAAGACGAGTGGCTGGGCGGCGGCGGTTGTCGGTCGGCCTGACGAACCACTCTATACAGACGGAAGTGAGAAAAAGGGTGGAGGTGCGGGGTATCGATCCCCGGTCCTCTCGCATGCAAAGCGAGCGCTCTACCGTCTGAGCTACACCCCCGACGTGCTCAATTTTTGACAACTGAAGCAGTCGCGCGTGCTCCAGTGCAGGCAGAAGGTACGACAAACAATTTGTCCGCAGTCGGTAGGACTCGAACCTACGCTCCCAGAGGGAAACTGATTTCTAGTCAGTCGCCTTAACCACTCGGCCACGACTGCAAGCAACGGCAGCCGTCGCTGCAGATTATGCCAAGGCAAAAATGACGGTGGCCGAGAAGGCGGGGGCGGGAGCCATTCCCCACCCCAGCCGACGGCGAGCGTGCCGAGTCAGCGCTGGCAGCGTAAGCAGGCAAACCGGTGTCGTTGTAGTGACTAGCTAGCGCGCCGGCCACGGGGCAGTGATCATGCTGGCCTTCTCGTGGGACATGCACAGGTAACAGTCACCTCGTGCCCCAAAGCTCTCTCGTGCAGTAGTAGTCGCAGCAGCAGCACGGGCGGCAAGAGTGGCGGCGGCGGCGACACCGGTGCATGAGCCGTCGTGTAGCCGTGATCGTATAGTGGTCAGTACCTCGCGTTGTGGCCGCGATAACCCAGGTTCGAATCCTGGTCACGGCACGACTTTGTTGACACTTTTCTTTGCTCCTCCAGCTCCTCTGCCCTTTCGTTTCGGGACGGTAACGTGGACGCGCCGTCTTCAGGGGCAAAAGAGAACGCTCGCCCAACGTGGGACTTGAACCCACGACCCTGGGATTAAAAGTCCCATGCTCTACCGACTGAGCTAGCTGGGCTCATATCACTAACCGCAAATTAAAAAGCCCAAAAGCAATACACAGCAAAAGAAAAAGAAACGAAAGGTTTCGGTTAGGGTCGTGGGAGAAATGGACAAGGACAAGACGCGACAGAACAAAAGAACATTGGGTGTCCAGCTGCCGAAACCCGGGATTGAACCGGGGACATTTAGATCTTCAGTCTAACGCTCTCCCAACTGAGCTATTTCGGCCGGATGCCACGATGGCCCGACCCACACGACCAAGAGTCGCCTCGGCCTCGGCCTCGTCGTCCACCATGGCCGTGGCCGCGCTGCCCGACGTGCACACACACACACACACACACACACTCCTCTCTTTATCGCTCCTGCCAGGCCACGCAGCGACAAACTCTCACCAAAACCCTTCGTCGCGCCAAGCCCAGACGTCTAGCACATTTCTCCGGCCAAGTGTCGTGGACTCTAAAAAGTTGACGCCCCCGAGTGGGGTCGAACCACCAACCTTTCGGTTAACAGCCGAACGCGCTAACCATTGCGCCACGGAGGCCACTTGCACTTGCTCCCTCCACGCCAGGATCATATTGTGCAAAGCCAGTCAGTCGCGTCCTCTATCGCACCTTGCCCCGCGTCACGAAAAAGACTGCATCGGCCGGGAATCGAACCCGGGTCGCCCGCGTGGCAGGCGAGCATTCTACCACTGAACCACCGATGCTGATGGGGGGCTTGCAAAGCGTTGCGATTTGAGAGAGCCTTCTCCGCGGCTGAGCGAGAAAACTCGAGTGAAGGATGTGGGTGGCACGTTAAGTCAAGGTGGGCTGGGCGTCTTCTCAAGATGCTTGGAACCGTTACCTATGACGTGTCGTCTGCTCTTCCGACGCTCGAATCGGTAGAAGCGTCAGCGGACGACCGTTACACTACTCCTCGGTAGTATAGTGGTCAGTATCTCCGCCTGTCACGCGGAAGACCGGGGTTCGATTCCCCGCCGGGGAGGTACTTTTTCTTCTTTTATGAATGGGGATCTCACTTAGTAAGAAGAAGAAAGGGACAAGACGGCCGCGACCCATAACAAACGAACATAACCCGATCAGAGAATAATCGAAAATTGCACGTGTTTCGCATGAATTTGATAGATTTGTATTTTATGATTCAAAACTAAGTGTTGGAGCTGTGTTGCAGCTATTAGTTTTGTTAGAAATGCGAATATATGACGTGGTCTTTCTGCTTGTTATGGGTTCGAGCTACGCTAAGCCACGCATCTTCCCTCCTTCTTCTTACTAAGTGAGGTCCTCATTATTCAAATCGTCTTTGCCCTGGCGTTGGCAAATACATTGTGATGTGGTCATGCGGGCCATGGAGTGTGGGCGATGGCGAGCCGCAGTATCGTACTGATTCAGCTCGACCGTCCTGAGATCGGTATCGGACAAGAAATCGGCTGTGAGAGGAGAGCACCGCCTGGGAGAGAGACGGGGAGTGCGCAGGTCGGAGGTGACGGTTGAGTGGGGATCAGTGCGTGGCGTGAGGCTAGGGTCGGGGTATAGGGTTCCGCTGTCGAGACTGGAGAAAAAATGAAACTACACTACAGGGTCCGTCCGGGATGTGAACTAACTGGGGACATCTCGCATCCTCAGCGAGAATCATACCCCTAGACCAACGGACCGTGGCGTTGAACGTGGGACTCGTCTCGGTGCTTGTAGTGACAATGAGAAAAAGAAGAGCGGGGCTGCACGAACGAAAATCGCAAAAGGAAGACGTGCGTGCCTCCAGAGAGAATTGAACTCTCGACCCCCAGTTTACTAGACTGGTGCTCTAGCCGCTGAGCTATGGAGGCATCCGCGGAAGCTGACGGCAACGCACCGACCCTGTTTGCGGTATGCGGCTGGTGAGTCAGACGCCTTCAAGGGGCATAACGGAAGGTCCCACCGAGATTTGAACTCGGATCGCAGGATTCAGAGTCCTGAGTGCTAACCATTACACCATGGGACCTTGGGCGAACGGATGGGTCGAGCGGGTCGATGTATTTGCACCGGGTCGGGTGACGGGACGTGGTAGAAGGAAGAAAGAAATGAAAAATGACGTCCGACGAGGATGAGATTCGAACTCACGCGGGCAGAGCCCATTGGATTAGCAGTCCAACGCCTTAACCACTCGGCCACCTCGTCTTGATTAGCAGGGCAGACGGCGAGCGAAAATGACTCTTGACCCAACTACAGATGCATGGGGTGAGACTGCAGCCGAGGCCCGAGGCCTCCGCCTCCGTCCGAGAGGACTGGCCATGGGAGGGCGCCTGTGCGCTTAGTGCGTGCAATCGATGCATCAAAACAAATTCCGATACCGGGAATCGAACCCGAGCCTCCTGGGTGAGAGCCAGGTATCCTAGCCACTAGACCATATCGGATGGATACGGAGCTGTGCAGAATAGCAGGTTGGCGTGTGAACAGCTGTGGTGTGGAGAGGATGGCGCAAGTAGCCGCGATACTGCAAAAGACAAGTCGCTCAACGTGGGGCTCGAACCCACGACCCTGGGATTAAGAGTCCCATGCTCTACCGACTGAGCTAGCCGGGCGCCGATTGACGCAACGTAGTCAAGCGCCAGCCATAAGGAAGACGAGTGGCTGGGCGGCGGCGGTTGTCGGTCGGCCTGACGAACCACTCTATACAGACGGAAGTGAGAAAAAGGGTGGAGGTGCGGGGTATCGATCCCCGGTCCTCTCGCATGCAAAGCGAGCGCTCTACCGTCTGAGCTACACCCCCGACGTGCTCAATTTTTGACAACTGAAGCAGTCGCGCGTGCTCCAGTGCAGGCAGAAGGTACGACAAACAATTTGTCCGCAGTCGGTAGGACTCGAACCTACGCTCCCAGAGGGAAACTGATTTCTAGTCAGTCGCCTTAACCACTCGGCCACGACTGCAAGCAACGGCAGCCGTCGCTGCAGATTATGCCAAGGCAAAAATGACGGTGGCCGAGAAGGCGGGGGCGGGAGCCATTCCCCACCCCAGCCGACGGCGAGCGTGCCGAGTCAGCGCTGGCAGCGTAAGCAGGCAAACCGGTGTCGTTGTAGTGACTAGCTAGCGCGCCGGCCACGGGGCAGTGATCATGCTGGCCTTCTCGTGGGACATGCACAGGTAACAGTCACCTCGTGCCCCAAAGCTCTCTCGTGCAGTAGTAGTCGCAGCAGCAGCACGGGCGGCAAGAGTGGCGGCGGCGGCGACACCGGTGCATGAGCCGTCGTGTAGCCGTGATCGTATAGTGGTCAGTACCTCGCGTTGTGGCCGCGATAACCCAGGTTCGAATCCTGGTCACGGCACGACTTTGTTGACACTTTTCTTTGCTCCTCCAGCTCCTCTGCCCTTTCGTTTCGGGACGGTAACGTGGACGCGCCGTCTTCAGGGGCAAAAGAGAACGCTCGCCCAACGTGGGACTTGAACCCACGACCCTGGGATTAAAAGTCCCATGCTCTACCGACTGAGCTAGCTGGGCTCATATCACTAACCGCAAATTAAAA
The DNA here is from genome assembly GCA_029379305.1 of Frankliniella fusca. Classification (NCBI taxonomy): domain Eukaryota; kingdom Metazoa; phylum Arthropoda; class Insecta; order Thysanoptera; family Thripidae; genus Frankliniella; species Frankliniella fusca. The sequence goes on along the minus strand of JAHWGI010000981.1, from coordinate 7,373 downwards.
AGCCCAAAAGCAATACACAGCAAAAGAAAAAGAAACGAAAGGTTTCGGTTAGGGTCGTGGGAGAAATGGACAAGGACAAGACGCGACAGAACAAAAGAACATTGGGTGTCCAGCTGCCGAAACCCGGGATTGAACCGGGGACATTTAGATCTTCAGTCTAACGCTCTCCCAACTGAGCTATTTCGGCCGGATGCCACGATGGCCCGACCCACACGACCAAGAGTCGCCTCGGCCTCGGCCTCGTCGTCCACCATGGCCGTGGCCGCGCTGCCCGACGTGCACACACACACACACACACACACACTCCTCTCTTTATCGCTCCTGCCAGGCCACGCAGCGACAAACTCTCACCAAAACCCTTCGTCGCGCCAAGCCCAGACGTCTAGCACATTTCTCCGGCCAAGTGTCGTGGACTCTAAAAAGTTGACGCCCCCGAGTGGGGTCGAACCACCAACCTTTCGGTTAACAGCCGAACGCGCTAACCATTGCGCCACGGAGGCCACTTGCACTTGCTCCCTCCACGCCAGGATCATATTGTGCAAAGCCAGTCAGTCGCGTCCTCTATCGCACCTTGCCCCGCGTCACGAAAAAGACTGCATCGGCCGGGAATCGAACCCGGGTCGCCCGCGTGGCAGGCGAGCATTCTACCACTGAACCACCGATGCTGATGGGGAGCTTGCAAAGCGTTGCGATTTGAGAGAGCCTTCTCCGCGGCTGAGCGAGAAAACTCGAGTGAAGGATGTGGGTGGCACGTTAAGTCAAGGTGGGCTGGGCGTCTTCTCAAGATGCTTGGAACCGTTACCGATGACGTGTCGTCTGCTCTTCCGACGCTCGAATCGGTAGAAGCGTCAGCGGACGACCGTTACACTACTCCTCGGTAGTATAGTGGTCAGTATCTCCGCCTGTCACGCGGAAGACCGGGGTTCGATTCCCCGCCGGGGAGGTACTTTTTCTTCTTTTATGAATGGGGATCTCACTTAGTAAGAAGAAGAAAGGGACAAGACGGCCGCGACCCATAACAAACGAACATAACCCGATCAGAGAATAATCGAAAATTGCACGTGTTTCGCATGAATTTGATAGATTTGTATTTTATGATTCAAAACTAAGTGTTGGAGCTGTGTTGCAGCTATTAGTTTTGTTAGAAATGCGAATATATGACGTGGTCTTTCTGCTTGTTATGGGTTCGAGCTACGCTAAGCCACGCATCTTCCCTCCTTCTTCTTACTAAGTGAGGTCCTCATTATTCAAATCGTCTTTGCCCTGGCGTTGGCAAATACATTGTGATGTGGTCATGCGGGCCATGGAGTGTGGGCGATGGCGAGCCGCAGTATCGTACTGATTCAGCTCGACCGTCCTGAGATCGGTATCGGACAAGAAATCGGCTGTGAGAGGAGAGCACCGCCTGGGAGAGAGACGGGGAGTGCGCAGGTCGGAGGTGACGGTTGAGTGGGGATCAGTGCGTGGCGTGAGGCTAGGGTCGGGGTATAGGGTTCCGCTGTCGAGACTGGAGAAAAAATGAAACTACACTACAGGGTCCGTCCGGGATGTGAACTAACTGGGGACATCTCGCATCCTCAGCGAGAATCATACCCCTAGACCAACGGACCGTGGCGTTGAACGTGGGACTCGTCTCGGTGCTTGTAGTGACAATGAGAAAAAGAAGAGCGGGGCTGCACGAACGAAAATCGCAAAAGGAAGACGTGCGTGCCTCCAGAGAGAATTGAACTCTCGACCCCCAGTTTACTAGACTGGTGCTCTAGCCGCTGAGCTATGGAGGCATCCGCGGAAGCTGACGGCAACGCACCGACCCTGTTTGCGGTATGCGGCTGGTGAGTCAGACGCCTTCAAGGGGCATAACGGAAGGTCCCACCGAGATTTGAACTCGGATCGCAGGATTCAGAGTCCTGAGTGCTAACCATTACACCATGGGACCTTGGGCGAACGGATGGGTCGAGCGGGTCGATGTATTTGCACCGGGTCGGGTGACGGGACGTGGTAGAAGGAAGAAAGAAATGAAAAATGACGTCCGACGAGGATGAGATTCGAACTCACGCGGGCAGAGCCCATTGGATTAGCAGTCCAACGCCTTAACCACTCGGCCACCTCGTCTTGATTAGCAGGGCAGACGGCGAGCGAAAATGACTCTTGACCCAACTACAGATGCATGGGGTGAGACTGCAGCCGAGGCCCGAGGCCTCCGCCTCCGTCCGAGAGGACTGGCCATGGGAGGGCGCCTGTGCGCTTAGTGCGTGCAATCGATGCATCAAAACAAATTCCGATACCGGGAATCGAACCCGAGCCTCCTGGGTGAGAGCCAGGTATCCTAGCCACTAGACCATATCGGATGGATACGGAGCTGTGCAGAATAGCAGGTTGGCGTGTGAACAGCTGTGGTGTGGAGAGGATGGCGCAAGTAGCCGCGATACTGCAAAAGACAAGTCGCTCAACGTGGGGCTCGAACCCACGACCCTGGGATTAAGAGTCCCATGCTCTACCGACTGAGCTAGCCGGGCGCCGATTGACGCAACGTAGTCAAGCGCCAGCCATAAGGAAGACGAGTGGCTGGGCGGCGGCGGTTGTCGGTCGGCCTGACGAACCACTCTATACAGACGGAAGTGAGAAAAAGGGTGGAGGTGCGGGGTATCGATCCCCGGTCCTCTCGCATGCAAAGCGAGCGCTCTACCGTCTGAGCTACACCCCCGACGTGCTCAATTTTTGACAACTGAAGCAGTCGCGCGTGCTCCAGTGCAGGCAGAAGGTACGACAAACAATTTGTCCGCAGTCGGTAGGACTCGAACCTACGCTCCCAGAGGGAAACTGATTTCTAGTCAGTCGCCTTAACCACTCGGCCACGACTGCAAGCAACGGCAGCCGTCGCTGCAGATTATGCCAAGGCAAAAATGACGGTGGCCGAGAAGGCGGGGGCGGGAGCCATTCCCCACCCCAGCCGACGGCGAGCGTGCCGAGTCAGCGCTGGCAGCGTAAGCAGGCAAACCGGTGTCGTTGTAGTGACTAGCTAGCGCGCCGGCCACGGGGCAGTGATCATGCTGGCCTTCTCGTGGGACATGCACAGGTAACAGTCACCTCGTGCCCCAAAGCTCTCTCGTGCAGTAGTAGTCGCAGCAGCAGCACGGGCGGCAAGAGTGGCGGCGGCGGCGACACCGGTGCATGAGCCGTCGTGTAGCCGTGATCGTATAGTGGTCAGTACCTCGCGTTGTGGCCGCGATAACCCAGGTTCGAATCCTGGTCACGGCACGACTTTGTTGACACTTTTCTTTGCTCCTCCAGCTCCTCTGCCCTTTCGTTTCGGGACGGTAACGTGGACGCGCCGTCTTCAGGGGCAAAAGAGAACGCTCGCCCAACGTGGGACTTGAACCCACGACCCTGGGATTAAAAGTCCCATGCTCTACCGACTGAGCTAGCTGGGCTCATATCACTAACCGCAAAATAAAAAGCCCAAAAGCAATACACAGCAAAAGAAAAAGAAACGAAAGGTTTCGGTTAGGGTCGTGGGAGAAATGGACAAGGACAAGACGCGACAGAACAAAAGAACATTGGGTGTCCAGCTGCCGAAACCCGGGATTGAACCGGGGACATTTAGATCTTCAGTCTAACGCTCTCCCAACTGAGCTATTTCGGCCGGATGCCACGATGGCCCGACCCACACGACCAAGAGTCGCCTCGGCCTCGGCCTCGTCGTCCACCATGGCCGTGGCCGCGCTGCCCGACGTGCACACACACACACACACACACACACACTCCTCTCTTTATCGCTCCTGCCAGGCCACGCAGCGACAAACTCTCACCAAAACCCTTCGTCGCGCCAAGCCCAGACGTCTAGCACATTTCTCCGGCCAAGTGTCGTGGACTCTAAAAAGTTGACGCCCCCGAGTGGGGTCGAACCACCAACCTTTCGGTTAACAGCCGAACGCGCTAACCATTGCGCCACGGAGGCCACTTGCACTTGCTCCCTCCACGCCAGGATCATATTGTGCAAAGCCAGTCAGTCGCGTCCTCTATCGCACCTTGCCCCGCGTCACGAAAAAGACTGCATCGGCCGGGAATCGAACCCGGGTCGCCCGCGTGGCAGGCGAGCATTCTACCACTGAACCACCGATGCTGATGGGGGAGCTTGCAAAGCGTTGCGATTTGAGAGAGCCTTCTCCGCGGCTGAGCGAGAAAACTCGAGTGAAGGATGTGGGTGGCACGTTAAGTCAAGGTGGGCTGGGCGTCTTCTCAAGATGCTTGGAACCGTTACCGATGACGTGTCGTCTGCTCTTCCGACGCTCGAATCGGTAGAAGCGTCAGCGGACGACCGTTACACTACTCCTCGGTAGTATAGTGGTCAGTATCTCCGCCTGTCACGCGGAAGACCGGGGTTCGATTCCCCGCCGGGGAGGTACTTTTTCTTCTTTTATGAATGGGGATCTCACTTAGTAAGAAGAAGAAAGGGACAAGACGGCCGCGACCCATAACAAACGAACATAACCCGATCAGAGAATAATCGAAAATTGCACGTGTTTCGCATGAATTTGATAGATTTGTATTTTATGATTCAAAACTAAGTGTTGGAGCTGTGTTGCAGCTATTAGTTTTGTTAGAAATGCGAATATATGACGTGGTCTTTCTGCTTGTTATGGGTTCGAGCTACGCTAAGCCACGCATCTTCCCTCCTTCTTCTTACTAAGTGAGGTCCTCATTATTCAAATCGTCTTTGCCCTGGCGTTGGCAAATACATTGTGATGTGGTCATGCGGGCCATGGAGTGTGGGCGATGGCGAGCCGCAGTATCGTACTGATTCAGCTCGACCGTCCTGAGATCGGTATCGGACAAGAAATCGGCTGTGAGAGGAGAGCACCGCCTGGGAGAGAGACGGGGAGTGCGCAGGTCGGAGGTGACGGTTGAGTGGGGATCAGTGCGTGGCGTGAGGCTAGGGTCGGGGTATAGGGTTCCGCTGTCGAGACTGGAGAAAAAATGAAACTACACTACAGGGTCCGTCCGGGATGTGAACTAACTGGGGACATCTCGCATCCTCAGCGAGAATCATACCCCTAGACCAACGGACCGTGGCGTTGAACGTGGGACTCGTCTCGGTGCTTGTAGTGACAATGAGAAAAAGAAGAGCGGGGCTGCACGAACGAAAATCGCAAAAGGAAGACGTGCGTGCCTCCAGAGAGAATTGAACTCTCGACCCCCAGTTTACTAGACTGGTGCTCTAGCCGCTGAGCTATGGAGGCATCCGCGGAAGCTGACGGCAACGCACCGACCCTGTTTGCGGTATGCGGCTGGTGAGTCAGACGCCTTCAAGGGGCATAACGGAAGGTCCCACCGAGATTTGAACTCGGATCGCAGGATTCAGAGTCCTGAGTGCTAACCATTACACCATGGGACCTTGGGCGAACGGATGGGTCGAGCGGGTCGATGTATTTGCACCGGGTCGGGTGACGGGACGTGGTAGAAGGAAGAAAGAAATGAAAAATGACGTCCGACGAGGATGAGATTCGAACTCACGCGGGCAGAGCCCATTGGATTAGCAGTCCAACGCCTTAACCACTCGGCCACCTCGTCTTGATTAGCAGGGCAGACGGCGAGCGAAAATGACTCTTGACCCAACTACAGATGCATGGGGTGAGACTGCAGCCGAGGCCCGAGGCCTCCGCCTCCGTCCGAGAGGACTGGCCATGGGAGGGCGCCTGTGCGCTTAGTGCGTGCAATCGATGCATCAAAACAAATTCCGATACCGGGAATCGAACCCGAGCCTCCTGGGTGAGAGCCAGGTATCCTAGCCACTAGACCATATCGGATGGATACGGAGCTGTGCAGAATAGCAGGTTGGCGTGTGAACAGCTGTGGTGTGGAGAGGATGGCGCAAGTAGCCGCGATACTGCAAAAGACAAGTCGCTCAACGTGGGGCTCGAACCCACGACCCTGGGATTAAGAGTCCCATGCTCTACCGACTGAGCTAGCCGGGCGCCGATTGACGCAACGTAGTCAAGCGCCAGCCATAAGGAAGACGAGTGGCTGGGCGGCGGCGGTTGTCGGTCGGCCTGACGAACCACTCTATACAGACGGAAGTGAGAAAAAGGGTGGAGGTGCGGGGTATCGATCCCCGGTCCTCTCGCATGCAAAGCGAGCGCTCTACCGTCTGAGCTACACCCCCGACGTGCTCAATTTTTGACAACTGAAGCAGTCGCGCGTGCTCCAGTGCAGGCAGAAGGTACGACAAACAATTTGTCCGCAGTCGGTAGGACTCGAACCTACGCTCCCAGAGGGAAACTGATTTCTAGTCAGTCGCCTTAACCACTCGGCCACGACTGCAAGCAACGGCAGCCGTCGCTGCAGATTATGCCAAGGCAAAAATGACGGTGGCCGAGAAGGCGGGGGCGGGAGCCATTCCCCACCCCAGCCGACGGCGAGCGTGCCGAGTCAGCGCTGGCAGCGTAAGCAGGCAAACCGGTGTCGTTGTAGTGACTAGCTAGCGCGCCGGCCACGGGGCAGTGATCATGCTGGCCTTCTCGTGGGACATGCACAGGTAACAGTCACCTCGTGCCCCAAAGCTCTCTCGTGCAGTAGTAGTCGCAGCAGCAGCACGGGCGGCAAGAGTGGCGGCGGCGGCGACACCGGTGCATGAGCCGTCGTGTAGCCGTGATCGTATAGTGGTCAGTACCTCGCGTTGTGGCCGCGATAACCCAGGTTCGAATCCTGGTCACGGCACGACTTTGTTGACACTTTTCTTTGCTCCTCCAGCTCCTCTGCCCTTTCGTTTCGGGACGGTAACGTGGACGCGCCGTCTTCAGGGGCAAAAGAGAACGCTCGCCCAACGTGGGACTTGAACCCACGACCCTGGGATTAAAAGTCCCATGCTCTACCGACTGAGCTAGCTGGGCTCATATCACTAACCGCAAATTAAAAAGCCCAAAAGCAATACACAGCAAAAGAAAAAGAAACGAAAGGTTTCGGTTAGGGTCGTGGGAGAAATGGACAAGGACAAGACGCGACAGAACAAAAGAACATTGGGTGTCCAGCTGCCGAAACCCGGGATTGAACCGGGGACATTTAGATCTTCAGTCTAACGCTCTCCCAACTGAGCTATTTCGGCCGGATGCCACGATGGCCCGACCCACACGACCAAGAGTCGCCTCGGCCTCGGCCTCGTCGTCCACCATGGCCGTGGCCGCGCTGCCCGACGTGCACACACACACACACACACACACACTCCTCTCTTTATCGCTCCTGCCAGGCCACGCAGCGACAAACTCTCACCAAAACCCTTCGTCGCGCCAAGCCCAGACGTCTAGCACATTTCTCCGGCCAAGTGTCGTGGACTCTAAAAAGTTGACGCCCCCGAGTGGGGTCGAACCACCAACCTT